>CM077793.1:33319269-33324269 GCA_039737535.1 Lagodon rhomboides | reverse complement strand
TCAGTGTCAGGTGTGACAGGTGTGTCAGGTGTGACAGGTGTGTCAGTGTCAGGTGTGTCAGTGTCAGGTGTGACAGGTGTGTCGGGTGTGACAGGTGTGACACTCCCACACAGACAGACTCCTCCGTCACTACAGAAGTCATCAGGGGTCATCAGGGGTCATCAGGGCTGATTTCAGTTCCTCTGTGGCCGTCAGACGTTCACATTACTGCACTTTAGTTTCTACTGTCTTTCTAGAGAAGTCAGATAAAACGCGATCAGAGAAGCGAGGAGGGCTTCAAACGAAGAAGCAGTGAGACAATGACTCAAAAAGGAAACATGAAACGGATTAATTCATGTATCTGGTGCAGAGAATGAAAGAATAAATCAGATAATCGAACGGCGCTCATTAACAAGTTGAGAGAGGACCTCTCCAATCTGCCAGCCGGCGCTCGACGCTAAATGAAGATGTCGGCCGGGAGATGAAAGCAGCTCGTCCTCTCTGAAGTGTGTTTTAGGAGCCTTGGAGACTTGTTCAGTCTTTTTAGGGACTGAATGGATTCGTTAGATTTGATCCTTTAGCACTCCTTCAGGGAGCTGCACGCTCAGTCTGCACACATCTTATATAACGAGTCGCTCTGCAAACAATCACACAACAATCCCAAACATTATTAATGAAGCATGTCTCCAGTCCTGCCGTGTACGTTAGGATCACTGTACACAGAGGAAACGTTGTCCCAGCTGATCTCCGCTTGGTTTTATTAAACCGTTTGACTTTTAGTTTCAACAGAGACGAAGTGAGGAACGGATGATTATTAAGGAGAATCTGACAGTAGAGTCGAGATAATGCTTCAAGACAAAGGTTGTAATATTTTGACAGTAAAATTATGAATATTTCCAGAAAAGGGAGAGAAAATAATAATTCAGGAATAAAGTTCTGATGGAACAAAGCTGCCTTTATCATATTTACTGTACTTAACTCCATCAATTGTCCTCATTAAAGTGTGTTCGCAGGTGTTGGGGAGTACTAATGTGTGTGTGAAAATACGATAGATGTCACTCAGTGGCCCAGTTGCATTGTGGGTAATGTAGGCAACAGGGTTTGAGAAACAGATGGGCTGTTGGACTCATTATGGACAGTTTAAAAAGAAAAGAAGCAGAGATATCAACTTCTTATTCCACATATTCTTCCTCCTGGTGCCTACAGTACCCACAATGCAACTGAGCCACAAAAAGCTTTAAATCACCCTTTAAGTACAATAATTATGATAAAGTTGAAACGTTTTAAATTTAAAATCTGAAGGGAATATTACCGAGCTTTTCCTCCTGAAGCAGACGACTTCTATCGAAACAAATGCAGTTTCACCTCAAACACACTTTAACAGAACAGAACCACAGCACATATACGTCTTTATATGTGTTTATACGTGTTTATATGTGTTTATATGTGTTTATATGTGTTTATATGTGTTTATACGTCTTTATATGTGTTTATACGTCTTTATATGTGTTTATACGTCTTTATATGTGTTTATACGTCTTTATATGTGTTTATACGTCTTTATACGTGTTTAATACGTGTTTATACGTGTTTATACTTGTTTATACATGTGGAATAAATCATCATTTGGAGAGATGTGATGGGATTGAATGTGTAGTCGTGTCCACATTCACACGTTCTCTCCACTAATCTGAAAGAAGACGTGATGGAAGTGAAATGTACAAACTGTCATGAAAACATGTGTTCAGCTGTTGCGTGTCCACTTCAGTTGTGTTGTGTTGTGTTGCTGTGTTGCAGAGTGAAGATGAGGACAGCAGGAGCGTCGCTGCCTCTTCTGTCATGGTGAGTTCATGAGGACAAAGACAACCTGGTGTCCAGAGAATCAGGTCCTTCACACGAGCCTGGAGACCGTCAGCGTCAGACCTGTTCTCACTGACAGGAAGTAGTGTGTTGGTTCAGGTGAGGGGGCGGGGCACCTGGCGGGGGCGGGCGTCTGTACTGATGTCTGTCTGTGCGTTGATACGAGGAGCGTCACGATATCAACGACTGATCGAACTGAGCGTTCAGACTCCATCAGAGAATAAAAACAGGATCTGTGGTTCTCCACCAACACTTCAGAGATGTCACAGCTAGCTTAGCGTTAGCCTGAAGCTAGGTCAGCATTAGCCTGCAGCTGGCTTAGCATAGCATCACTTCCAGAACCTGAGTGATGAAGATGATCAGCTGACTGGTACCAAAGGAAACTCTGACGGCGTCGGACATGTTGGTTCATTTTCTTTGTCAGAGATCCTTTCTTGGTGTTTGTGAAGAGGGTTCACTCTGCACAGATTCAAAGAGCTGAACACGGTAACAAACTGAGTTTCTCTCTCGTAGTTTCTTGTTGAATCACTGAAGTGGAGCAGACGAATATTATCTGAACTGGTGAAAAGCGTCAGGATAAAGTGGAGCTGCTGTGAAATATCTTTGTGAAGAGTTTGTCAGGACGTGACCCCACATGTGACAGTGTGACACTGTTAGATCTGTTGTCATACGGAGCACAGAGCCGCTACATGCTCACTCGCTCGCTGGAGACCTGACCTGTTCTGTTCACACCTGGCCTCAATCAGACCTCACACACACTCTGTCTGTGGGAGCTGCTGGGTGAAGTCCGGTTCACACACACAGCTCAGAGTGTGTGTGTGTGTGTGTGTGTTTGCTGAACAGTCGGCCATCGTCGAGCCGTCAGTATCCACACGAGCTGGGTTGAAACCGATCCTCTCCCCCCGACGCCGTTCCCGTGGTGATATCCCGTAATCACGGCCGTCCTGACAGGACGCGGCGCCGGCTGCTGATTGGCTGTGACAGCCTCCCACTACTGTCTGTGACTGGAACAGCAGGAAGTCTGCTGCAAGCTGAGCTCAGATACAAAAGTTTGTTTTACAGAGAAGCTACAGATTATTATCGATGAATCATCTGCACAGTAAACTGAACTCTGAGGACTCAGATGTCTTGTTGGGTCTGAAACACAGATTCAGTTGACTGTAAACAACAAATACAGATTTCACAGAATATACGCTGAGTGTGAATGTTGCTCTGAGCTCCCAGACGACCTGAGCAGTGATGAAACTAGAGATTTCAGTGGTTTGTGTTAGTAGATATGAATCTGAATGTTGAGTGGTGTCAGCTGTGCGCAGCTCCGGCGCTCTGTCAGCCTTCAGCGGCGCTCGTCCTGCCTCTCTCCGGCGCTCTGTCAGCCTTCAGCGGCGTGCCGTCCTGCCTCTCTCCGGCGCTCTGTCAGCCTTCAGCGGCGTGCCGTCCTGCCTCCGGGCTCTGTGTGGCGTCGGCTGAAGGACAGCCTCCCTCTGTGACTGCTCCACACTGTGTAATTAACATGGAGCTATCAGGTAAACAGTGAGGACGGCCCGGCAGGCCTCTGATTAAAGGCCTGGGTGGTGCTTCACAGCACCCTGCTGGCCAATAAACACCACTAATGGCATCAGGACCCCCGCCCTGCGGCACGGCGGCCCCCGCCACGGCTAGAGGACAACGAGGACGTTGTTTCTGTTGGAAAATACCAAAACATGAGTGAGAATATGAAAGGAACAGTCCACTGACAATGTGTGTGAGTAATAATAATAATAATACATTTTATTTATGAGCGTCTTTCAGAAAACAGCAGTCAAACAACAGAGTGAAGTAAACAAATGAAGTAAACATGAAACAGTTAATAAAAGCATCACACAACATCAGGGAAAGCTCATTTAAACAGGTGAGTCTTCAGCTGTGGTTTAAAAGTAGTTATAGATGAGCACCAGCCGGACTGAAGGTCTGCAGGGGGATGGAGAGGAGATGTGGGGTGAAGAAGACGGGTTGGTAGGGAGGCACCAGGCCATGAAGACATTTAAAAACCAGGAGAAGTGCTCTGAAAGTGATCTGATGTTGGACTGGGAGCCGGTGCCGGTGCTGAAGGGCGATGTGTTCCCAGGACCAGGTGTGAGTGAGTCGAAGCAGAGGGTGGAGTCTGAGGTTTCTAACTTCAGCAACAGAGGATGTGATGAAACCAGCGATGGAGAAGCTCAGATGGGACAGTTTGTCAGTGGCTGGAGAAGCAGTTGTCCTGGTGAAGCTCCAGTTGTTGATGTCATGAAGGCAGTCAGTCAGGTTGGATGGTGGTAGAGTGTCTGACGGTTTCGTGTGAATGTGTAGTTGTGTGTCATCGGCATAGCAGTGAAAGTTAAGGCCGTGCAAAGTAATGGACCAAGAAGCGAGCCCTGAGGAACACCGTGAGAAGGGCAGATGTGGCAGACAAACTGCTGTCTGGCTGGGAGGCAGGACTCGAACCATGAAAGTGGTGCCGTGATGCCAAGTCATGTTTCCAGTCGGTTCAGCAGAAGAGTGAGAGACGGTGTCGACGGCAGCAGTGAGATCCAGGAGGACGAGTGTGTTGAGGTGTCTCTTCTCAGTGGACGGAAGCTGAAGACGGATTCATACTCAGCTTCTCTGCTGTTGGATGTTTGACATATCTAGTGATTTCTTGTGGACTGAATGAAGCCCTGACCTCAGCTCCCGTCCTCCAGTCTCTGTTCCACAGGGTGCAGCTGGATCCTCTGGAGAAGGACTGGTGGAGGAGCTCCGCTCTGGGCAACATGGCCGCTCAGCGCCAGCTGCTCTCTCAGGAGTCCAGCCTCGTGTCCAAGAAGGTAAAGTTACAGCTCATGAACGTAACACAAGTTTAAAACAGTATGTGATCAGTATCTGTTAGCAGAGGCATCAGTCTGATGAGGGACGAGGTCTTTACATGTCCTTATTATTAATGACTGTCGTATAATGATATTATTGTTCAAAAATCATGACTCAGCTGGTGAACATGTTCTTCATCAGAATGTTAGCATAGCATTGTCACTGTGAGCATGTTAGCATGCTGGTGTTAGCATGTAGCTGAGTGCTGCAGACTCACGGCGGCTCTTTGTCTCGTGCCCTCGTCAGGACTTCATCACGGTGAGTTCAGCTGTTTCACTTTCAATGTTTCTGCTTGTAGATTT
>CM077793.1:33161769-33314269 GCA_039737535.1 Lagodon rhomboides | reverse complement strand
TCTCTCAGTTTCAGGTGAAGAGACGAAACCTCAGACAAGTTGAAACTTTACGTTTGTGTGGTTGAACTTTGTGTCTGTCTCATCACCACACTGAGCTCGGGCTCTGGTTCGGTTCAGACACAGAACCTCTTGTCAGGGTTCCAGAACGTCTTGGTCCGGCTTCATTGTTCCGCTCTGGATACACCTGAGTCGACATCAGGAGGTGTTTTCTGTGAAACAGCTCGGTGAGATGGACTCATCGTCCTCCACAGCCGGTCCAGCTCAGACTGACGGGCTCGGACTCAGCACCACGCAGACGGAGAACTGTCCTTCACTGTGGCTCTTTAGCAGAGAATTAGCTCCCATTGTGTTGACTTAAAGCTTGTATTATTACAGAGCTCTGTGTGTGTGTGTGTGTGTGTGTGTGTGTGTTCAGACAGCTCTTCACTGGGCAGCTAAGCAGGGCCGTCAGGAGGCGGTGGACATGATGCTTCGCTCCGGAGCCGACGTCAACGTCAGATCGGTGAGCTCTGTGTGTGTGTGTGTGTGTGTGTGTGTGTGTGTGTGTGTGTGTGTGTGTGTGTGTGTGTGTGTGTGTGTGTGTGTGTGTGTGTGTGATCAGATTGTCACTACACTCACACTGTGAAGCCTGTGGGCCTTTTTCATTATCCATGTATATCATTGATGCTGTCATTAACCCGAGGTGATGTACAGTGGACCCCCGTGAGGCCGTCCTCCTCCAATCACCTGTCCAGCCGCTCCACTTCACACCGTTAACCTCCGTCACACACACACACACACACAACAAACAGCTGAGTGTTGTTTACCTCCAGACTGAGGACTGTTGGCTTCACCAACAGCAAACTCCAGTGGAACGCACCATCACAGCTGCTACACATCAGCATGTTAGCTTCCTGCTGTTAGCATTATGCTACAAGAACCACTGTGAGCTGCTAACAGACTTTACATACATCATAATCAATAGATACATACATCATAATCAATAGATACATACATCATAATCAATAGATACATACATCATAATCAATAGATACATACATCATAATCAATAGATACATACATCATAATCAATAGATACATACATCATAATCAATAGATACATACATCATAATCAATAGATACATACATCATAATCAATAGATACATACATCATAATCAATCTTTTAGTGATGTGTAATAGAATCAGCTGAAGTGTTTTGATGTTCCTTTTTCTGCATTCAGTGAAAATAAGCTTGACACAAACACACACACACACACACACACACACACACACACACAGTGCAGTGGACTGATTGGACGGGGACAGCTCTGATTGGACGGGGACAGCTCTGATTGGACGGGGACAGCTCTGATTGGACGGGGACAGCTCTGATTGGACGGGGACAGCTCTGATTGGACGGGGACAGCTCTGATTGGACGGGGACAGCGCTGTGAGGACTTAATGTCTGCAGACAGCCGTGTGGTCCTGAGAATTGAAGCCGTCGTCCTGCAGTGAGTCTGCTGCTGCTGCTGCTGGTGTTTCGGCCTCAGCAGAGCAAAGCAAAGCAGACAAGTCTCTTATTGGCTCCATAATTACATAATTAACTTTTTGTCTCTGATCGTTAAGGAGCTAATGGCTCTGATAAAAAGACCCTCAGCTCCAGCAGCCAGCCAATCAGAAATCAATAATCCACAGACGGCTTTAAGAGGAGGGCCCAGCTCAGGCTGCAGGGCTTTTCTGCCTGGACCTTCCCCGAGTCGGTGGGTTTCTCTCCACCTCAGGTGTGCAGAGCTTTAAACGCTCACCTGAACCTCCATGTTAGTGTCAGAGAATAAAAACAAGCTGCAGAAGTCCGTCCCACGACACCGACTGTCAGAACCCTGGAGCGGACCCACAGTCGGCTTCAGTCCGGACTCAGGCGGCTGTGACAGTTTTAGCTTCGACATGCGTCTCTTGTTCTGCTGCTTCCCTGAAACTGGACTCAGAACAGAAACGACCCGACCGCCTCGCAGCAGAGGTCCAGGCCGGGACTCGAACCCGCGGCCTCTGCAGCGAGGACACAGCCTCTGTAGATGGACGCTGCTCCACCAGCTGAGCTGAACGGCTCCTCATTAAATTATCTTACATTTCTTCTCGTGATGTAAAGAAGCAGCTGATAGACTGAGTGTTTCCCTCAGCTGTTACACAGAACACATGCAGCCTGTTTACTGTCTCCAGATGTTCACTGAATCTCTGTCCTGTCTTTGTTCTGCCTTCGCCTCCTCTCTGATCCTCCAACAGCACGTAAGTGAGTTTCTGAACCTTTGTAGCTCCACAAAGACGAGCTGTGGTACTAAACTCCCTGCAGATGTCACGCTCCTTCAGTTATAGAGCTCTGGATCTGTGCAGCCGGCAGATTTCCTCGGCGCTGGTGTGAAATGAGTTTGCTGCCTGTGTTTGATGTGCTTCACTCTGTTTCTCTGACCTCTCACGCTGCCGCCTGCTCGCCTGCTCGTCTCGTGGCTCTGAAGGGGGTGAGTCTCTTTAATGCACCTTTAAATGTACACAACAGCTCGTGAGATACAAATGTGGTTAAACGGGAGTCGTCACACACCAGCCGCCAGCTTCAGGAGGTTTTACAGAGAATCAGAGGAAAACGTCTTCCAGCGAGAAGACAAATCCCATTTCTCCCCTGACGGAGCTCGCTCCACTTCCACCCCTCTGCAGCTGTAATCCTCAGCGTGGAGAGGAACATGCAGCGGCTGCAGGCTGGTTCTGATCCACATGAACACATGTCTGATTCAGAACTGACATGTTTGGTTTTCTTGTCAGTTTAACAAATCCTGATAAAATCCTTCATTTCCTGAATGAAGTTCTGTATCAGTGAAGGCTGAAGCTCAGTCATTCGTTTTCTGAACAAAGGTTCAGTCTGACAGGATCAGTTCAGGTCAGTCAATGTTCTGATTAAATCTGACCATCATCTTCAGAGGTGGGAAGTAATCAAGTACAAATACTTAGTTACTGTCCTTCAGCAGGTGTCTCATGTGTCTGTACCTGAGTGTCTCTGTGTCTTCTCCTCTCTACATCTGAGCACAAACATCTGAACTTCTCCTCCTCACAGCTTCAGAACAGCCTCATTACTTCAGTTTGATCCATTTAAATTATGGATTATATTTGTTTGGTGTCACCAGACTGATGTCGACCTGTCAGAGGCTTTTTACTGTGATACTCTGAGGACATTTCAGAGCCTGTACTCTATTACTTCTACTGGAGTAACTGAATCCCTTGGACCTCTGGTCCAGTCTGAAATCTGTGCTCAGCTGTTGGGTTGAGATGACAGCTGGTTCTGTTCGGATGCTGAGCTCAGGAACAGCTCTCAGCTGTTTGCATATGAAGGAATGGTTCTGGTGTCATCATGATTCTGGGTGATTTCTGCGCTCTGAGCTGACGGATCTGCTCTGAACACAGTGAGATGTCTCACCTTCATCTCCCTTCCCGTCAGGACCTCCTGCTGAGCTGGCCTTTCCCTCTGATATGAAGCTCAAAGTGCATTTGAACACATAAAAGCAGCTCAACCTTTCAGCAAAATGTCAGATACGTTGACGGTCTTCATGTCACCTGCACAGGGAAGTCCTGCTCGCTGACGCCTTCACACGCTCGTCAGGAAGCTGTGTGGGTGATTTATCAGCGTTTAGTCTCAGGAGTTTACCTGCGATTAGTCCGACAACATAAAGCTGCGTTTACAAGAGGAAAGACAGGAAGAGTCCTCTGATCACATCAGCCTGTCGTCCCGTCGCCTCCTATAGACGGACCTGTATGTCTCAGAGACACTGAGCGTCTCAGTCTGACGCTGACAGGACGAGGATCGCTTCTGTTGTGCACATCAGAAGCCTCCAGGGCCCATTTAGAGCCAACACGGTGACGAGAGTGTGTAAAGTACAGAGCCGTTGTCTTAATCGACACCGACTTCAAACCCTCTGCTGTCTCTTTGCTCTCGTCTGACTGTGGACTGACAGGCTGCGAGCGTTTGTTCGTCTCCCACACTGACAGCAGCTCAGGATGACGGGCGGCTGCTCCGCTGGGACTCGCCATGTTAATGTGAACAAACGACGGAGATTCTCATCCAGCTTCACACGTCGACAGCAGAGAGGAGACGATGAGCTTCTGTCAGAGCGCCGGAACGAGAGTCGACAGGCTGATGGACACGAGACGGATGCTTCCAGACTAACATGCAGCCGGAGACGCTGCAGCTGCTGTTATTGTGGCTGACAGCCTCCATCTGTAGAGCCGCAGCACACCGGCCCTGCACCCACACTGTGTAATCAGATTACTGGAATGTAATAATCATAATCCATAATCTGAACTAGTAACTGTAGTTATTGATACATTTCCCTCTGAGATGTAGTAAGTTACTGTAGAAGTGTACAGTGTTGTTTCACCTGCTGGTCTGAACTGAAGTCCAAGTTTAACACAGAACCTGTGTGTGTGTGTGTGTGTGTGTGTGTGTGTGTGTGTGTGTGTGTGTGTGTGTGTGTGTGTGTGTGTGTGTGTGTGTGTGTGTGTGTGTTCACAGGGTTACACAGCGCTCCACCTGGCCTCCATTCACGGCCACCAGCCCGTCGTCCACGCCCTCATCAACACCTACAGTGAGTCAGTCCACCTTAAATCAGATTCTAACCAATCAGATTCATGGAGCTGCTCACATCACGTACAGGTTACATCACGTCACGTACAGGTCACATCACCGGTACACAACTGCTGCACACACAGAACAACTAAATACACAACATGTCCTGAGAATAATAAACTTGTGACTCATTAAATCATGAAACTAGTTTAGTTAACGACACTGATGAGTGAGAGTCTTAAATATTAGACATTTATACAAACATTCATATGTTCTAGGAGCGTTTCAGTACCGAGGCTATAAAAACATCAGTGTACAACTGTGAGTTGTGTTTCTGTCTCCGGTGACTCTCGTGGTTCTGCCGGCTGATGATTGGCTGAACACTACAGTG
Source organism: Lagodon rhomboides (assembly GCA_039737535.1). Taxonomy (NCBI): domain Eukaryota; kingdom Metazoa; phylum Chordata; class Actinopteri; order Spariformes; family Sparidae; genus Lagodon; species Lagodon rhomboides. Next base: position 33,309,292 of record CM077793.1, on the reverse strand, counting down.
GAAACATGTCACAGACTGTGAGACCATCTGAAGCATCACGTCTGTGTTCAGGCTGAAGATTCAGATTGATGTAAAATATATTTCAACATTTAAAAGACTTAATTTGCTCGTGGGTCTAATTATCGTCTCATGTACTGAAGTGGATCAGAACCACGTGTTTCTGTCGTCGGCTCAGTTCTGTGAGAAGATTCAGTTCATATTTAAAATTGATATTCACACGTTCAGGATCGTTCTGCTCCACGCCTCAGAGCCTCTGAGAGGAGAGAGCAGTGATGCAAATCGCTTCTGCCAGACAATAGACGGGCCCGGACGGCCAGACTGACAAGTCCAAACACACACACACACACACACACACACACACACACACACACACACACACACACACACCTCTCCTCCTCAGGACGAGGAGTTCAAGCTGCTGCTAATGAGACACACCGAGCCTTCAGCCATCGGGCCGCTGCGTGATGGACTCTGATGATCCCTGCGGAGCTCCGGCGGCTCAGTTTGATCCTCCTGAAACCACAGAGCGCCGTCTGCTGCGAGTCAGAGCGCACAGTTCACCGTCGACACAAAACATGTGTCCATGTGGCCTCAGAGGGCACAAATATCACACACAATCAATAAAAATGTTCATCTGTCAACTCAAAGTATCTTATTACCTCTAACCTACGGCGTTACATTAAACACATGTAGCCCTGCTGCTGTCCTCCAGTACGTAGTCTGGCCCTGCTGTCTTTCAGTACGTAGTCTGGCCCTGCTGTCCTTCAGTACGTAGTCTGGCCCTGCTGCTGTCCTTCAGTACGTAGTCTGGCCCTGCTGTCCTTCAGTACGTAGTCTGGTCCTGCTGCTGTCCTTCAGTACGTAGTCTGGCCCTGCTGCTGTCTTTCAGTACCTAGTCTGGCCCTGCTGTCCTTCAGTACGTAGTCTGGCCCTGCTGTCCTTCAGTACGTAGTCTGGCCCTGCTGCTGTCCTTCAGTACGTAGTCTGGTCCTGCTGTCCTTCAGTACGTAGTCTGGCCCTGCTGCTGTCCTCCAGTACGTAGTCTGGCCCTGCTGCTGTCCTTCAGTACGTAGTCTGGCCCTGCTGCTGTCCTCCAGTACGTAGTCTGGCCCTGCTGTCCTTCAGTACGTAGTCTGGCCCTGCTGCTGTCCTTCAGTACGTAGTCTGGCCCTGCTGCTGTCCTTCAGTACGTAGTCTGGCCCTGCTGCTGTCCTTCAGTACGTAGTCTGGCCCTGCTGCTGTCCTTCAGTACGTAGTCTGGCCCTGCTGCTGTCCTTCAGTACGTAGTCTGGCCCTGCTGCTGTCCTCCAGTACGTAGTCTGGCCCTGCTGTCCTTCAGTACGTAGTCTGGCCCTGCTGTCCTTCAGTACGTAGTCTGGCCCTGCTGCTGTCCTTCAGTATGTAGTCTGGCCCTGCTGTCCTTCAGTACGTAGTCTGGCCCTGCTGCTGTCCTTCAGTATGTAGTCTGGCCCTGCTGTCTTTCAGTACCTAGTCTGGCCCTGCTGTCCTTCAGTACGTAGTCTGGCCCTGCTGTCCTTCAGTACGTAGTCTGGCCCTGCTGCTGTCCTTCAGTACGTAGTCTGGCCCTGCTGTCCTTCAGTACGTAGTCTGGTCCTGCTGCTGTCCTTCAGTACGTAGTCTGGTCCTGCTGCTGTCCTTCAGTACGTAGTCTGGCCCTGCTGTCCTTCAGTACGTAGTCTGGCCCTGCTGCTGTCCTTCAGTACGTAGTCTGGTCCTGCTGCTGTCCTTCAGTACGTAGTCTGGTCCTGCTGCTGTCCTTCAGTACGTAGTCTGGCCCTGCTGTCCTTCAGTACGTAGTCTGGACCTGCTGCTGTCCTTCAGTACGTAGTCTGGCCCTGCTGTCCTTCAGTACGTAGTCTGGCCCTGCTGTCCTTCAGTACGTAGTCTGGCCCTGCTGTCCTCCAGTACGTAGTCTGGCCCTGCTGTCCTTCAGTACGTAGTCTGGCCCTGCTGTCCTCCAGTACGTAGTCTGGCCCTGCTGTCCTTCAGTACGTAGTCTGGCCCTGCTGTCCTTCAGTACGTAGTCTGGCCCTGCTGCTGTCCTTCAGTACGTAGTCTGGCCCTGCTGCTGTCCTTCAGTACGTAGTCTGGCCCTGCTGTCCTTCAGTACGTAGTCTGGCCCTGCTGCTGTCCTTCAGTACGTAGTCTGGCCCTGCTGTCCTTCAGTACGTAGTCTGGTCCTGCTGCTGTCCTTCAGTACGTAGTCTGGCCCTGCTGTCCTTCAGTACGTAGTCTGGCCCTGCTGTCCTTCAGTACGTAGTCTGGCCCTGCTGCTGTCCTTCAGTACGTAGTCTGGTCCTGCTGCTGTCCTTCAGTACGTAGTCTGGCCCTGCTGTCCTTCAGTACGTAGTCTGGCCCTGCTGCTGTCCTTCAGTACGTAGTCTGGCCCTGCTGCTGTCCTTCAGTACGTAGTCTGGCCCTGCTGCTGTCCTTCAGTACGTAGTCTGGCCCTGCTGCTGTCCTCCAGTACGTAGTCTGGCCCTGCTGCTGTCCTTCAGTACGTAGTCTGGCCCTGCTGCTGTCCTTCAGTACGTAGTCTGGCCCTGCTGCTGTCCTCCAGTACGTAGTCTGGCCCTGCTGCTGTCCTTCAGTACGTAGTCTGGCCCTGCTGTCCTTCAGTACGTAGTCTGGCCCTGCTGCTGTCCTTCAGTACGTAGTCTGGCCCTGCTGTCCTCCAGTACGTAGTCTGGCCCTGCTGTCCTTCAGTACGTAGTCTGGCCCTGCTGTCCTCCAGTACGTAGTCTGGCCCTGCTGTCCTTCAGTACGTAGTCTGGTCCTGCTGCTGGCCTTCAGTACGTAGTCTGGCGGTCTGAAGCTCAGTACAAAGTGTGATGGCCGTCTTGTTCTGGAGCTCTTTGACCTCCGGCAGCTGAAGTCTCTGTGACGTCCTCGTGTTTGTCTCTCGTCACCATCAGATGCTAAAACCAACATCAGAGATTATCACGGGAGGACGGCTGATCACTACTGGAGCGGATCCACCGACGTCTTCAACAAACCAGACTGTCAGTCAGGTCAGCAGCGCGTTTCTGAATGTAGAGAATCTGATTTCAGGATGAGCGTTGGTTGGTTGGTTGGTTGGTTGGTTGGTCGATTGATTGATTGACTGCAGCGTCACGTTGATGTGTTTTCAGGTGAGAGGTGTTATCGTGGCAGACCGATGCAGCGTTACGCTCTTCCATCTCTCCTGCTGACTCGTTCTCGCAGTCAGGGGCAGCTGAACCTGGAGTTTAAGACGTTGCCTCCGTCCGCCTCTCACGACGTGTTGGACCTCCAGCTGTGAGTCCTCCTGCTGGACCAACCTGCCACGTCGGCACCAACATCAAGAGGTTCTTTGGGCTCCAGCGACACCAACACCAGCACACAGACCTGAGCTTCTGTTCACCCAGGAGCTCAACGAACGAGCCAATAGTTGATCCCAACAACCAATCAGCTGTTACGATTCACTTTATCTTTCATTTCAGCTAGAGAACTCATAGAAATCATCTCCAGAGACGCTGTGTGTTTCCTGTAAGTTAAAACATCAGCTGGTTGTTGATCATGACGCAGGTATTTAATGTCGACGTGTTCATGTTGTGACTTCACTCTGAGTTTTAATAAAAGCTGGTGGTCGTCTCCGTCAAAGACGAGCTGTAAATGTCTGACGCAGTGAAACTCGTCTCAGCGTCCCGCTCTCTCTCACACTCTCATAAATGTCTTCATTAGCTTCACTCCATTGGCTGCTCAGAGCGTAAAGCTCATTATCTGTCTTAATAAGGCACAGCAGCACCATTTGTGTCAGTGATAAGCAGGAAATGAGCAGATTGGTTGGAGGACACATTTAACACTCCTAACAAACGCCCACTGCAGTTAATGTGGAAATTAGCAGCGCAGCGCGGCGATCAGAGGCTGAGCTGCCGTCCACGTGTGACTGAAGGCCACTGAGCCGACACAACGCTGAACACACACAACACGCAGCAAGGTCCGAGTCCAAACGCATCATCTGCAGAAACAGAACATTTCATTCAAAACGCTGGAGTGATTTCAGTGTTCTGTCCACTAGGAACGTGTACGAACAGACAGAACCGGTCCACGGACTCTGAGACTGTCTCCAGTCTGTCTGCATGGAGTCAGACGACCAATCACTGTGCTGAGCCGGCTGGGACCTGCTGAGAGCTCACTGGCTGCATGTGGCCTGAGTGATCCAGTGAGCAGGACCTGAAACATGACTCAGCATTAATAACATGTACAGCAGCTGAAACATGACTCAGCATTGATAACATGTACAGCAGCTGAAACATGACTCAGCATTAATAACATCTACAGGACCTGAAACATGACTCAGCATTAATAACATGTACAGCAGCTGAAACATGACTCAGCATTAATCCTGTACGTCTCAGGTGTTTTTATCAGCAGTTGAGCTCCAGCGTTAGATCTTTAATGATCTTTACATCTGATATTATGAAACTCTGGAAAACGTGATTCTCATCTTATTCTCATCATGAATGAGCAGCGGCTCAGTTTCTGTTTGTCTCGAGCCAGCAGGTCCAGAACAGACTGGAGTCCCGGCTCGGTCCCGACCCCCCTGGAAACATTCATCAGCGGTCGCTCGGTGAAAAGCTGCAGCCGCATCAATCTGCTTTTACAAGCAAGAAACACCGTTTTACAGCCGTCAGCGGACATTAACTTCACCGTTCAGACGATCAGGAGCTATTTAGCAACAAAACCCGTCAGAACGGAGCCTCTGAAAAGCCCGGTGGGCGCTGGGAGTCTTCATGGTGCTGGATGGAGGACGATGCTGCTCCAGTGTCCCTCCTCCTCGATGGGACAACAATGAGCTGACCTCTGAACTCTGCCCTCCATGTTTTCCTGCAGCTGTCACCTCTCACAAAGGCCGTGAAGAGGCCGGCGGGCGAGGACGCATTAACTCAGAGCCGTTAACTCAGAGCCGTTAACTCATGGCGGGTCATTGTTGGTCACCATGACTCCAGTCAGAGGGAAGCGGTGGAGGGACAGTGTCTCTGTGAGGACAGGTCCACCTCCTGCCTGGTCTCAGTCCGTCCCGTGTGGATGTTCCCTCCTCAGTGATCTCTGATGGACCGTGTCTAATAATCTGATGGTGTCTGTCTCCGGAGTGTCTGCGCTCTCTGCTGGAGACGTCCCTCGGTGTGTTTGACCCTCTGCAGCTGCAGCGAGGAGCTGAGCGTCGTCCACAGCAGCAGCTGACTGACTGACAGCCCGTCTGTCAGTCAGTCAGCTGCTGCTGCGATGTGTTTTCTTGTGTAAAGGTGCCCAGCAGGCCTGCAGAGCGCCGGGAGAGGAGCTCTTAATGAGCTGCAGGCGGCGGCCTGACAGACAGCGCTGATTAAAGAGGACGGGCCTGGACACCATTACTGCTCCGAGGACGTCAGAGATGCAGGATGTGATCCTTTATTCTGCAGCAGCGGAACCGACTGAGCAGGAGGTTCTGCTGCGGACGGCTCCGGTGGTCCGACCCGTTTACTGTGCTCATGTTGAGATAAACCTTATAATTCAACTGATGAGGAATAAAAAGCAGCGCTGCAAAACCTCAGCAGTGTGTTGTGTTACAGAAACGACAAGAACTTCATCATAATGATGATGAATAACAATAATCAGAAGTTCTGCTCCTCAGGACGCTTCTATACAGCTCACAAAGAAATAACAATATTAACTTTCCCCGTTAATCATGTGGTCTCAGGTCCAAATGTGTGATTTGTTCTTCTCCGTCTTCACTGAATGAAAACAAAAGAATGTGGATCAGAACCACATATATGAATACAGCTCAGGCTGAAATGATGTTCGCTCGCTGCTCAGCACCGAATGTTACGTAACTACACGACAGATGTGAAGTTATCTGCGGTTTGCAGAAACGTTAAGCTGACAACACGTCATCGGAGCGTCTGGGCCGGCCCGGCGGGTCGCCGCCTGTCTGCGATTCTGTTGTTTCAGGTTTGGAGTCGCTGCTTCTGAAGTCTGTTTAACAAAGAGAAGGACAACAGTCGGCCTCCAGCAGAGCCTCTAACGGTGACCCGACCCAGCTCGGCCCAGACCAGCACAGAGAGCTGAGGGCGGGACTGAAAGCAGTCGGCGCCGCTGCACGCTCCGCTCGGCCCATCGGGACGATACCGAGTGAAACTGTTTGCTCTGGTGCTGGAACGATTCATGCAGAAACCTGCCGTCTGTGTGTAAACGCAGGCGTGTTTATGGAGGCGGAGTCAGTGGCAGGTGAGCAGAAGGCCACAGAGCTCTGACTGATGGGTGTCGGTGTCACATGGCTCCGCCTCCCACAGGAAGCTGACAGGGACATCGAGTGCTCGCCGTCTTCACGAGGACTCAACCTGGAGGAATATATGAGAGCCGGATCATCCAGACCTCAGGACGAGGATCTGATCTGAGGACAGCTGAGGACAGGCTGAAGGTTTCAGCACCACAGGGATCCTCAGACAGGTGAGGAGGCTCAGGGGCACTTTGATCCCTCCCACCTGTGTCACATGACCTGTCCAGCACCTCTGTGTCACTACCTGAGCCTCGGCAGCTGCCTGGTCAGTACTGAGCATTTGCAGCAGCTTGTTGGTGACCGATAAACAGGAAGGGGCGGGGCTTCAGCTCTGTAAACACGGCACTCCACAGGTAGGCAGGTGTGCAGGGTACTGCTGGTGATGTCACAAGCTCTTTAATCATCACCTTGGCAACCCCGAAGCCAAACTGTGACTGCGGAGGTCCGGGTCGGGTCAGTCATGTTGTTCCCCCCTTTACCTTTAATCAATATTATAAATTTTATATCAGTTATTGATCACAGCTGTGGATGGAAGTGAAGAGTGAAGTTTGAATCTCTGAGCTGCAGTTTATTCTCTGATGGAGCTCACCTCCTCACCCTCCTCACCCCCACCTCCTCACCCTCCTCACCCTCACCTCCTCACCCCCACCTCCTCACCTCCTCACCTCCTCATCCTCACCTCCTCACCTCCTCACCCTGCAGGCTCACCTCCCTGTCGCTGCTAAACTCATGTCAAGAGCTCAGTTACTCCCCCCTCCCCCTCACCTCCTCACCTCCTCTCCCCCCCCCCCTCGCTGCAGCGGCCCGGTCAGACTCTGGGCTCGGCTCAAGTCTCATCCAGGAGCTTACAGCTGTAATTAAATCATTAGATTCCTGTCGACGCTCCACAGAGCCGAAAGCCAAATTGACTTCCCACCAACCTCATTTTCTGTTTGAGCACCAAATACTGATTTTCTGCCAGTCTAATTACAAAGCTCAACATCTGATCAGGGCTGCATCCGGCGGGGTGTTATCACACGGCCGGCATTAGACCTCATTACCAACCTGAGTGCAAAGTTATGACATGTTGTAATTGGACGGGGACATTTATCAGCAGCGTCGGTGTGGACGCCGGCCGCTCTGACATCACAGACCGGAGAGACAAACAGAGCAGAGCTGCAGAGTCGACCTGTCTGTCTTCAACCCGTCTCACACTGACCGCTGCTGTCCTCCGTCCTCTCTCGTCTGGTTTCCATGGTGACAGCAACCGGTCCTGGATGTACGTCCACGTCGTAGGTGCTCGCTGCCAGAGGCCTCTGGGAAATGTAGTTGTTATAGTAGGATTTAAGAACTACATCCATCCGATAGTTCTGATCAGCCTCACTGTGAGGACCAGAACCGACCCACTGAGCCTCCCTGCTACAGTCCTCACAGTGACTGTGCAGAGCGAAGCCTCACTGCTGCTGAGGTCATCAGGACAAAATACTACACGTTATAGAAGAAAGGTTGTAATATTGTTTTTCCTGTTTCTATCATCCGGACGAGCTGATGGTCCTCGTTGGTCTTCTGCTCAGCGTTTGGACAACAACTGAAAAAGACCATTCTCACTCTGTCGGATCAGAACCCAAACGCGGAGTGCTTGCTGTCCTCCAGGCGCCGTCCTGGGGTGGAGACCAAATAGAAAAGGGTGGAGACACTTTCAGGTTGGAGGCAGCAACATACAGCCAGAGACAGGAAGTGTCCTGACTGTAGGTGACACATGATGTCTCTGAACTCCTGCTGAAGTCGTTTCCACTGACTCTCTCTCTCTGTGTTTCTGCCTCGCTCGTCCGTTCAGTCACCATCTGCTCTGTGTGTGTGTGTGTGTGTGTGTGTGTGTGTGTGTGTGTGTGTGTGTGTGTGTGTGTGTGTGTGTGTGTGTGTGTGTGTGTGTGTCTGAGACCATGAGATCCTGAGCAGTTTCCTGTCTGAAGCCGTCTGCAGCGGCTGCTCTGTCTCAGTGATCCCTGAAGGTTTGATCTGCTCGTTGTTGGACTTTGTGCTTCTACGTCTGAACGGTGCAGCAGGTTTGTTCTCTGCTGCAGGTAAATCAATCAATCAATCAATCAAACTTTATTTATAAAGCACTTTTCATACATTAAAAATGTAGCACAAAGTGCTTTACATGTTTAAAAGCAGCCCCCACCCCAGCACATACACACGTACATACACAAACTCGTAAACTCTGTGACGTTCTGCTGAAATATCTCCTCGTGTCACGTGGTCACTGTAACTTCACTCTGGTATCGCGGCTTCACGTCAGTCGTCTCGTCTCGTCTCGTCTCGTCTCGTCTCGTCTCGTCTCGTCTCGTCTCGTCTCGTCTCGTCGTGGTGGACGTGGTTCAGATGTTCCCGTCAGGAGGAGCTGTAATAACTCTGACTCTTCAGCAGGTCAGCGTCCTGGAGACTCTGGTTATCTGTTGATCGATATCAGATTTCTATCATATCAAGAACTTCGATTTAACCGTGAGCTCCAACACACTTAGAGAAAGTGATGAATCAGATTGAGTTCATCTTATCTTTTATTCAGTCAACATTCGTTATTGAATATGATTCAATAATATAATTGTCATGGAGAGAAGATTCAGATATTAGGCCTGTCTGACAGCTGAGAGTGCAGCAGATCCTGAGGATTTATGAACACTGAGAACATATCTGGACGTTTCTCCTCCTGGTTGAGAACAGTGAGCAGCTCAGCTGGGATCATCTGTCCATCTCAGCTCTGACCAGCAGCACCGAGCCGGCGGACTGCGATATGGATCCAGCTGCTGAGGAAAACATGCTTTCAGACAGCCGGCCTCTGCTGGCGTCTCCTCAGTTATTCATGTGCTGTGTGAGCAGCAGCGTGAGACGGTGGACCCGGCGGTCCTGGAGGTTCTGTGGACGAGAGGCCGGCTCATGAAATATTCAGCCAGACAGTAAACACTCCCCGGACGGACCAGAGGAGGAGGAGGAGGAAGAGAGACCGGAGGAAAATGGATCCTGTTTTTCCAGGAAGTATAAAAGAAAACAGAGTGAACAAATTCCCTTCACAATAAAACCCGCTTGTAAACAGAAGAAAACAGACGGAGGAAGAGTCCAACAGAACAACAGGTACACGCTGATAAAATGTTTGTTTGTCAGATTCACACCTGAGAGACGATGACCTCACAGAGCGCGCGGGCGGCACGAGGACACCTGGACGTCTTTCACTCCTTCAGGACGCTGCGACCTGAGATCTGACCAGCAGCTTCTGGAAACAGTCGACAGTCAGACATCGACCCGAGAACACAGAACACAGAACACGGAACACGTGACTGTTGGACTTTTGTTCTGTTTCACGGTTGTTGCTCAGAAATCGGCCCTAAAACTGGAGCTGCAGGTTTGTGCTTCAGCTTCAGATCTCAGAACAGGTTTAAACTTCCGACCGTCGCTCACGAGACACCATGAAAACCACAGCGTGACAGATTCTTACTGACACTGACTGAATGAGTCCTGAGACACGAAAGCATAAATACTATAATCATTTCCTTTGACTGAATTGGATCCAGCGTCTGATATTTGTAAGAAACCTCTTCATGTTTCCCTCCAGCTGATCCTTTTATCACTTCATCAGAGGCACAGAGTGATTTAGAGACTGATAATGAAGAAAAAGGGAAACAAGCGCTAAGAAGATTAGTGGAGCTGCGTCTGCGTGGAGGATCCACTGTGTTGTTACGGGAGATGCTCAGCAGTGATACGAACGATGAGCCTGCAGCTGCTGCCCAGGTGTTACCCTCACCTGTATCACCTGTGAAGCAGAGCGTGCTACAGGACTGTCAGTGAAGGTCGTCTGGGCTGGTCTGTGTTGGTCTGTGTTTGTTGTTCCTTGTTTCTTTCTCGTCAGTTTTCACGCTTCACTCAGAGTTTAATCTGATGATAATCTCTGTATTTCAGTGTAAACGAGGCCTTGATCTGAACACGGACGTCTCGGCTTCATCCTCTGCTCTGGTGAAACACGCCAGCCGACACAAACGCAGAAACGGGCCAGTTTCCTCCTGATCGATCGCAGCTCGGCTCCTCAGATTTGGCTGACAGGCGAATGTGGTCAGAGCGAATCAAACGGCTGACGCACGTCGTGTCCGTCTCTTCATCTGAACTCGCCGGAGGAAATGAGCATCTGATGAATAATTGTGTTCAGACACAAACGACTGTTGTTAAAACAGGAACTGCAGCATCATTCACAAACTTCCTCAGCTTCATGATGTCGGGCTGAATCGTACAAAACAAGAAGGATGACGTTCAGTTCAGGTCTAATTAAACATTAAAGGAACAGTCTGTAGATTTGTTGGAGAAATGTTAATGAGCAGAGAAAATAATCCAACTCTCTTTGTTTTCATGACTGAAGAAACAAACTGAGCTTAAAGGACGACACACTTCATACTGTGTTACTGTGTTGATATGTGGCGGACCCTGCCACCTGTCCAGCTTCAGACAGTGTTGTGGGAGCTTATTTCCTCTGAGAGCAGCTGGTTTATTCACTGATGGACACAGTTTGTGTTGTCACCTCATTAATAGTTTGATTTTCTTCTCTAAAACTACGTAGTGCTCCTTTAATTCCTCTGAATAAAAACATGACAACCTTTTTTAAAAGACTGTTGAGATGAAAACATTTATCTTGAGTTTGTGTTCTGAAACACTGAACATGTCCTCGTACGTATGTTTGGTCGGGTCAGGAGTCGGCAGGTGGTTTCACAGACGATGAGCTGATGGGAGGAAGCAGAAGAAGCCGGAGAGTGAAACCTCACTCAGAGAGTGAAACCTCACTGTGAGCTCTCAGAGAGGGAAGAAGAAAAAAGATTTCTGTGGTTTCGTGTAAAAATAAAATGTCTTTGTAGACGCAGCTCAGCAGCAAACGCTGGTGTCCTGCTGCTGCGTCCTGTCAGGTCAACGAGCCGACAGTCACGTCCTCTGAACACACACACACACACACACACACCACACACACACACACACACACAACACACACACACACACACACACAGACACACACACACACACCACACACACAGCTTCACCTGCTCAAACAGAACTACAGTTAATTATCATGTGTTTTTACATGAATTCTGGGTAAAATAATCCTCATTCAAAACGTCAGATGTCTCCACACAGCTCGTCTGCTGTGATCAAGTCTGAAAGTATCTGATGTTAAATGTACTCGAGTACAAAAAGTAAAGTAACTGATCCATATGTTTACATGTCTGTATGAAGTGTAAACTGTGAGTCAGCTGATCGTCACAGCTGATATCCAAACTGTATTTGATTATAAGAATCCAGTAACAGTGAAAAACAATATGTTTGACTTTGGTTCTGATGCAGCAATCAGTAAAGTAACTCATAACTAAAGCTATGAAATAAATAATAAATGTTATATCTGTTTGTTATATGATGAAGCCTCTTGGATGAGAGGTGAAACGTCTTCAAGACAAAAACCAAATCCAGTTGCATTCGATTCAATTTCCTTGAGATAACTATGACCTGGATGAATGAGAATATTCACAGGCTTAATAAATGTAATAGAGTACAGAACTTGAGGAAATGTAGTGAATAAATGATGTATTAAGATTCAAAGGTTTATTTGTCCCAGCAGCAGTGACACGAACCTGCTTCACTCTGTAGACTGTGCACAACATCAGAACAGTGCAACCAGGAAATAACATTATATATTTTATATTTAAATAAGAAAATGAACTGAAAAAGACAATAAAAAGACTTAAATTTAAATACTATATATACATATATATATATATATATATATATATATATATATGTATATATATATACACACACACATATTATAAACAAGAATTAGATATAAATAAGTATTTACAGAAAAAGAAGACCATGTGCAAGAAGCAGGGTGTGTGTGTACATGTGTGTGTGTGCGTGTGTGTACATGTGTGTGTGCATGTGTGTGTACATGTGTGTGTACATATGTGTGTGCATGTGTGTACATGTGTGTGTGTGTACGTGTGTGTGTGCATGTGTGTGTACGTGTGTGTGTGCATGTGTGTGTACGTGTGTGTACATGTGTGTGTACGTGTGTGTGTGCATGTGTGTGTGCTGAGTTATTGTCTGGATGTCCTGAGGGAAGAAGCTCGTCCTCGGTCCTGGTCAGTATCATCATCCTGCCGTCAGTGTGGACAGAAACTCACAGGAGCTCCACCAGCTGCAACAGGACAGAACACGTGAACGCTTCATAATTATAAAACAATAATATAGAATTTATTTCTAGAGTCTTTTTAAACTGTGGTATTTCTACTTTTTACTGACGTAAACAATCTGAGTTCTTGTTCCAGCAAAATATTCATGAGTACAGTTTTAACTGCATGTAAACACAAATGTGTTTTAATTCCATCTCATTCATCACATAAGTTCAACATAAAGAAACTTCTAATGTAAAGTGTTTCTGTCGTGTTTAGTCAAAGTGAATAAATTAAAATTTAAGTCATTTAATTGATTAAAATCACATTCTTTTTGAGTGTCTGTCTGTGACAAATAAGATAAATAAGACCCTTTTTTTACATGTCGTTCCGTCTAAAAGCATGAAATCAGAGGAGCGAAGCAGCACAGCAGCTCAGATAAGAGCTCTGTGTCCAGCCCAGCGCCAGAGGACCAGCAGCACAAATAACAAGAACATTTCACTGTATTTACATTTTATCTGCCGCCGCAATCTCAGTAAGAGACGTCCCGAGGCCTCGGCTCCGTCCTCTGACCTCGGCGGAGGCCCAGCATAATGTTGCGCTTTGTCACAGACAGAAGAATTAGAGTAAAACACGGCACCTCGTCCTCTGCCGGAGCACATTTTCATGATAATTAGTGTGATTTCCCTAATCGTGTTCCCTCCGTCTGTAGCGTAGAGTGAACACAGCTCAGATCTGCTGGTGAGCCGCTGCACACCGACTCTGCCTCATCGCCCATGAAGCTGCGACTCGCTGCCACGAGGTTATAAATCAGACGACGGCTAATTTAGCTCTGAGAGGGAGCGGTGAGAGCGGAGCGGAGTCAATCTGGCTGACACGATAATAAGTGGAAACGAGGCTCCGGACGGCCGCCGTGACATCTATCTCTCAGAGGTAAATAACAGCCGGGTCTGTGGGAGCTGCCATACGCTGCCTTCATGCAACATTTGCTGCTGCTCCCTCAGCTCAGGCTCAGTCAGGACTCAGCTCCACGCAGCCATTTACATGTCAACACACATCTGTGTGTGCTGATAACAAATGGCTATTAACACAGCGAGCGGTGAATACGCAGCGCCTGAGCCGAGCTGAGCGAAGCACCGGACCAACAGCAGTAACCAGACATGTGGACGCAGGAAGCACTCGCATCAAGTATCTCAAGTGTTTAAAGCTCTGGATCTAAGTACAAGTACACAAGTGTTAGAATGGCACTCAGTAGAGTGCAAACCTCCACCAAGGCCCAACGGTTAAATCAACTCCATGTCAAATAAAACCTATTTAAATCTTCTAGGTCCAGATTTTGATTCGGGTCCACATCAAATTAATGCAGAGACCCATCTTCATCTGAGTTTTTGTATAATCCTGCTGACAAACAAACCATCCAACCGACCAACCAACAAAACAACCAACCAACCAAACAACCAACCAACCAACCGACCAACCAACAAAACAACCAACCAACAAAACAACCAACCAACCAACAAAACTACCGACCAACCAACAAAACTACCAACCAACAAAACAACCAGCCAGCCAACAAAACAACCGACCAACCAACAAAACAACCAACAACCAACAAAACAACCAGCCAGCTAGCCAACCAAAAGACCAAATAAAGAACAAACAAGCAGACCAGTGGACTGGGGTGAAAACCTTTTATAAACCGAGCCGAGTCTTTAAAATGTGAATGAAAAGTGACAAATATTAAATCTGATGTAAAGTCAGTGCAGAACTCTTTTTTAAGCTACAGTGTGTTGTGTTAAATGTTGTCCTGTGGCAGCTGTGTGACAGACAGCGGTGACGCTGCTGCTGAAGCTTCATGAATCCTCTCTGATCCTACTTGTTGAGTGTTATTAGCTGTGGTTTAACTCTCACTTCCTCACAGTGATAGAAACCAGCCGTGGTCATCAAAAAGCCTTTAAGCTTTATAGCTTTATCACTCTTCATCTTTAAGAGCCTCGTCTCTGTCTTCAGTGAACCTCTGTGGACATTTCCCATCCCCCTCCTGCCCGCTAACATCCTCCTGCCGTCTTCCTCATTCACACTCTTTCACTATAATTCCTTTATTTTCCCATTTCCTTGCATCTTGTCTCCCTAAATAGCTGCTCTCTTCCTCTTCATCTATAAATCACAGGCTGAGATGCTCCTCTTTGTCATCGCCTCTGCCTCGCTGCGATAACCGTCCTCATCTCTGGCTGAGCTGTGGAGATTTATGGCTCTTTGATAAGCAACAAGCTGGCCATCCGTCAGCCACGCAGCCGCCGCTGCGTTTGTGCCTTTATGCTTCTGGTGTTTGTGTGTTTTGTCCCCTCAGGAGGTCTTCACAGGCTGTCAGAGCGGCAGCAAACGCAGCCTGCGTCATTATCTTCTATTAGATAAAGAAATAAAAGGCCCACGATGGGTCGTGGCTTTGATAGAGAGAGGAGAAGGAGAGGGGTCTGGTGTTTGTGTCGGAGCCTCGTCAGCCTCTTTGTTTGTCCCGTCTGCTTAATTGGCAGTCAAATGAATTCATCAGCAGAAAGAGGCCGAACACACACATCAGTCACATGACATCAGCGCTGAGGTATTACAGCATATTTACCAGAGCTGGACGACAGGTTTATCTGCTGACGCCACGCTGTCACAGAACTACCAACATGTTCCTCAGTATTATGATTCAATATGAAGATTTTTCTTTGTTTTTTAATTCATGGAACAAAGGAAATCGTTCAGTCACACAGCTCTACAGACTTTATTTCATGAGACATATTTCCAAAAACAAAGCACATCACATGTTTGTTTGTTTTTTTAATAAACAACAAAATATAAATATCTATGTATAAAGACATGTGCTTCCCTCTCCCAGACTCTATATTCACACGGCGGCCATCTTCCTCCAACGTCACGCTCAGCGTGGCAGCTGAAAGAGGACGGTGACGTTAAAGTCGTATAAACATCCTGAATCTGACGATCATTTCATTTCAAGGAGGTTATATTATTAATGTTTTTATGGTTGGTTGTTTGTTTTGTTGGTTGGTTGTTTTGTTGGTTGTTGTTTTGGTTGTTTGTTTTGTTGGTTGTTTGTTTTGTTGGTTGGTTGTTTTGTTGGTTGTTTGTATTGTTGGTTGTTTGTTTTGTTGATTGTTTGTATTGTTGGTTGGTTGTTTTGTTGGTTGTTTGTATTGTTGGTTGTTTGTTTTGTTGGTTGTTTGCATTGTTTTGTTGGTTGTTTGCATTGTTGGTTGGTTGTTTTGTTGGTTGTTTGTATTGTTGGTTGGTTGTTTTGTTGGTTGTTTGTATTGTTGGTTGTTTGTTTTGTTGATTGTTTGTATTGTTGGTTGGTTGTTTTGTTGGTTGTTTGTTTTGTTGGTTGGTTGTTTTGTTGGTTGTTTGTATTGTTGTTTGTTTGTTTTGTTGGTTGTTTGCATTGTTTTGTTGGTTGTTTGCATTGTTTTGTTGGTTGTTTGCATTGTTGGTTGGTTGTTTTGTTGGTTGGTTGTTTTGTTGGTTGGTTGTTTTGTTGGTTGGTTGGATGGTTTGTTTGTCAGCAGGATTAAACAAAAACTCCTGAACACATTTCCATCAAACTCAGATGGAGGTTGGGTCTCGGTCCAGACTTTAACTTAACTCTTAGTGCTCATCCAGATAACGATCCCGATTTGTCTCACTTTCTTTAGTATTGTGAGAAAGAACTTTTTTTTTTTTTTGTGAATTTCTTAAGGAATAATCATGAAACCTGAGGAATAAAATCAGTCGTATTTAGATGGCAGGTGTCTCTGATGTGGCTCCAAATCAGAATGTTTAATGTGGTTTCATAGAGTCGTCTCTCTTCAGCTGCTGTACAGGAACACATCAGGAGAGAAACCTGCAGCTGCAGACATTTACCCAAACATTTTAATTTCTTTATATCCAACAGTTCTAAATGTATACAGATACTGATACAGATATTGATACAGATATTGATACAGATACAGATACTGATATTGATACAGTGCTATATGTTCTTTGATGCTGTGTCAGACGGACTGTCGGGTGTCGTGAGGTGCAGCAGCTCTGTGCTGAGGTGGAAGAGCTCTCGTTAGATAAACACACATCATGGACGCTCTGATCTCAGAGCTGATTGGCCCTCAGCAGACTGAAGGATTTGAGGTGTTGACACTGATGTTTGTCAGGTGTAGCTGCGAGTCCAGAGCTGTTAACACGCCGCGGTCGCGTCACTGGCTTCCTGTCACCACCTCGCCTGTGTAATTACTGCGAGCGCCTCCCCCTGATGGGCAGGTAATATTCAGAGGCCTCCCCTGCTCTCATTACCAGCCGAGTGACAGGACCTGACAGCAGCGGAGGAGCGACTGTAATCAGGACCGCCACACAGCGCCCAGCCTCGCGCCCCGCTGATCATTATCCGGCTTCAGATCGGCTCTCTGCTCCGAGCCGTTACATCGATAAATTATTAATGTGTGTCGTTACACCCAGAGGAGAGTGTGATTTTATCTGTAGTGGCATTAATAAGTGGAAGAGTAAAGCTTCAGCAGCAGCTCGTGCAGAAACAGATCCAGAGAGCAGCGGCGGCCGCAGACACAGCAGCTGTCACAGCCGCTAATGAAATGCTTGATTTGTTTGTTTTCTCTCTCCACACACCTCAAATGTCACATCCGGCCAAACACCGGCTTCCCATTAGCGGGGCTAATTAACTTTGCAACTGTCAGGCTAGCCGCGGCTAACGAAAGTGACAGCGAGAAGCGGCGGAGCTGAAGGCTGCTAATAACTCAGGAGGCTAACAATGGCTGACACGGCTCCTCTTGGAAGCCAGCGAGAAAAAAGGGACGCCGTCGACATCAAATCGAGTTATCTCACCGCGGGAAAAAATAAGTGTGGGGGGGGGGGGGCAGGCAATCTCATGATGGTGGGTTATTGGCAGTGGCGAGCAGGGCTTTGTTCCCGCTGTTCGAGCCGCTGCCTCCTCCGGCTCGCTCTGTCAGCGGCGGTAAAGAGGCCGTGAGTGACTCTGCCTCTAATGATGAATAGTGGCCGGGCGAGGCGGCAGAAGATTACTCCCCTGAGAGCCCGGGGAGCCCGCCGCCCTGATTTATGATGTATTTATCTATCTGCTGTCACTCGGCCGGCAGAGGGAAGGAGGCACAATTGTGCCGCTATAATTGTCAATCATGGCGGAGATTGAACGTCGCGCGAGGGTCGTTTTCATAACGGAGGCGCTCCGAGCCGCCACGTGTTTAATGAGAGCGATCCTCAGGGTTATATATGTGTTTAGATATCTGATCCTCAGTGACGACATTATTCATATTCTCCTTCACAGGCGTCTCTGACAGGAGGATCTCCTCCGTGTGATCTACGACTCAGGGACAAAGATACGAGACACAACCTTCATGTTCAGACGGCTGGCAGCTCAGGTGGTCTTCAGTCTGCAGGTGAGTCTTCAGGAGAAACAGCCAACATTTACACGTTACACCTTTCTGAGCCTGATCACACCTGGAGTGAACATCTGTCCTGAGGGATGTGACCACAGGTGGACAGCTCTCAGTACAGGTGTGAATGAGACACACTGAGATCTGATCCCTCAGACCACATCCAGAGGTGGTCTGGACCACATCCAGAGGTGGTCTGGACCACATCCAGAGGTGGTCTGGACCACATGGACCACATTCTGTCAGCAGTGTGTTCGGACCACACTGAAGGACCGCCGGCTCAACTGACTCCTCTCATCACCAGACTCCATTAACAAATGTGGTGATTTTAAGAGTTGTTGAGTTGAAACAAACTTTCTAACGTAGTGAAACTGTGTCTCTGACAGATTCTAACTGGTTGTGTCCTTGTTGTAAATTCAGCATTAAATCAGAAGCTGAAGTTGTTTGTCTCCTTGTACAAAGTGTCAGTTTGTGGCAGCATGTCTGTACCAGCCTGTCTGCTTCTGTGTCTAAAGTGCTAAAGTCTCACCTGCCAACACTGATCAGCGAACATTTGCTTTTACCAGAATAATATTTCAACACCGTATCTTTACTTTTTCTGTAGTACGACTGTGGCGGCTCGTATTTATCTGAAAAGTGTCCATGCAGGTCGACAGTTAAAACAGCTTGTGACCCATAAAGACGTCTGTTTGAAGGCAGCGACCTCTAGTGGCTGTAACTATCACAGCAGCAGGAGGAGGAAGTCAGGAAGACGAGGCACAAGTTATATGACCTCAGTCATGTGGTGAAGTCGTGTCACGTATGTTCATTCGTAAGTAGTTTACAGTGATTTCCTAACCTGAACCAGTCTTTGAACGTATGATGGCGGTTGCTGCTTGGAACAGTGATATTTGTCATTTTGAGTCACTGAAACTGCCATAATCCAAAATAAATAAAGGAATAAATAAAACAAATAAGTAAAAGCAGATGTACACATTAGTTTATAAAATGTGACATGTATTTCTCTTTTAATTTACTTCTGCATATATTAACTTTGTATAAAGTCCCTCAGATATTACATTTGTTTTACCTTTTTATTTATTAATGTATTTAATGCATTTTTAAATAAGTTAATTTATTAACATATTTATGTATGGATTATCTTGCAAAATTCAAAAGGAAAAGAACTCAGGAATTTAATTTTCAGACACAAATACAAATAAATAAATTGATGGATCAATTAATAAAATTGAAAATGACATGTGAAACCAAATAAATAAGGTAGTAATTAAAACAGACTTAATTAATACAGAAGCAAATTAAAACACTAATGTCACATTTTATAAATTATTATATGCGTACACGTATTATTATTATTGGTGCGTGTAGTGTCAAATGTATTAATGAGCCATTTATTTATTTCTCTATGTTTTTTACTCTGTCAGTTTCAGTCGTTCAGGTGTGAGGAGGAGTTTTGTTTCTTCAGGACCGATGCTGATTATTAGTAATAAAGAAGATGATAACTGATAATTGGAATTGATAAACATTCACAGGAAAATAAAGATCTTAGTCTCAAAGAATAAAATCAGTGATGGAATGTGACAAACGACTGTAATTAAGTACAATCTGAAGGGTCTTTGCTGCAGTTTTTCAGTTTCCTGCTTCTAATACTTTCACTCCATTGTATTTATTTTATAAGTTTAGTTATAAAATGCTGCTCTCCGGCTGCTCACAGCCCTGGAAACGGGAGAACAGGAGGAGATTTATCCGTGTTGTTGAGATCAGTGATGCATGAAGACGTTTCACAGCTCAGCGTCGACACAGTCAAAGAATAATGTCACTGTTAAACTGTTCGGGTTTGTTTGAAGCTGTCCTGATTTTATTTCTTCAGTTTTATTCAAAACTAAATCAGCAACAAGAAAAATCCTCCCACAAGAAAATCCTCTACACAAATATCAAATGAGGCTTAAAGATGTAACGTGGGTTTATTTAAGATGTGTGACATGAAAATCCGAGAAGCTGCTGGTACCTGCTCGCCTCACCCACACCTTCACACTGATTCCACTCGCACCAGACATCTGAATGCTTCAGGACGCTCTGCGACAATGAGACTCAGAGAGATTAAACCTGAGAGTTCACAAATGTATACGTAAAATAAATATAATGATTTAATTTCTGTGCTGCAGGTCTTGTTCCTGTTAGCAGCCGTGTGTGTGGTGCTGCTCTGCACGTCACGAGATTTAAAGAGTTTATCTCTCAGTGGGATAAAATGCAGTCAATAAAGAGTTTAAACCTTTTGGATTTAGCAGTTAAATAAATAGATAAATAGAAAAAACAAATGACAAATCCTGGAACAATAATCTCATCTCAGCTCGTACGTGATGCAATCAAAAGTTCACAGAAGAAGAACATTTGTGTCTTTAAAGCGGCAGTAAAGCGCTGCGTCGACTCCTGCAGCCGCCGGATATCTGAGCCGGCTGAGCGGCTGCAGGGCGAGAGAGAGGGAGGAGGATCCAGGACCTGGCAACGCGCCTGATTAGAAGCAGCGCAGTGAAGTGGAAAACTCATTAAACAATGTATAAGCCTCTTAATCAAATCAATAGCTAAAGTAACTCCAAACTGATAGCTCTTATCAAAGCCGGAGTAAAGCTGCTGTCGTCTCGCATTTTAATTAGGAGCAGAAAGACGACGGATTTAAGAGCGAAATAAACAAGAAATTAAGATGTTTGTCTCCTCAGTTAAGGAGTTTAGGAGCCGAAGACGAGGAGGACGAGTGGAGGGAGAAATACAGAGCCAGAAACAAACGACGTCCAAATGAATTCATAATCTGTGGCGTGAAAGTCAGACAGCAGATTACTGCAGGATTGTTTCCAATAAAGAGTTATGACGTGTGTGAAAGTCACTTCATACAAACTGCAGAGGAATTATTTATGGGCAGTTTGTTTGGCAGCCAAATAATAATAATAATGGTGCAGTGCTGCTGTGAGCGTCTGTTACTATAGAAATACACATTCACAGAAACACTGAGTTTGTGTGGTGAAGCTGACGGTCGTCCCGGTGACGAGTGTGTTCACATCACTGATAAATACAATATCTGATCACATTTATATCGTCTCTATAACCCACCCGTCCTTTTCCCCCGACACATCCGACCACAGGCTGACCCAACCTGTCAGCACTGGGCGCGGCCTCCACGAGTCCTCAGGAGGCTGTAAGGTTTTCACTCTGCTGTTTCGTAGCTGTGGTTTCCACACAGTCGCGGCCGTCGCCCACGTGGACGAGCTGCTGCTCGGACTCCACCGTGCTGAGGAACATGGCAGCAGCCTCGTATCAGGACGACCGGAGGAGAAACTGTCTGTGAGACATTTAAAGCAAACAACGAAATGTTAACGAGCTTCAAATTATGATGATAATACAATATGAATAATAAATATAACTGAGGTCTGAACATCAGCAGAGGAAACAAAGGAACGTTTGATTGGTTTGATTTCTGTGGTTTCCTTTGTCGTGTGAACTGATCCTGTGTGTGTGTGTGTGTGTGTGTGTGTGTGTGTGTGTGTGTGTGTGTGTGTGTGTGTGTGTGTGTGTGTGTGTGTGTGTGTGTGTGTGTGTGCATGTGTGTGTGTGTGTGTGTGCGTGTGTGTGTGTGTGTGTGTGTGTGTGTGTGTGTGTGTGTGTGTGTGTGTGTGTGTGTGTGTGTGAAATGAATGGATGGTGTTGATGGACTGGTGAACTGGTGCAGGTAATTAACTCACTGAATGTGCAGATGTTTTCTGAGGACTCACAATGCTGCAACACACACACACACACACACACACACACACACACACACACACACGCGTGCAGCATCTGCCTCAGCACGTAGAGGCTCAATCTTCTCCACTCGACAGCGGCAGCGAGCGAAGCTTTTAGTGGCAGCTGGCTGAGCGTGGCCGCCGCTCGATGGGCTGCAAAGCCCTGTGTGCTTTAATTAATTGAGGGGAGATTACACGGTCGTCCAACCATGTAGTTTGTCATCAGAAGCCGTTACAGATTGATATTAGACGCTTCTCCACCGTGTCAACAGTAATTTGGAGGACAGCTAAAGTTGAGAGGGTGTGAAAGTTTTGTGCAGGGCAATTACAGCCGCGTGCGTCCGGACTGATTGGTGTTAGCAGCGTATTTATAGCTGCTGAAACACAGGCAGGACACACACACACACACACACACACACACACACACACACACACACACACACACACACACACACACACACACACACACACACACACTCACACACACACACACACAGGCACACTCACTCACACTCACACACACACACACACACACACACACACACACACACACACACACACACAGGCTGAGTGAAGTCATTCACAGTGTGTCTGATAGTGGCATCACACGTGACGTACAGAGGTAAATAATCTGTTGTGATGCTGTGACGACATTAAAGAGTGAAGCTGCTGTCAGTCACCGTCTGAACACAGGAAGGAAGGAAGGAAGCTGCTGTGTCTCCTCAGGTCAGGAGTTTAGGAGGAGACGCAGGAGACGAGTGTGAAGATCATTTAATCCCAAGTGGAGACGTCCAGCAGAATTAGTTTACTATCTATTTTAACTATTTTAATAGTTGTTGATATTTTTGAAGTAAAAGTCTGTCTGACTGCAGATGTTTTGGCAGTCGAGGGGCTGAACAGACGTCGGACAGAGTTTCACCACAGCTGACGTGTTTCCACCTGAACGCTGTGCTGCTGCAGCGGCTGTTTGCTCTGTGGGACGAATCTCAGTCCTCCTTTGTTCTCCAGCAATTCATGTGGAGAAGGTTTGATAAGATTCCAAAAGGATTCAGATTTTAAAAAGATATTTTTAAAACCAAAATGAGACAGAAATGCTTTCGAGCCTGAACTGTTATCTGTGAATAAACCAGCAGAAAGTGTTCACAGTGAAGAGCTCAGATACTGAAACATCATCACAGAGTTTCTCCCGTGTCTTCTCGCCTGCATCAGGACATCAGGATATGGATCTAAATAATTAGTGACAGCTGAATAAACCCCGAGGAGCGCTCGCTGCAGGCAGCTCGAGGAGCGCTCGGAATAAATGAGAGATGTTTATCTGAATGTGATGCGACACGCCTCCTTCTTCTCCTTCTTCTTCTTCTTCTTCTTCTTCTTCTTCTTCTTCTTCTTCTTCTTCTTCTTCTTCTTCTTCTTCTTCTTCTTCTTCTTCTCTCTTCTTCTTCTTCTTCTTCTTCTTCTTCTTCTTCTTCTTCTTCTTCTTCTTCTTCTTCTTCTTCTTCTCCTTCTTCTTCTCCTTCTTCTTCTTCTTCTTCTTCTTCTTCTTCTTCTTCTTCTTCTCCTTCTTCTTCTCCTTCTTCTCCTTCTTCTTCTCCTTCTTCTCCTTCTTCTTCTCCTTCTTCTTCTTCTTCTTCTTCCTCTTCACATGCAGCTGAGACAGATTGACGGAGACAGCAGGCCTGTATCCTCCCCGCAGAATACTGCATCTGTGTAAATATACACATGCACAACTGGAATGACTCTCGGTAGAGCGCTTACCTCCGCCACGGCCCAACAGGCCCTTTAATTCAATCAAGCTGAATCCAAAATCAAATTGTTGAATCGTTTGTGTTTTTATTTTCTTCGTGTCATCCTGGTTTGTACTTTGAGGTTCTGCTCTTGGTTCTGTTGTCTTGTTTTTCTGGACTTCAGTTTAATTACACTAAAACTTGCTTTCTGTTCTTTAACCTGCCGGCATTTTTGTCAAGTTTGTTCAGAGTCGACGTCAACTCTGAACAAACCTGACAATCTTACAGCTTTAAAGAAAGTGAGAAGAAGTTCCTGGATCCGTCTCTTCTTCTGGATCAGCACCAAAAGTTAAGGAGGTCTAATATGAGACGAGAATCATCCTCCACCTGAGTCTGATGAAAATATGTTCAGTAGTTTTTGTTTAATCTTGCTGACAAACAAACAAACAAACAATCAACCAACAAAATAACTAACCAGTCAAACAAACAAACAAACAAACAAACAAACAAACAAACTAACTCCGCAGCCTCCTCAGTCGGGACTTTACTGGTGGAGAAGTATTTCAGAGTCGTACTTGTTCTTCAGTGGAGGATCTAAGAACGTCCTCCTCTGCTGGTCGACTGTAATGAATCTACTGTTTTATTAAGAGAAGAAATCATCATGTGTGTTTATCTGCTTCCCTCCGTCCTCACAGACGACTGGTCTCCTGTCGCTGCCGAGCTGAAGTGACACCTCGCAGCGAGTCTTTAAACCGTCTGTGACAGGTTGGACGTGGAGGAGACGACGGAGACGTTCGGGCGGAGGCGTGTTGACAGCAGCAGCAGAGTAAATAAATACGGCTTGTCTCTGCTCGCTGCTCGCTGCAGAATGAAACCTGCACTTTGGCAACCTTTTCCACAGACAAGACAATTCAGCAGGGAGCATTTTAAAGATTTCAAAGTTTAATCGCCTGCATTTTGAAGTTTTTTCTGCTTAATTGACACCTCGTCTCCTTTCAAACACGGCTCGCTGATCCCCAGAGGCCCAGATTAAACATTGTCTCAGCTGCCGCGGCGCTTTGAGCAGTTTGACTGCACACTTCAAACAAGATTAGAGTTTAGAAGTGAGAAAGCAAAACCGTAACCCAGTGACTTCATCTCCACACTTGAAAAGCCGAATAGTTTTCCCGATAACTTATGGAAATGACAAAATGTCTGCCGTCTTTTTGGGAGGAATTAAAACGTGCTCTCTTAGCGTGATCTCGCGTGATTCATCTCACATGATCCAAGGATTCCTCTCCTCCAGACGCTGACTGCCACAACCTATTTATGTCTCCAGCTCCGTCTGAGACACTTTTAGACGTCTGAAGTATTAAAATCTCACTTAACTTCCACTGCTGGGCCAGACGGCTCACCTCTGCCTCCGACAGAGACGCACCGACGTGGTGCAGCTGCATGTGAACACATGATCCCTCAGACACCAGCAGCTGCAGCTCCGTCAGCACCTGCAGCCTGGAGACCAGCTGCAGCAGCAGACTGACTGACTGACTGACTGACTGAAAATGATACGAGCTTTAATTGAAGCTGTGGTTTAACGGCCCGGCCCGCAGTCAGTGAGAGAACATGTTTAAAGTGAGCAGAACCAAGCTGTCCCGCCTGCTGGACCTGACAGAGGACATGTCTCGCTCTCCGTCAGTGTCTTCAGGCGTCTGTGCAGCTGATGGACCGTCCTGTGTGGTCCACACGTTGGATCTCAACCTTCTCTGTGGTTCTGATCCTTCACACTCATCTAAATAAAGAGGAACCACCTCGGGAGGCCGGACAGAACCGCCTGCTCCAGGCCCGTCTGGCAGGCGTCCTCAGAGCGTGTCCATTAGTCAAATCTCTGCTGATTAAATGTTGTTACAGAGGTCATCTGAGTCCCGGCGTCATAATTAAAGAAAAACAGCGTGTGTCACTCCGCGCCGACAAATGGTGTCATGTGTTGGTGTGGACCAGCTGGTCCAGTGAGCGGCGCTGAGCCCGGTAGGATTCACTGATCCACAGTCGGTCCTGCAGAGTTCTGACACAACACACACCTCCGAGTGCAGACTGAGGTTGTTAAACGTGTTGACGTGCTCCTCAGCCATCTGATTATCAGAGCTGAGACTCAGAGACTCGACACTTACTGATAGAATAAGTCAGATATCTGACTCATCGGTGGTCGCTGCTGTGCTCAGCTGTTGGACCGCGGCCCGGATGTATGATCAGAACTGGATACTGGACTCAGAAGTGACTGAGGGGGAGGAATAAGTGTCTCAGGTAACAGTGCTGTACGTTACAGAACATTTATAAAACAAACGGGGGATGAACCGACCCGTCCAACCAGCCGAGCGCCCGACTCTGACTCCTCTCAGTCTGCATACGGCTGCAGTCGAGGGGAAACCACAGCGTCCGACTCTGAAGCGTCGAGCTGTCGGAGTGAGACGGGCCGGTTCAGTCCTGGAGGATAGAGACGGACTGTGACCAGATTAGTGATTGAAAGTCTTCGATCTGGATTTTATTTGGATGTGAGACTCTGGAGGTGACGAGTGGAGGCGGAGTCTCGCAGGATGCTTCAGTGTGGCTGAGTGGATCCAGACGTTGGGCCGAGCAGCTCACTGCAGGATGATTCTCATGAAGCGAACGTCGTCCTCAGCAGCCGTCTCATTACGGGACATCAAACCAACGCGGCCTACAGCCAGTTCTCCCCCGTCGAACGCCTCCAGCCGCCGTGTTCCCCCCATTACTGATGTTCGGAGGCCTCGGCCTCGCCGCTGAAACGTGCTGCTACAATCACACCGGCGTGGAAATAACAGCCCACCAAATGGCGCTGTCAGCCTCGGGTTTAATTGCTTTGGCACCGGTGCCAACTCTAATCACCTGTCAGTGCAACACCGGCTGCATCTGTTTACACGTCTGTCAGGAGGCGGCGGCGGCGGAGGGCGCGACCCCGGACACAGAAGGTCACATGTCCTCCTGCTTTGGAAGTCACTGGCTCTGTGTGTGTGTGTGTGTGTGTGTGTGTGTGTGTGTGTGTGTGTGTGTGTGGGGGGGGGGGATTAACCTTCATGAACACAAAAACAACACTGATCACTTTATTATGGATCAATATGAGGATTAGTTTATTTTATTGTTTATTTTTAACTTGTACAATATAGAAAAAACAAAAACATGTAAATTATTTGATGAAAAGATAAATTCATTATTTCATCTGCATTTATTGACGTTTTTACTTTCTGAGCTGTTAATAAATCAACAACATGAGGGTCTGTGAGAAGATGTTGGAAGATATTTTTCTGAACATGACGGCGGCTCAGCGGAGGATCATCATCTTCTTCTTCTGTGTTCAGCTTCCAAACCAGAGAAACACCGACTGCCTCCTTCTTATATTGTGTGTAACACCCTCTGTTCTCCACCTCAGACCCCCTCCACCCTCCTGCTCTGACCCCCTGCTCCTCCACCAGAAGTGGCCTCTGACAGGAGCAGCTGGTCCCCCTCCACCTCCTCCACCTCCTCCACCTCCACCCAGCTCACCAGATTGATGAAATTTTCATAACTGCTGATCTCCAAGTCGTAGTTCACCTTCAACATAATTAATGAGCAGCTCCAGAGATCCTCGAGTGGACAGAGTCTCACTGCGGAGCTGATCCGGTTCACACTGAGTCACTGAGTCACCGTCACACAGGACTGAGGATCCAGCAGCCGACAGGACGAGAAGTAAATACATGTTGAAATACATCCATTTAAAACAATGAATAAATTCATCAATAAATAAATAGTGACATCACAGAATTAAAAGTAAATTAAAAGAATAGAATTAAAACAGAAATATACATTATATGTCACATTTTATAAATTCATTTGTTATATTTAAATATTGACTGAGTCATTTTTATTTTGGCGGTTCCTGTCCTCCATACTGAACCTGCCGCCCTCTCCACCAATCAGAGGACAGAGCAGTGGCCTGACAGGTGACAGCAGTTTACTGTCAGCTGATTCAGCTGCTGTCACATCATCAATAACTGATCAATAACCACAACTCACCTGGATAACATCCCCTCCTCCAATCAGAGCCAGCCGTGAGCGCCATGTTTAGTTTTGTGCTTTAACAGCTCAGTGAGGTCGCCATGAATCATAAAACTCCCTGTGGTGGTCCACCTACACACACACACACACACACACACACACACACACACACTCACACACACACACTCACACACACACTCACACACACTCACACACACACACACACACACACACACACACACACACACACACACTCACACACACACTCACACACACTCACACACACTCACACACACACACACACACACACACACACACACACACACTCCTGCAGGAGACGAGCAGCTGCTCCGTCACTCAGACGTTCTCCGGCTGGGAGCTGAGCGTCTCACAGCGAGGTGCTGCAGCCTGGAGGTTCAGGTTCATCACACAGCAGAAACAAACCCTCGTCTCTGCTGCAGCCTCGTGTGAAGAGACAGGAGAAGTAAAGGCTGGTCTGCTGACATCAGGGCTGATCCTGACTCACTGCTAACTGATAGTTTTAGATGTTCATCAGCGTCTCGGGCCTGAATACTGTCGCTGCTCCACACCGGATCCGTCCCACAGCCCAGAGACACAACGAGTAAAGACAGACATTCTTCAGAGACAGAATGATGACAGACTGTAGCTGTGACTGTGAGCTGATCCACAAACGTCCAGTCTGCAGTTTTCCGTTGTGTTCAGAGGAGAAGACAGATTTCATCCTTTAAATAATAATAATAACCATAAAGTGTGTTAATGTCAGTGAGCTGCAGCTTCACTCCTGCAGCTTCACTCCTGCAGCTTCACTCCTGCAGCTTCACTCCTGCAGCTTCACTCCTGCAGCTTCAGGAAATATACGTTTTATTTTCTCTTCGCTGTTTGCAAAATAATACATACAGAAATAAATTAACACATTTAAAAATGAATAAACTCTTAAATAAAATGAATAAAAAAAGAAATTAATAAAAGGTAAATAAAATATCACATTTTATAATTTAATGCGTACATTTATTTGTAGTATTGTTGTTTTGGTGACATATTAACTTATTTTCTATTTTGTCGGTTTCAGTCCTCTGTAGGATTATGCAAAATAGAATCAATAAATAAAATGATGATATGTATAAAATATATTTAAATAGATTAAAAGCTGCAGCATTAAAGTGATGAACACAAGAATGCTTCAACAATTATAATTTAATAAAACAATAGTTATGATTCTAAATGAGAACTTTTGCTCTTAAATATATTTAGATTCTAATGTGTTTATATTTTTAAGGACTGTTACAGGTAACGTGTGCAGGTTTGAGTACTTTGGGTTCTTATTTACAGGAATTATTACAAACTGCGTCTCCATTGTCATTTTCTGAGAGGGTGAACAGCCGAGCGTCTTCATCACTGTAACACACACGATGAAGAGGATGAGGTGATGAAGAGGATGAGGTGATGAAGAGGATGAAGTGATGAAGAGGATGAGGTGATGAAGAGGATGAGGTGATGAAGAGGATGAAGTGATGAAGAGGATGAGGTGATGAAGAGGATGAAGTGATGAAGAGGATGAAGTGATGAAGAGGATGAAGTGATGAAGAGGATGAGGTGATGAAGAGGATGAGGTGATGAAGAGGATGAAGAGATGAAGAGGATGAAGTGATGAAGAGGATGAGGTGATGAAGAGGATGAGGTGATGAAGAGGATGAGGTGATGAAGAGGATGAAGAGGATGAGGTGATGAAGAGGATGAGGAACACACTGAGCTCCTCTCGTGTTCACCAGCTGCCACCTAGTGTCACATCTGGGACTGGTTCCACTGATGGTGCTGCTCAGCTCTCTGTGGTTCAGGTCCAGTTCTGGATGAAGTGTGAGCTGTTTCTGGTTTTTAGTCTCCTCTCACTGATTTAATGGGTCTGGACAAAATAATCAGAACACTTCCCACAGCACCACATAATTCAACGGTCCAACCTTCAGACAGGATGATTTTATACCAGCTGAACACGTACTGGACCCAACAAACAGGACTCTGGACTTCCTCCTTGTCTTTGCTTTTTCCCTCAGAATCAGAGTATTTTTTTTAAATTTTCTTATTTTATCTTTATTTTTTCGGTCTTTGTGAAACACATTTTTTTAAATACTTGCATAAAAATGATTTTTGAATGAACTGTGGTATTTTTTTTGGTGAAGTGTTCCTTTGATATTTACTGTAAACAGGAACATAAATGGTGCTGGTTATAGATGTGTGCAGTACAGACAGCGTCCAGGATCTACTGACACGATGTTTACAGAACAGTGTGTGTTATAAACTGTACTTATCTCAGTTCTAATCGTCTGTGTGTAAGCAGATGTTTCGGTGTTAAAAGGTGATCGACTGTGTGACTGATCGTGGGATCAAACTGCTCTTGTGTCTTATGAGATACTGAATCCGTCACAGTGTTCAGATGAATCAGTGTCATCAGGTCCAACTGGATCATCTCAACCAGTAAATATTGTTCAGTCATGAAGGTTAACACCTGGACACCAGACTCACCTGAGGTCTCAGTGTTTGTGACCTGCAGACTCTGATTGGCTCCAAACCAGCTGTGATGTCATGAATCCTGCAGGTAGGTCGAGCTGTTAATGAGACTGAAGCTCAATCATCACAGTGAAAAACACATTTTGAGTGAAGGATCCTTGTTGCTCTTCCTCTGCTGTTGAAGGTGGCTGTCTGTGGTGTATTCAGATGACATGACAGGTCTGAGCGGAACTCTTTTCTTTGAATGGAAGCCCACACGGGATGTTTGAGGGGAAATCTGCCTATATTTCAATATGGGGATGAGATGGAGGTAAAAAGGGCCTCCATGCTCATCTGGTCATGCACTTGACAGTTGTTGCACGGCGGTGGGCACGGCCTGTTGAACAGAAGGTCGGCAAGCATCATAGATTTCAACGACAGGCTGACTCTCTGACAATCGGCTGCTGACAGAAGTACATCTCGCTCTGTTGCCAGCCGACCGCCGTCTTCTGCTCGCCGTCCCAGCCTGAAGAGACGAGGGGGGGGGGTCAAAGGTCATGGCTGGAAGACGCAGCAGTGATGGGAGACTGTCATGGTCCAGTGAGCCTGACATGTAGAGTGAACTCATTCTGTCCAGCCAGCACACTCATCTCAGGATACAAAATTGGATCCATTGCCAATTCATGAAAGGCAGACATCTGACAGCTCGCCTGTCAAACTCCCCGTGATGTATGTATACCAGTGATACCAGTGAGCCATGGCACCACGCCGCTCATAAATACGCCTACATGTAAAGTCAGGTCAGACTAGGCCCCTTAAATTGGCCCAATGTCCCTCCAGAAAGATTGTCCTGGGTAAAGATGATGGAGGGCAGCTGAAGTGAAGCTGATGGATGTTCACAGGAGATGTGAGGGAGAACTGCAGCAGGAACAAACACAGAGCTCTGAACAGTGAAGAGTTAAAGGCAGCAGCTGCTGTATGTTGTGTTTTTATGTGTTATAAATAATATAACATCTGTGGAGTGAAAACAAAATATGTTCCGACATAATAAAAGCAGCAACTGTAGCGAAAGCCATTCAGTTCAGAGAAAACTACATTTCCCACAAGCCTCCTCACTGCGCGCATGCGTAGATGTTCATAACGACGAGTTACTATGTTTTCAGTAGCAACCGTTAGTCCGGACTGAAAAAAGTCAGTGTAAAAGGTAAGAGCTGTTTAAAAAGTGCGCATGGCAGCGTGTTTCTGTGGAGTTAGAAGAAGCGGGAAGTCTCTGCGGTGAAATGTCATCTTTAATCAGAGGAGGGATGTTAGCACAGGCAGCTAACGCTAGCTAGCTTCAGCTAACGGTCACTCAGCGCCCGTTTCAGACTTGATTAACAGTTAAACCCGAACAAACACTAAACCTCACGAGTTTTTACACCACAGACAGTTTTCAAACTGTGACTGACACATGTTCATATGTGCAGACGTGAGAAGTGTTTTAATTATCCAGTCTATCCTTAAAGCTCGTGTAGAAGTTGTAACACCAGACTGGGTTTAAATCGTGTCATCTTTTCTCGCTTCTTGCCCAAGTTAACGTGATATATTCCTGCAGACATCTGGCTGAAGGCACCGAACAACCATAACATGTCGCAGTTCTGTTCGGCACATATTAAACACAGCAGGAACAGCGTATTTTAGAGAAACTGTAGAATTTTAGAGTCAGGTCTCGGCGATGTGCTCCTGTTTTTAAAACTAACTGGTCGCAGTAGCAGCAGGGAAACTTTAGCAGTAACATCTTGGATAATATTAAAATGAAATGAAATTAGTATATGAAATGTATGCCGAAAACTCCGGGAGACACAACCTGTCAGTCAGAAGTCTTAAGTCTTTTTCTGGCTTATATCTTGTTATTTCCACAGGGACATTAGTTAAAACTAGCCGATTTTCAAGTGGAGTTTGGCGGAAGATTTTCTCCCGACACAACAGAAGGGTTTATATTGTTGAAGGGCTTATAACGTGTTTGTCTAATGAATTATCTTTTCATTCTCAGATTGAAACATGTCCACTCTACTTGATGAGACAGCAGCTGATGTTCCAGTCAGAGACATCACAGTGAATCTGTCCCGACTCGCAGCAGGTCCTCAAGGTGTGTCACCTGTCCTGACAACATGCACAGCTCCAGCGGCTACATGAGCTCTGAGTGTCACTGCTCATCATCAGAGTACATGTCTGTGGAAAGACATGCTGTTATATCCAAATGTTCTGTTTCCACCAACACGCTCTTTGGAGGATCATTGGAGAACCTGATTGATTTTGTCTACAGCTAGAATATGGAAACAAATCTTTGCATTTCACTGTCAGTGTGGTTTGTAAACATTTGAAATTGTATAAATGAGTCACATCACGTTATATAAGAAGGAGAATACTGTAAATAAGAGGATGTACTGTACTGTATACGCAGCAGGAAGGCTGACATGAAGATCTGAAAAAAAATTTAACGGCTTCAATGTGGTTTAGTTTTGTCACTCTGACGATCACTTCACCTCCTCTGGTTGTACTAAAGACTTTCTGTCTTTGTTAGTTTGCTTTTTCATTTGTCTGGTTCTGTTCTGTTCTGTTCTGTTCTGGTCTGGTCCGGTCTGGCTCTTCTCTCTCACTGGTGGTTGCTGGTCACATGAACGATTTTTAGCTTCAACATGTTTAACTCTTTGACAGTGATGATGTTTTGTTCTTTCTTTTAATGGCGGCAGATTTATCGGTGTATCAAAATGCTCGAGCGCGGCAGGACATCTCGCGGGTGTCAAGGGAGGAGCTGGAGGACCGGTTCCTGCGCCTCCATGAGGAGACCCTGCACCTCAGACAGCATATTCACAAACAGGATGACAAGATCAAGAAGTGAGACACACACACAGACACACAATATACAGCCCTGTGTGAGATTCACAGTGTCTCATTTTCATATGAAAATCATTCATGATAGGGTTCTAATGGATTAGATCCAAGATGGCGGCGCGCACAGATCCTGAAGCCCTGCGTCTCTTCACTGTACATACTGTAGCTCCGTTTAGTCCTGCAGTAACACTTACTACAGTAATTATTATCTTTTGTACTGTGAATACTGTAAATTTGTTGATAATCTGCTGCACCGTTTATTCTTACGCTTTACTGCTTCTTTTTGCACCTCTGGTTAGATGCTACCTGCATTTCATTGTCTCTGTACTTGTACTGTGCACAATGACAATACAGTTGAATCTAATCTAATCTAATCTGATGAAGCTAAAGTCATCCAACTAGATTTTAAATAAGATCAGAGTTTCTGCTGTTCCAAACATCAGACCATAAGAGTGATGAAGATATCTGACCCTCCCTGCAGGCTGGGCACTAAGCTGATGAGGCTGGTGAAGGACCGGGGACGGATGGAGCAGCTGGCAGCGGGAGGAGCAGGGCAGCCCATCTGCAGGCTGAGGGACGTGGGGATGGAGGAGATTATAGAGGACCTCCAGGACAAAGTCCGGGGGCTGCAGACGGAGAACGAGGGGCTGAAACAGCGCCTCCTGGTGGCCAAGCAACAGCTCCTCAACTCGCAGAGCAGCAGGCCGTCGCCATACGGCCACGTCCCATCGAGGGTCAACTCTGGGTTAAAGAAGCTGCGAGATGATGCTCCTTCTCCTTCTCAAACCCGACCGAAAAGTACGTCACAGATCTTCATGTGTGGAGTTGATCTTAGAGTACGTAGAGTACGTAACTTCACAGCAATATCATAAACACAAATCAGCACTGCAGTGCCACATCACATTAAAGACATAATGTGAAGGAAGGTGTCAAACTAACAGTCATACCTTAAATCACCTTTTTAATCCCACAAGTTACAAACTGATCTCTGAGCTCTGCTCCCGTCGGTGAACGGCTCCGGATCAGAGCAGACTCCGGGTATCACCGACCCACTCCATCAGAGCTCATCACACTCTGCAGACCTCTTGAGTTCTGTTTGACTCCGAGCTGCAGCTGCACAGAAACTCTGATCCTGTAGAACCTGTTGAAAGTACGAATAACTGAAATGCCTACAGTTTAAAAAGACGATTAGTTTTCACCTGCAGATCAACAAAACCACTCACAGAGTCCAACAGTGAGACCAGGCCCTCGTCAGAGTGGGCTGATGGTGTGAATGTGTGTCTGCTGCAGTAACGATGCAGATAAACACATAAACCTGTGGATTCGTCTGTTTCTGTTTCTGAACATCTTCATAGCCCAGAAACACAATATTTACTCTCCTTTGTTTCCCTCATTGACTCCAAACCTCTTATTTGTCCTCCTGCTGTTTGTTTTCCCTTCGATAATTTCTCCTGCAGTCGTCTCTGCATCACTTATTATAATTCATTGATTTAATATCTCAGGTCCCTTCACATTTCACATTTGCATAGTCACATCTGTTTTCACATTTATTGTATGTTGCACACATCACATACACACAAGGACAGTTGTGGGGGATCAATAAAGGAACATCTTATCTCGTCTTATCTTTTCTGGATGGTGAAGTTGGACGATCATCATCTTTGGACAGACTTGTTGGTTTGTCTCCTGCAGGTACGAGGAGTTTGGAGGGAGTGGGGAGACCTTCGACCGGACTCTTACCTCGATTTGGACACAACCTGCTGGAGGAGGCGAGAGCCGAGATCCGCAACCTGTGAGTGCTGCAGCTTCATCACGACTCACCTGAACATCAGGCCCACATTTATATATTTAGGATGAACTCTTAAACCTGATTAAAACCAAGTTTAGATTCTGTTTAATTGAAGAAAGATTCAGTTCAAACCACAGTTTAGTTTTGTCTCTGAAGCTAAATTAAATTTAATTCTGCGGCACCAAAACTTTAAACTCCAGTTTGAAGGGCGAGCCGGTGTTCACGTTAACACGGCTGTCTGTTTGAAATGAACTCTGAATGATGAAGTTAGTGGAATAAAATGAAGGATAGACTGAAAGCAGCTGCTGCTGAACTTTGATCCAGATACCAGCTCAGTCAGTTCTGGATCAGAACTGAACGCTGGATCAGAACTGTCACACAGGGCACTGACACCGATGCAGCTGCTGAAGCTAACCGTTAGCTTTCTTTGTTGAGCAGAGAGAATGTGATTGAGCTGCAGCGGAGCAACATGGAGGAGATGGAGGGAGCCAACCAGCTGCTGCACGACGAGCTGAGGAAGAAGGAGGCAGAATATGAGGAGAGACTTCTGCAGGTCCGACAGGAACACACCTCCAAACTCAGGTGAAATGTTGTGGATTTGTTTTCTCTGATTTGAGTGACCTGCCCCTTTTAAAGCTGCTGTGTGTCCTGGAACACTGTCGCTACCTGCCGACCTCCTGCTGCTCCATCACACAGGAATCTGCCTCCGACGCTCGATGAAACCTCGATTAATCATTGTAATGTTTACTGAACATCATGTCATCGTTCAAACAAAACCTGAAGCAGCTTTATATCTTTGTACTAACCAGATACCAAGAGGTGGAAATATTCCACTTTACTTTATGATCCCTTCAATGTGGCGTCATCAACACAAAGATATCTCACAAATCAGCAGTGACAGCAGTGATCATCAATGAAACCTAATGATTATAAATCATCTTTTCCTGCATTGTGTTTTCATATCAGCTGATATTGACAACATGTACGCTGACACCGATATATCTCCGATACGCCGGTCGGGCTCCACTAACAACAAATCAGCATTTTTATAAATATGTGTGTGTGTGTGTGTGTGTATATATGACATACACTCACACACCTACCTGTCAGTGCATACACAGTCATGTACAGTATAACACACACACACACACACACACACACACACACACACTCAGAGCTGGTAATTAGCACATAAACATTGTTAGACAGAGAGGCGAGGTGCAGCTCGGCCCAGTGAAGCTGACGCTGAGCAGAGGTATTGATCGTGTGGTTCACAGACGGGATGCAGGTGATGCTCATGTATCTGCTCTGTAAACAAACTGCTCAGTAACACAGTGTTGTCTCTCAGGTCACATGTCAACAGCAACGTGACCATGATCAGACTGCAGAAGCAGCTGGCTGACCGGTCCAACGCTGTAACAGAGCTGGAAGGACGGTTTCTCCTGCTGCAGGAGGTGAGGAGCTTCACCGGCCGCGTCCTCCAAACATCAACACAGCACAACTGATGGAGAAACCAGTAATCACAAATCAATACCTGTATCTCTGTGAGGAGCAGCTTCCACCTGTTGTCTCTGAGACAACCCGTCTCTAACAAAGAAAAGAGCCGGTTGTCTGCTCACCATCATGTTATAAATAAGACTTTTCCCTTCTGATTCTGTTATTTAACAACGTGCTTCACACTTGGTACCAACATCCGTCTTAACATCTGCTGAATCTACAAGAAGGTCCAAATAATGCAGAATGAGTCAGAGACAGAGTTTCACAGAGTTTATAAAGTGTCTCCAACTCAACAACTCACTAAACTGACACATTTGTTAAGGGAGTCTGGGGACTTTCTCCACGGGGACAAAGAAGGAGCCTATATTGTTCCTGTTTAGTGTCTTTGTAACATGTGACATGTTTAGATCAGTAACATGTTGTCCTCTTCTCAGAGTCAGAGGATGCTGAAGACGAGTCACGACGCCGCGATGCTGAAGGTGGACGAGCTGTCGGCTCAGCTGAAAGATGAGAGGATGAGGAGTCTGGACCTGGAGAAACGGCTGCAGAGCTCCACTGTGGCCAGGATGAAGATGGATCAGGTGAGCTACACCACACTGACACTGAATTAACTCCCTGTTAGATGTTTTTCAGTATTTATTTAGAAGTTTACCTGAACCAACACAAACTGCACCTGGAAGAGCCTGAACAGCTGTTCACAAATTGGGTCTAATAAAGCTGTGAGATTAAAACACGTAAAACACTTTTCTACAGAGAAGATTTCAGCTTAAAAACATCTGGCTTAGAGTGACATGAGGTTCACCACCATCTAATTCAGGAAACAAATAACATATCATGAGAACAAAAATTTGACCTGACGATGGATCTGACCAGTCTTCTTCTTCTTCTTCTTCTTCTTCTTCTTCTTCTTCTGGGTTTGTGCAGCTGCAGGAGCGAATCAGTGAACTGGAGCAGGAGAGAGACCTGCTGAAGGACAACAATGAAAAACTGGTCAACAGGTAAAGAGCCTCACTTTATGTCAGACACATGATCATCATGTCCCACTGCTCCTGACGCAGTCTGCTAACCAGCTGATCACAGCTGATCACAGCTGATCACAGCTGATTGTTGTCAGCTGGCTCATCTTCTGTTCGCTCCCGTCAGTCGACTCCTGCACGTCCTTCGTTCATCAGCTTTATCTTCGTGTTGTGTTTGTGTGTTTCAGCGCCTTCGATGTGTCTCAGCAGCAGAAGTGGCAGATTAAGGAGCAGCAGCTGAAGGTCCAGATTGTGCAGCTGGAGGCGGCGCTGAAGGCCGACCTCGTCGACAAAAACGAAATCCTCGACAAAATTAAGGCTGAGAGAGGTCAGAACTGATCTGCAGAATAAATCACTGACTGCTGCTGCTGTGCAGGTCCAGACAGTCCAGAGGGGTGAAACGATGGCTGTAGCTCAGGAGGTAGAGCGGGTCGTCTGGTAACAGGAAGGTTGCTGGCTCGAATCCCGGCTCCCCCAGCTGCATGTCCAAGTGTCCCTGAGCAAGACACTGAACCCCAAATGCTCCTGATGAGCAGCTGGCATCTTGCATGGCAGCCTCCGCCATCAGTGTGTGTGAATGTGTGTGTGAACGGGTGAATCTGAAAGCTGTTAAAGCTCTTTGAGCAGTCAGACTGGAAAAGTCCGTTTCCCAAACTCCACACCGTCCTGTGTGAATACTCTGTAACCAGACTTCTGTTCTGTCTGAGATGTTAAATCTGAATCATGAATATTTCACCCTCCCTCACTGAGTTCATGTGTTTATAGAGCTGCTGCCAGTGAATGTGTTGTTACATGAAGAGTTCAGTATGAATCATGTTTATAATGATAAATGATTTGAGCATCGTGATGTTTGTGTTCAGACACGAGCGAGAAGCTGACGGAAGAAAATCAGAAGCTTCAGATCCAGTTTCTGGAGCAGAAGCAGCAGCTGGAGGAGCTCGCAGGCCGTCTAAAGTTCTACAGCAGGGTGAGGCGTCAGAGGTTCAGCAGGAACGTGTGTGTTGTACTGAACACACACATTTCCCCAAAACACACTGTTTAAGAGCTTCTGCTCAACACGTGTGTGAAGATATAAAGACTTGTGGTGTTTTTACAGGAGAACGAGCACGACGAGGCTGAACTCACTGAGGCGCTGCTGCTCATTAAGGTCAGTGTGTCTGTGTGTGTGTGTGCGTGTGCGTGTGCGTGTGCGTGTGCGTGTGCGTGTGTGTGTGTGTTCACTCAAAGATCCACATCTGATTTGGGGCTTGATGTTAACATGTCGTTGATTAATTAGCATCACTTCTCCCAAATGTCTCGTCTTGATTATTTGATTATAAAAACATCCAGCTGTGTGAAAACAAAAGTGAAACTTGTTGTTGTTCAAATTATTATTTGGTTATTTCAAAGAGAAATCTGAATAAATCTGAACTTTCTCGTTTTATTCAGCCTTCGTGTCCGTTCAGAGTTCATGAGTTCATGAGGAGCTGTTGAATCCACCCTGACGTCTCCGTCGGGGCCCAGAGTGTCGAGTTCAGAGTTTAGAAGAAGAAGATTCAGGAGCTGGTAGTAAATCCTCTGTAAGGTTCCTGAACTCAGCAGGAACAACACTCATCACTGTGTTCACGACGCTGATCTGTGGACAGGACGGCTGTAAATGATCTCCAGCTTCACTGTGGAGCCTGTTTAACGTCACTGACAACTTATTGATCGATAGAAGACGACACCTCATAGTGTTGTAGTCTTCAGAACACGATGTACGGGCTGGGTCCAGATGTGGGCCGGTGTTAACAGATTCTCTTCACTCTGCCTCCCTCCTGTCATTAACATTTGAAGTGTGTCTCCCCCCACAGGCGAGAAAGTCCCAGAAGAACGGAGATCTGGGCTTCCTGAAGGAGGTGGAGGAGGGAGCGAGCAGCGTCCGAGAGCTGCGAGCCGCTCACGCTGAAACCATCCAGGAGCTGCAGAAGACCAGAAACCTGCTCAGCATGGAGAGCAAGATCTGCAGAGACTACAAGGTGGACACCAACTCACTTCACGTCTGCCTTTTATATCCTCCATCCTCTGTTTCAGACCCACCGTCACTCTGCTGGTTCTGGATGTAGATTAGTGATCTGGTCTGATCAGAAGCCCACAAAGACCCTCAGAGCTGATACACAGCACTTTAATCTCATAGTCAGTGTGAGTGTTCAGCATCCAGGGAGCCAGAGGGGTAAAGAGGAGGTCCAGGAACATGTTCTGATGTCTCAGTGATTCAGAATGACCTAAAGTGTTAGACCCGGCCCGGGTTTGAGTCCGACTGTGAGGAGTCATCGTCTTTTTATTTGTTTTTGTTCTGAACATTCAGTTTAATCAAAGAATGTGGACAGTAGGTCCTGAACGAGGACTCGTGTCCACTGAAGACATTCATGTGCTCTGATGAAGTGAAAGTGTCGTCCATCTCTTCTGGTTTTGATGAGGCGGAGCTGGAAGCTGTGCTGAAGAAGATGGGCGGCGACAGAGCGGAACAGGAGCAGAAGCTGGAGCGGCAGGCTCAACTGTTGGACACGAGGGCGGCGAAGATCCGGAGGCTTGAAGGTATTTCTTCATCATCATCCTGCAATCCATCATCACTCTCCTCTCTGAGGAGCTGGCTGGCTTAGCTTAGCATAAAGGTGAAAACATGGGGAAACAGCTAGCCTGCACTGTAAATGGTAAAAAGCTGACTTTACATAAGAAAATGACCTACAATTAATGAGTTAAGTTTTTCATCTCAGAAAATCTTGAACTAATAAACATTTTGAGACAGTTGACTTGATTTTTTTAAGTTCGGTTCAGCTGTTGAGATTTCACAGCGATGCTCTGTAACTAAATCCACCTCGTGGCTCTAAAGTGCACTGAAAAGAAAAAGCACAACGCTTTTCCAAAAGCATCCAGTTAAAAAGTGAGATGAGGCAACTAATCATGGCTGCTCCCAGGATGCATTTCAGCAAGAACCATCCAATCACAGAGCTTCTCACCTCAAGCAGCAAGCAAAAAGAAAACACACGAGGAGAGTAAAGCAGAGCGTCATGAAGAAGCTCAGATCAGTGAGACGACGCTGAGTTTGCAGGTTGTTCCAGTAAATGTTGTCAGTGGACTCTGAGTGAACCACAGCAGTGAGAAGTGATGATTATACAGACTGGAACATCACATTTACCCAGCAGCTCCTCACACAGCTCCACAGTGAAGACACCTGCTGTCCTCCGTCCGTCTGTCTCCGAGTCTCTTTGATTATCGATGAACTGATAAACTTGTTCTTCCTGTCGTTGCTCCTCAGCTCAGCTCAGAGACGTCGCCTACGGCACCAAAACCTACGTCTTCAAACCGGACCTCACTGATGAGGACGAGGCAGAGGAGCTGGATGAAACGCTTCACCTCGAGCGTGGAGAGAATCTTCTGGAGCTTCAGATAGTCGGCGCCACACTGTCTCCGTCCGCCCTGGAGCTTCTGGGTGATGGAGGGCCCTCCACCTTCTGTACCTACTCCTTCTACTTGTTTGAGCTGCACTCCACCCCGGTGGTGACGGGCCAGAACCCCAAGTATGGGTTCACATCCAAGTACGTGGTGAGCATGGACGACGGCTTCCTCGACTATCTGCACAGATGCTGCGTCACCGTGGAGCTGCACCAGGCCCTGGGTCTGGACTGGAGGACTCTGGCCACCGGTCAGCTTCGGCTGCAGCAGCTGCTGGAACATGACGGAAAAGTTTACGGGTCCGCACCGCTGGTCGGTGAGTGCCTCAATCAGTTACATCAACATCACATAAGATGAAACAATTCTTTTGCCCCAAAAACTCTTTGGTTGTCTTGTCTGCATATAAAAATGTGAAAGTCACTGAAAACCCTCAAAGCTGACGAGCTGCACTTTGATTTGAGTCCAGCAGGACGTCTGTCCGCTCTCAACAGTCTAATCAGTGACACGTGTCCGTTTCAGCTTCACTGATTTCTCAGACTCATCATATAAAACTGACACATTTCAAAGAGTCGGCTGAAACATGTGGTCGTCTCCCCGTCAGGTTTGTCTGAGGAGCTGCGCTCCTTCGGCTCTGTGGATTACTGGCTGAGACTCAGGATCCCCATGAAGGAGACCCTCCGTCTGTTTAAAGAGCGAGTGAAGGCGGTGGGCTACGTCCACGCTGCACTGACGGAGGACACACAGGTACGTGAGCTAACGTGTGACGTCTCCGTGTTCTGATGACATGAGAGTGAACATCTGTCCTTCTCTCCAGTCAGCTGCAGCCGGCTGGCAGCAGCAGCTGGAACGAGCTTCACATCACAGTCCAACGCTGCCGAGACCTGCGGTCCAGAAGCTCCCAGCCGCCCAGCCCCTTCGTGGTCTACAAGTTCTCAGACTTCCCCGATTACCTGACCGCGACCGTCCACGACTGCTGCCACCCACGCTTCAACCAACTCAAGTCCTACTCCGTCCCCATGGACGGGGACATGGACCGGTACCTGAAGTCTGACGTCCTTCAGCTCTACGTGTTCGACTACAAAGAGGAGCAGATGGACGAGTACGTGGGAAAGGCCAGAGTGCCTCTGCTGCCGCTGGCCCGGGACGAGGAGATCAGCGGTGAGGCTTCAGTCTGTCGGCCTCGTCAGGACTCCTGTCAGCCTGCAGCCCAGCCTGCTTTACTTTTACCTGAAGTGTATAAACTGCTCACCCGCTCAGTGATGAGTGTGCAAATACTTTGATAACTGGTTCATTGTTTCAGATGTCCACACACACGCTGCTTTTCTTGACATTAGTAAAGAAAAGTTTTAAAGTTCAGTTTAAAAATCTGACAGAAGTCCTGAAAGCGGTCGTTTCTCTCGTTTGTCCTTCAGGTGTGTTCGAGCTCACTGATCCCTCCGGACTTCCTGCCGGCCATATTGAAGTGACCCTGAAGTGGAGGTTCAGTTACGTCCCTCCATCAGGCGCCATCGTGACTGTAGAAGAGCCCAGACTCACCCCAGGCCAGCTGGAGCAGGAGCATCACCGCGTGGAGGACAAGGACGAGAGGAGGAGGAGGTTCTGCAGGAGGAGAAGGAGGCCAGACAGCTCTTACATGGGTCCAGCTCTCTGTCTGAAGGAGCAGCCTCTCAGGTCAGATGATGCTTGAACTGTTGAGTCTCATTCGCAGGTCTTCTTTGTGTCGGAGTCGGACCGGAGCCACAGAACCAGAGACACGTTACAGAGACGGATTCAGTTCTGTTCAGATTCTGTTCAGACAGAAGACGAAGTGAACTTCAGAGGTGTCACGACTCTTTATGAAGGACAGAAGGAGAGAGAAACAACAGAACCAGGTTTACTGGACTGCTGGCTGGTTCTTGTAGAGACGTTCTCCTGAACAGAGAAACAAATGTTCTGTGACATCATTATAATGTTTTAAGGGTCAGGAAAGAAAAGTCTGTTCACTTCTGTTTCTACTGACTGTCTTCATGTAATCTGAATGTTTGTCTCCATCAGGCTCCGCTGCCGAAGCTCAGACTCAAGACACAGGTGAAGGAAGGACCGACCGCCAAGAAGGTCACGTTTGTAGATCCCACAGCCTCCGACAGCTCTCAGCAGGTGAGACATGAGTCCGTCTGGATTTTGATTATTCAGCATTTCAGTAGAACTACATTCATGATTGATGTTTATCTGATGACTGTACACATTCAGCAACAGCTGTTGATGATGATGTCAGTGTCTCTGTGATGTCAGAGATCAGCTCTCCTACAGACAGAAAGTAATCAGAGTACAGCTGCAGAGCATTTGTGACACTAACAGAAGCTCTGGAGTCAGCTGTTTGAGCCGTTTCTCAGTCTGATGAACAGAACAGTCTATATCCTGACATGTACACTGATGTTATTATAAACCAGCTGTGTGTTAAAGCAGGAGGCAGAGATGAGTGTGTTGTGTTTGTGCTTGTGTCTGGAGTCAGGCTGAGGACAGGAGCCCAGCAGGTGTGTCTGCAGAGACGAGACAGACGACATCATCACCTGTCGTAAAGGTAAACGCTCCCTGCAGCCAAAACTGACGTCTGCAAACATTCTGCACTTCACATATGAATAAAGACTTTGTGCCTTTTTCAAACAGCAAGTTTCGACTCCAGCTGCTCAAAACACAGAAGAAGAAGAAGAAGAAGAAGAGGAGGAGGATGAAGAAGAGTCTCACTTCTCTGAAGGACAGCTGGTCCCAGTCAGCTCTCAGTCCTACTCCGACGACTCTGAAATCTCAGAGGAAATGACTGAAGGTACGGAAGCACTGATGGATCTGAACCATTAGAATCACCTGCAGAACTTTATATTATTCAGTCAGTCACACGGAGACGATTCAGCTTCAGCTCAGCTGTTCAGACTTTAATACACTTTGTTTCACAACCACTTTGTTCCGTGAACACACTGACTTTACAGGACTGCTTCTGATTGGTCAGTAGTCGTGTTGTAAGGTCATTATGGAAGCAGCTGATTTCTGTTTGTTTACATTCACTCGCTGATTTATTCATGATCAGATTATATATGTATAGTAGTATAGTATATATAATATATTATTTATATATTATGTTGTGTATATAATAGTATATATATGTATATATAGTATATATTGTATACAGGTTCAGGGCTGTTTTGGCAGCAAAAGGGGACCAACACAATATTAAGCAGGTGCTTTATATTGAATCATAGTTAATTCACATTAGTATAAAGATGATTTTCCTGTTATTTTGGGGTGAAAAAGAAACACTAGACAGATTTGGACCCAGGAGGAGGAAGAGATAGTTTGGACGGAGTTCAGTGTTGTTTCTGTGTCTCTGTATAAATTCTGATGGTTTGAGTTCAGTGTGGACAGAAACTCGTGTTTTTAATCAAACTGCTCTCGGTTTTAGAGGAACACATGTTGTTGTGTTGTTGCGGGGCTTCCTGAGCTGAACAGACATAAATATTGAATGTAGCTGCCAATAATCTTCAGACTGGGCTTCATAAATGTTAATGACGGCCCTCCGCGTCCGTCCTCCTCAGCTCGTTACTCCACATCAGCAAACATCCTGATGCAGACGCTGTTGTGTTCAGATGTTGCTCCTGGCTTCCTGCCTCCTTCTCAAAGACGTTGCTGTCGGTCACATGCTCAGAATCTCAGTCTTCTCCGGCTGATCTCGCTCTGTTTGTGTCTCGTCCAGCAGCCAGAGAGGATCAGAGCGAATCGACTCAGTCCGACAGCGATGACTGCATTGTTCACGGACAGGCCGCCGGGAGGAAGGTGAGTGAAATGCCTCTGTTTACCTCCACACACCTGAGAGGGGAGCTCGGGCCGGGCCGGGCCGGTCCGGGTCGGGCCGGGTGGGCGGGCCGATGGAAACACAGCTGCTCTCATGTGTTGATTGTGGGCTGATTTGTTTTATTTTTGTTGCTTCACTTCGATTTTATTCTGCAGGTTGAAGTGGGTGGTTTGTTTCTGATTCTCAGTGCAGTCAGACAACAGCAGAGAAAACAATCACCTGTCAATCATCTTCCCAATCAATCAGTTCATCGTTGGCTCTGTAAATACGGAGGACTGAGACACGT
The DNA here is from genome assembly GCA_039737535.1 of Lagodon rhomboides. Classification (NCBI taxonomy): domain Eukaryota; kingdom Metazoa; phylum Chordata; class Actinopteri; order Spariformes; family Sparidae; genus Lagodon; species Lagodon rhomboides. The sequence continues at coordinate 33,264,653 of CM077793.1, read as the reverse complement.
AAAGAAACGTCTCAGTCAATTAGTAAATATGCACCTACTGTAAATGTAGGCAGTCATTAAAGAAATCAAAAGTATTGATGGAGGACTAAAACTGCCAAAGTCAGGCATCAGTCAGTCGTCAGTAGCTCAGAGCGTGCGACCGTGTTCAGAAGCCTTGTCCTCGCTGCAGCGGCGCAGGGTTCCAGTCCGACCGGCGTCCTGTCAATCAATCAATCAATCAGTGCTATTAAAAATTGTATTTTTTTTAAATGTAGTCATTCATTAATTTATAAACTGTGACATAGAGACATTTCTGTCCCCTAGTTTTATTTATTGACCCTGTCTTTACTGGTTGTTCAGTCTCGTCCCGGCCGAGCTGAGATGAGTCCACAAAAAATGATACAGAAATTAACTGAAGGCATAAAAATGATAAAATGTGACATGAATTGATCAATTTTCTTCAGACAGATTTGTTTTGCTGACACTCAGAATCATTACTGATGCTTTTATTCACGTCTTTATACGACTGATTCACAATAAAGTTCATCTCTCTGATTCTTTATATGCTTTATCATGTTCATCTTGACGCTGATCTCTGCTTCAGTCTCATGTTTGGCCTGTGAGGCGTTCAGGGACAGTTGGACACTCAGACGCTGCTCATGAGTGAATCAGGAGGTCATTGTGTGATCGTGTGGAGTAACGCTGTGATCGTGTGTCTGCCTTCAGCCGTCGGAGCGTCTGCGTGTGGAGATCTCCTCTCTGAGCCTGAGGCCGGAGTGCCGGGTGGCCCGGGACGGCAGCGTGGTGCGTCTGTTCGTGGAGTACTCGCTCCTGGACCTGCCCACAGAGGAGACGCCCCTGTCCCTGCCCAAACCCCCCCGGGGCAAGAGCATCAACTACAACTACAGCAAAGGTCACTGCTCCTCCTGCTGCTGATACTGTGGTGATGTTTGAGCTGCATCTGTGATCTGCATCAGCACCGCCTCATTTACCTCACTGACAGGCTGACGAGCAGACGTAGCAGCGTAACACATTCATATCTTTTCCAGCCTCCACGTCTCTGAAACGATTGATCCATGATGTGTCGAGTCATTGATGACGAGCCGATCAAACCTCTGAGTTAAAATGCTTTTCAGTTTCTGATTGATGAGGAAACTTTCCCACTCTGCTGAAGAACGAGCAGATGATGAAGCGTCAAGTCCTCCTGCGTTTTTAACTTTCACACCTCAAACCTCCTGAGACAGACGAGACGCTCGTCTCCTGCTGATCTGGGTTCAGTTCTTCAGAAAGAGTTTGTGTGACAGACAGACTGAAGCTGAGCCACAGATGAGCTGTGAAATCAGACGATGACGATGAAACTGCTGCTGAAACAGCGTGTCGTTGAAATATGTCGTTCTCTCAGCTGTTTAAACATGATGTGATATTTGTGCAGCAGCAGTAAGTGTTGTTTTGTCCTCAGGTGGAATCCGGAGAAGAGATCCAGTCACTGATCATGTTCTGTGTTGTTGTGACCTCACAGTTGTTCCTGTGGACGCTGAGAACAACGAGGCGAGGCGGCGTCTGCTGAGGGGCGTCCTGCAGGGACGGAACCCTCCGATGGAGAGGTGAGACAGATGTCTGTGAACACACCGTCTGTTCAACTGATCCAACCACTGAACCAGTAACACAGCAGCACCAGACTCCCTTAACAAATGTGTCAGTTTAGTGAGTTGTTGAGTTAGAAACAAACTTTATAGCCTCTGTGAAACTCTGTCTCTGACTCATTCTGCATTATTTGGACCTTCTTGTAAATTCAGCAGATGTTCTACATGAACTTCTTTCTGTCTTTGAGTAGAAACATGGAGTCTGTTTGTCTCAGAGATGGACGGGTTTGTTTCATACAGAGCAGGAAGTGACATCACAGGAGGTCACTCAGACGCAGGTTACTGTGATCAGGCTCGATGTTGCTCTGCTGTTTTGTACGAACAGACAGATAAAACCAGCATGAATAGAAAATAATGGTAACAACAATGACGATGTTGTTCGGTGATGAATGTGTGACAGGATTCGCTTCACGGTGGTGAGCGAGCCTCCGGAGGAGGAGGAGCAGGAGAGGGAGTGTGAGGACGTGGGCGTGGCCTTCCTGAGGATCCCCGACATCCTCGAGAGACAACAAGACCTGACGGAGACCAGCCTGCACGGTACACACACACACACACACACACACACACACACACACACACACACACACACACACACACACACACACACACACACACACACACACACACACACACACACACACACACACACACACACACACACACACACAGCAGCTCTCAGATCATGTGACACAGATATGTTGGTGCTGGTATTCATTGTGTGTGTGTGTGTGTGTGTGTGTGTGTGTGTGTGTGTGTAGTTGTGGATGTGGACGACAGCAGCGAGGTGATCGGCAGTCTCACTGTGTCTGTGGAGGGTCTGGAGGCTCTGCAGGCCATCATGCAGGACCAGGACCAGGACCAGGACCAGGACCAGGACCAGGACCAGGATCTGACCCCCGTCTCCTCTCTGCTTCCATCAGCATGAGGCAACAACACCGACTCAGCATCACGTGATGAAACACAGAAGACACAACAGCAGGCGTCATCTCACAGACATAAACCGCTTCAGATGGACTGTTGGACTCTTGGTTCTGGTTCTGTGGTGTTTCTGATTCACATCAGCCTCAGCTGTGTTTACTGATCATCAGCTGAAGTTAGCAGGAGGTGGACACATTCAAGGAGCTCCGTCAGATGGAGCTGAAGAGAGACTTCCTGTCTGTAAACGGCAGCACGTGGACGTCTGTAAACACTGAGTGTAAATGTAAAGTTGTGTTTTTGGACCCAGCTTGAAATGTACAGAACCGTATTTAAGTGGCTGTCACACAGTGTGAAGGTTTGTATGGACAGCAGCTGTGATAATGATCTGTCATGATCATGTAAAGTCTGTTCTGTGTTGATTCACTGCAGTTATTTGATGTGTTTCAGGCCTGTTTGTGTGCTTTCAGGCAGCAGGGACTCGTTAGTGCGTCTGCAGCTGTTCATGTAATATTAACTGTCGCTCAGCTTCAGGTTTGAGTCTGTGGACGAGCAGCCGAGCAGCAGAGAGTCTGAGCTGCTTTTATTTCAGGTTGTTTAGTGTCAGTGTGTCAGAAAGGTGCCTTGAATCAGAGATTCCCTCGCTGAGGTTTTGTATTGTGCTCTAATAAAGAGTCTTTTCTGCACATGTGGGGGTTATTGGTGCGTCACACAATGAAACGATCCATCACGCCTCGGAGGCCCGACCGACCCCACGAGGCTGCAGAGCACTGGGTCGAGCCACGCCGCCCCAGCAGGACCCAGCAGGACCCGACAGAACCCACAAAGCTCCAAGAAACCTCCAGTAACCTGAAGAAGACACAACAGCCATTTCCTCAAAAACAGATCATGTACAATCTATTTAACTGATCAGACCTTCAGAGAGTCATGAAGCTGTTCTCACAGATCAGTTTTATATGATTTATTTTTGAGGTGGAAGCTTCTGATGTAGCTGATGTAGAAATGATTGAGGTCTCGCTGTGTTTGTCATTATCAGCTGATCTGTTTTTATTTCCACTCTGCTCGCTGTGTTTCTTCTTCCTCGTGTCGTCTCTCTGGGCGGCAGCTCGCTGGGCGGCGGCCTGTCAGCTCCAGCTGACGGCGGCTGAAGAACAGGAGGAGGGGAAAAGCAGCGAGCGGCTCACAGAAACACCAGAGTGAGGACTGAAGCGGTCGGAGCTGAGGACGGCGCCGGTCTCACTGCTGCAGGTAAAACCTTAACGCCTCAGGTGAGATCACCTTCTGTCTTTATCTACTGAGACACTGGAGCTGAAACTACGAGTCAGTTCATTAATCTGCAACTGTTGTGATCATCAATACTTGTTGTTATATTTCAGACGTGCTGAGGTCACGTTGTGCTTCAGGATTGTGTTAATGGACCAAACATTCAGCAGATGAGTGAATAATGCAGATGATGTTAGAAGCTCTGATGATGTGAGCTGCTCCTCCGTCCTCTTGTCTTTACGTCACAGTTTGCACAGCATCAGAACAAAGAAGAAACGGGAGGTTCTTCAGGTTTTAGGGGAAACGTTTCTGCTCTCCGTTGTTTCCGTCTGTCTCTGTGGTTGACGTCTCCATGGTAACGTGAACGTTGCTGCAGTCTATCAATAGTCGTCTCTCTGTAGGACTGCAGCAGGACGTCCACAGGACTTCAGCTGTTGGTGAAGGGTGAAGGGTGGAGGCTGTTCAGCCAAAGTGAACCCGGTGCTGGTTCTGGGCTGGAGATGGTTCTTTAAGGACCGGTTTGCTTTTCCACGGGCCTGACAGCCACCGTAGAGTCGCATCATTCAGTCTCTGTGTACGTCTCCACGTCTTAACGAGTGTAACTGCTGACTCTGCAGGAACAGGTCCAGGCGGGACGGGTCCTCGGACCTGCTGCCCTCAGTGATAACAGAGTCAGAACACACTGCAGGAGCTGTGGTGATAAAAATGGCGGTCAGAAGCTGTTTTAGTTGGTCTGCGGCCCCCTGCCCCGATGTGAGTGGTTCTTACAGCAAACTGCTGGAGCCACTCTGGAACCAGTTCTCTCTGACCGACAGCAAATAACTGGTTCTGGAGGAGGGACTGGTTCTGAACCAGCACCTGGACCTGGTTCATGTGCTGCAGCAGGTAAAGCAAAGCCGTCAGGACAGAAGGAGACGATGTAGGATAAAATAACCACAGTAAGAAGGTGGTGGTCAGTATGAAATAACCATAGTTAGTAAACAGAGAGAAATGATGAACTGATAATAACTGTTGTAACGGTAAAAGTCAGAGATGAAACATACTGCTGAGCACCAGCTGACTGAAGAGTGCATCTACTGATTAAAGCTGCTGTAGTCAGACGATGTGAAGTGTGAAAATGTAGCCAAGTATTAAATCATATAACTGAATATGTAACACTTTCATTATGTACGAAAACACAGTGCAAAGATATAATGAGATGCATCCAGAAAGGGACTGAGTTCTCAAAAACCCTGAAGGCCTGAAGGCGAGTTTCACAGAGCCAGTGACAGAGACACAGGGAAGGTTTAAGAAACCAAAGCGAGGTGAGGATGTGCAGTTCTGCCCGTACACCAAGGCCTCGCACAGCTGCAGAAGGTAAATTGGGGTTTATCCATAGAAAATAGCAGTGTCAGCAGAAATAAAGAGTCGGGATTGGTTGAGGCCATGGCGCCCGAGAAGACACTCCCAGTTTAGTTTGTTTAAAAGACGATGCTCTGAAACTGGGGTCAGTTTGGTGTTTTCACAGATTTTGTCTGATCTCGTTCTTTTTTGCCGGCACATAAAGTCCCACTGCACTCAGCCTCGAAGACTCCTGCTGACTTATTTATCTTTGAAATCTTTTGGACCAACTGAGAAAAGTGAAGTTGAATTTACGACAGCGACAGCGACAGCGACAGCGACAGCGCCCCCTGTAGATCTGCACCTGCTCCGTGTGTGTCGGCATGTGTCTGAGTGATGGTTGTGTTTCGGGGCTGATCCACCAGGAGACTGAACCTTACTGAGGCTGAACCTTACTGAGGCTGAACCTTACTGAGGCTGAACCTTACTGAGACTGAACCTGACTGAGACTGAACCTTACTGAGACTGAACCTTACTGAGACTGAACCTGACTGAGGCTGAACCTTACTGAGGCTGAACCTTACTGAGGCTGAACCTTACTGAGACTGAACCTGACTGAGGCTGTGGGTCCGTGTGGTCCAGCAGCAGAGCGTCACCATGAGTCTGGACGAGGACGCCCGCTGGCTGGAGTGGATGACCAAACAGTTTGAGAGCATCGCCGGAGACGACAAAGAGATCGACCTCGACGAGTTTAAAACAGCTCTCAAGGTCAAAGAGGTGAGAAAGTAATCAGTTACTTTACTGACGTCAGAGTAGAGTAACAGCCGTGTTCATGCAGTAGACGTACGTACTGTGCAGTAAAATCTGTAGTTCTACAGAACATTATTGATTATTGATCCTGATGCATCAGTGTCAGAGCAGCAAACCACTTGATATACAGTTAGAGAGTCCGGTGGTTCCCACCTGGGCCTCCACAGGGTCACCACACACATCTCATGTGTTATGATGTCGAGCTGCAGCGATTCGTTGACGAGTCAGTCGGTTAAATACTTTGATTATCGATTAATTAAATCCTCCAGGAGGCTCCAACAGCAGGAACACCATGAGAGGTGAAGGTCAGTTAGGAATCACCTTGATATAATTTAAAGCCTCTGGTGGCCGTTAGAGGAACTGCAGGTTTGTGCTTCAGTGCCGGCTTCAGTTTTTTGATATTTAATAGACTTTTTTTCAATGAACCCTGAAACAATGATCATGTTAATGTCAGATGATGATGACGGTGACTTGTGTCGTCTGCAGTCGTTCTTCGCAGAGCGTTTCTTCGCTCTGTTCGACTCGGACGGCAGCAGCTCCATCAGCCTGGACGAGCTGCTGAAAGCTCTGGACATGCTGATCCACGGCAGCGAGACGGACAAGCTCAAGTTCCTCTTCCAGGTGTACGATGTGGACGGTCAGTGTCCACACACACACACACACACACACACACACACACACACACACACACACAGAAGATTAGTTGTAGTCACCTTCATCATCACGACATTAACACAGGTTTCATTAGTTGGTTCTTCTCCATAGTGAACCTCAAACATTCAAACATTCATCCCGTCAGTGTGAAACAACATGTTTCATGTCTTAATGTCTTTAACAGTAAAGTTATATCTAGTTGTTCCACTTGTTCAGAGTCGGTGTTGTTCGCTCGCAGGCAGCGGTTCCATCGATCCGGACGAGCTGCGAACAGTTCTGAAGTCGTGTCTGCGTGAGAGCGCCATCTCTCTGCCGGAGGAGAAGCTGGATGATTTGACTCTGGCGCTGTTCGAGTCGGCCGATAAAGACAACAGTGGCGCCATCACCTTCGAGGAGCTCAAAGCCGAGCTGGAGAACTTCCCCGAGGTGATGGAGAACCTCACCATCAGGTCAGAGACAGTTCACTGAAGTCAGCTGTGACACCGCTGCATCCAGTCGACACAACACGAAGACGAAGAAATGATTGTTATGTTTGGATTTTTATACATCTGCAGAATAATTCAGATACATTTAATTGAAGATTTAGATTTGATTAAAACTGAGAATAAAGGTTTAATTAATTAGTTGATTAATTAATTTAATGAATATTTCTGTGACAAGTGTGGAACAGAAGGAGAAAAATAACTCACACACCTGATGTCACATCTGTCCTGAGTGATGTCATCAGCCATCAGTACAGGTGAGGGTTTGAGACCTGATCTCTCAGACCACATACAGAGGAAGACGAAGAGGAAGACGAAGACGAAGACAACAATGTCAGCAGCAGCTGTTTGTGAACTGTCTGTTTCAACTGATCCAACCATTGAGCCAGTCTCCACAGCATCACCAGACTCCATTAACAAATGTACTGATTGTAGGAGTCGTTTCATGAGGAGAAACTCAACAAACTTTGTGAAACGGCTACGACAGATTCTAACTCATTGGAGTCTTCTTGTAAATTCAGCATTAAATGCAATTCACTAAAGCAACATTATGTAGAAACTGACATTTTGTGCAACAGTTTCTGAGTGTGACACCACTGTCTTAAATATAAATCCCTTGTTCTGAGTCGTCTGTGGAGAAACGCACCAGACTCCATTAAAAAAAGACTAAATTTAGTGAGTTGTTTAATGAAAATATGTTTTTGTTTGGTTTGACTCCTCTCTCTCTGTCTCTCTCTCTCTGTCTCTCTCTCTGTCTCTCTCTCTGTCTCTCTCTCTCTCTGTCTCTCTCTCTCTCTGTCTCTCTCTCTCTCTGTCTCTGTCTCTCTCTCTCTGCTCTCTCTCTCTCTCTCTCTGTCTGTCTCTCTCTCTCTCTCTGTCTCTCTCTCTCTCTCTCTGTCTGTCTCTCTCTCTGTCTCTCTCTCTGTCTCTCTCTCTCTCTCTCTCTCTCTCTCTCTCTCTCTCTGTCTCTCTCTCTCTCTCTGTCTCTCTCTCCCTCTCTCTCTCTCTCTCTCTCTCTCTCGCTCTGCCTCTCTCGCCCTTCCTCTGCTCCTCAGTGCTGCTAACTGGTTGAAGCCTCCTGACCTGGATGAGAAGAAGCGTCACGCTCCTCGTTACCTGACTCGAGCCTACTGGCACAACAACAGCCGGAAGCTGCTCTTCCTGTGTCTGTACGCCTGCCTCAGCCTGCTGCTGTTTGTGGGCGCCATGCTGCAGCACAGTCAGGGCGGCGCCTGGTACATGGTGGCCAAGGGCTGCGGCCAGTGTCTCAACTTCAACTGCACCTTCGTCATGGTACGACCCGGCCGGCCCACATCATCGTAACAGCTCAACAGCACCACATCTACCTGAAGCTAAATGTGATGGTGACAAACTTTACAGAGGAGAAACAGACTCTGTGTGTGTGTGTGTGTGTGTGTGTGTGTGTGTGTGTGTGTGTGTGTGTGCAGGTTCTGATGCTGCGGCGCTTCCTGACCTGGCTGAGGGCGACCTGGGTGGTGAGGGTCTTACCTCTGGACCAGAACATCCTGCTGCATCAGATCGTGGGCTACGCCATCCTCTGCTACACGCTGGTGCACACCACCGCTCACGTGCTCAACTTCGGTACAAACTCAGCGTCCTGAGCGCAGAGAGCAGAGCGTGTGGACCGACTGCAGCTGCACGTGGAGTCATCTGTGACAGCTGCAGTCACAGATTAACTATTTAAGAGATTAAATATATACTTTTTATTTGTGCTTCCTGTATGTGAGCTGTGTAATTCATATTCCAAACAGAAGGGGGCAGCATATCACCAGAGTATCTGCTAACTGCTGCTTACTGTAGTTGCTGTTAGCTGTTAGCTCAGTTAGCTGTTAGCTCAGTTAGCTGTGCATCCAGCGGTCCGGAGGGGAGTGTTCATGTTTACACTGCTAGCACAGGAGCTTTGGACCGGACCTGTCAGCGCTAGCCGCTTAGCATGCTAACTTCACCAGATATCTCAGCAACACTCATCCTGTTTTTAACTTTAGTTGATGTTTAAATGTGATATTGCACTTTAACGGTGCAGAGTGACGCATGATGTGAGTCACAGCTTGTCAGTTTTTTTTATTTTAGGGCCTCATGTATTTATTTCTGATATCTGTCTCGTATGATTTGATGGAGGTGACGCAGACAGGTGGAGTAACTCAGGTGTGTCCTGTGTTTGTGTTTCAGTGCAGCTGTCGGAGCGCAGTGAGTTCAGCGTGTGGGAGTACCTGCTGACCACCCGGCCGGGGATCGGCTGGGTGAAGGGCACGGCCTCGCTGACCGGAGTCGTCCTGCAGGTCGTCATCTGCCTCATGGTGCTCTGCTCCAGCACCTTCGTACGGCGCAGCGGACACTTTGAGGTAAGAGGCAGAGACACCGGCGGGTGGAGGAGGTCCTGAGGTCCTGAGGTCCTGAGGTCCTGAGGTTCTGAGGTTCTGAGGTCCTGAGGTTCTGAGGTCCTGAGGTCCTGAGGTTCTGAGGTCCTGAGGTTCTGAGGTCCTGAGGTCCTGAGGTTCTGAGGTTCTATGGAGCCTGAAAGTGCTAAAATAAATAAATGAATCATAAAAGTGTTGTTGAAGATAACTGTTGGTGTAATCTGATGTTAAACTGTGACAGAAATTCATATTTCTGTTTTAAATTGATTGAACTGAATTTATTTACCTTTGTTTTAATCCCTTTTAATTTATTGATTTACTCATTTTTGAGTTTATTGATTTATATCTGTGTGATCATGAACCAGCTGGACTGCAGGTCTGTTTGTGGTTTGTCCGGGTCGTGTTGCTGGACCCAGCAGGTGAGCCGGTCCGTCACAGTGTGAGCTGTGTGTGATCGGCTCCCTCTCGTGTCTCTGCTCAGTTACTGCAGCAGCGACAGGATCGATCACTGCTCCGTCCTGCAGCTGCAGTGTGACAGCAGCCGTGATCAGATCTGAATGTTTTCTTTGACTGAACACTTGAATGCTTCCGTCGTTCTAACAGCTGCCTGTTCGTCCTGCAGGTGTTCTACTGGTCTCACCTGTCCTACGTGTGGGTGTGGTCTCTGCTCATGGTTCACTGTGCAAACTTCTGGAAGTGGTTTGTGGTCCCTGGTTTGCTCTTCCTGCTGGAGAAGATCGTAGGAATCGCTGTGTCTCGTATGGGAGGTCTTTACATCGTGGAGGTCAACCTGCTGCCGTCCAAGGTGACCGACACCGACTGTTGGTTGAATTAGTGCTCCAGTAACTGAGGAGGGTGGAGTTAGGTGGAGTGTTACTTAAACTGGGTGATGGAAGAAGCACTCAGACCTTCATGTGTCTGATCTCATCTCAGTTTGTGTTGGTGCTGTGTTCAGGTGACTCACCTGGTGATCAGACGGCCTCAGTTCTTCCATTTCAAACCTGGAGATTATGTCTACATCAACATCCCAGTGATCGCAAAGTACGAGTGGCATCCGTTCACCATCAGCAGCGCTCCAGAGCAGTCAGGTACACCTCACCTGAACACACCTGAAGCTCCACCCGAACACAAACTGAATCACACAATGACAACATGAATACTAACAATACACAGAAAAACATGAAGGAGTGAAACTGAAGAGCTCTGTGGAGCTCATGACCGACTCCACACTTAAAGGAACAGTTCATCAGAGAGTAAACTGTCCATCAGCAGGGGGAGGAGATGATGCTGAGTGAAATGTTCCTTTAAGGCAGGTAGCAGTAGCTGACTGCGGTGACCTTTGACCTGCAGATTCTCTGTGGCTCCACATCCGCTCGATGGGTCAGTGGACCAACCGTCTGTACGAGTACTTCAGACAGCCGGAGAGCCAGACGGTCAGCCCCACCAGGCTCGCCACCAGCCTGAGGAACCACCGCCAGCTGCTGAAGGCCCAGGTTCACACACACACACACACACACACACACACACACACACACACACACACACACACACACACACACACACACGTTCCACCTGTGTCTCACCTGTGACCTCCTCACAGGAGGACTTGTTCAGCTCTACAAACTGTAATGGAGCAGTTGCTTCTAACGAGGACAGCGCCGTTGAGCTGATGATGTACCGTCAGAGCGGGCCCCGGGCCGACGTGGAACCGGACCCGGTGTCTGGATCTCAGGGGCCGGACGAGCCTCTTCCAGACGAGCTGGGCCCGGCAGAGAGAGGAGAGGCTCCTCCACTCAGAGAGGTCAGTCACAAACATCCACCAGGGTTATTCTTCAAATAGTTTTAAATGTTTTGAGAAGATGAACTGTCTCTTCTTGTGAAACTGCAGGTTTCTGCCAAGTTTGGTGAGAATCACCGGTTCTGCAACATTAAGGTGAGTAAATCACCGTTCAGCATCAGCACATGAATAACATGCACATAACTGACATTTACATTTAACACATCAAACAGATTTAAAACTGTTCGAGGTGATCACACCTGCTGTCACCTTCGTCCTGAGAGACCGACCGCAGCGTTCAGCTGACGTTAACCTGACACATGTGGTCCAGACCACCTCTGGATGTGGTCTGAGGGATCAGATCTCAGTGTGTCTCATTCACAGCTGTACTGAGAGCTGTCCACCTGTGGTCACATCCCTCAGGACGGATGTTGATATCTAGCTCTATGAAGAGTCTATAATGTAAAAACTCCTTGGATGCTGTAAATGTAACACCTGATGTGTTGTGTGTTAGTGTTACGTAGACGGACCGTACGGGACTCCTACGAGACAGATCTTTGCCTCAGAGCATGCGGTGCTGATCGGGGCCGGGATCGGCATCACACCGTTCGCCTCCATCCTGCAGAGCATCATGTACCGGTGAGACCGCCGACTTTATCTCCTCTGTGTTTCAGGTCAGGTAGTGATGTGTTTTCTCCTTTAGGAGAGGACTTTATATCATCAGGAGGAGGAGAGGAGGACTTTATATCATCAGGAGGAGAGGAGGACTTTATATCATCAGGAGGAGGAGAGGAGGACTTTATATCATCAGGAGGAGGAGAGGAGGACTTTATATCATCAGGAGGAGGAGAGGAGGACTTTATATCATCAGGAGGAGGAGAGGAGGACTTTATATCATCAGGAGGAGGAGAGGAGGACTTTATATCATCAGGAGGAGGAGAGGAGGACTTTATATCATCGGGAGGAGGAGAGGAGGACTTTATATCATCGGGAGGAGGAGAGGAGGACTTTATATCATCAGGAGGAGGAGAGGAGGACTTTATATCATCAGGAGGAGAGGAGGACTTTATATCATCAGGAGGAGAGGAGGACTTTATATCATCAGGAGGAGGAGAGGAGGACTTTATATCATCAGGAGGAGGAGAGGAGGACTTTATATCATCGGGAGGAGAGGAGGACTTTATATCATCAGGAGGAGGAGAGGAGGACTTTATATCATCAGGAGGAGGAGAGGAGGACTTTATATCATCAGGAGGAGGAGAGGAGGACTTTATATCATCAGGAGGAGGAGAGGAGGACTTTATATCATCAGGAGGAGGAGAGGAGGACTTTATATCATCAGGAGGAGGAGAGGAGGACTTTATATCATCAGGAGGAGGAGGAGGACTTTATATCATCAGGAGGAGGAGAGGAGGACTTTATATCATCAGGAGGAGGAGAGGAGGACTTTATATCATCAGGAGGAGGAGAGGAGGACTTTATATCATCAGGAGGAGGAGAGGAGGACTTTATATCATCAGGAGGAGGAGAGGAGGACTTTATATCATCAGAGGAGGAGAGGAGGACTTTATATCATCAGGAGGAGGAGAGGAGGACTTTATATCATCAGGAGGAGGAGAGGAGGACTTTATATCATCAGGAGGAGGAGAGGAGGACTTTATATCATCAGGAGGAGGAGAGGAGGACTTTATATCATCAGGAGGAGGAGAGGAGGACTTTATATCATCAGGAGGAGGAGAGGAGGACTTTATATCATCAGGAGGAGGAGAGGAGGACTTTATATCATCAGGAGGAGGAGAGGAGGACTTTATATCATCAGGAGGAGGAGAGGAGGACTTTATATCATCAGGAGGAGGAGAGGAGGACTTTATATCATCAGGAGGAGGAGAGGAGGACTTTATATCATCAGGAGGAGGAGAGGAGGACTTTATATCATCAGGAGGAGGAGAGGAGGACTTTATATCATCAGGAGGAGGAGAGGAGGACTTTATATCATCAGGAGGAGGAGAGGAGGACTTTATATCATCAGGAGGAGGAGAGGAGGACTTTATATCATCAGGAGGAGGAGGAGGACTTTATATCATCAGGAGGAGGAGAGGAGGACTTTATATCATCAGGAGGAGGAGAGGAGGACTTTATATCATCAGGAGGAGGAGAGGAGGACTTTATATCATCAGGAGGAGGAGAGGAGGACTTTATATCATCAGGAGGAGGAGAGGAGGACTTTATATCATCAGGAGGAGGAGAGGAGGACTTTATATCATCAGGAGGAGGAGAGGAGGACTTTATATCATCAGGAGGAGGAGAGGAGGACTTTATATCATCAGGAGGAGGAGGAGGACTTTATATCATCAGGAGGAGGAGAGGAGGACTTTATATCATCAGGAGGAGGAGGAGGACTTTATATCATCAGGAGGAGGAGAGGAGGACTTTATATCATCAGGAGGAGGAGAGGAGGACTTTATATCATCAGGAGGAGGAGAGGAGGACTTTATATCATCAGGAGGAGGAGAGGAGGACTTTATATCATCAGGAGGAGGAGAGGAGGACTTTATATCATCAGGAGGAGGAGAGGAGGACTTTATATCATCAGGAGGAGGAGAGGAGGACTTTATATCATCAGGAGGAGGAGAGGAGGACTTTATATCATCGGGAGGAGGAGAGGAGGACTTTATATCATCAGGAGGAGGAGAGGAGGACTTTATATCATCAGGAGGAGGAGAGGAGGACTTTATATCATCAGGAGGAGGAGAGGAGGACTTTATATCATCAGGAGGAGGAGAGGAGGACTTTATATCATCAGGAGGAGGAGAGGAGGACTTTATATCATCAGGAGGAGGAGAGGAGGACTTTATATCATCAGGAGGAGGAGAGGAGGACTTTATATCATCGGGAGGAGGAGAGGAGGACTTTATATCATCAGGAGGAGGAGAGGAGGACTTTATATCATCAGGAGGAGAGAGAGGAGGACTTTATATCATCAGGAGGAGGAGAGGAGGACTTTATATCATCGGGAGGAGGAGAGGAGGACTTTATATCATCAGGAGGAGGAGAGGAGGACTTTATATCATCAGGAGGAGGAGAGGAGGACTTTATATCATCAGGAGGAGGAGAGGAGGACTTTATATCATCAGGAGGAGGAGAGGAGGACTTTATATCATCAGGAGGAGGAGAGGAGGACTTTATATCATCGGGAGGAGGAGAGGAGGACTTTATATCATCGGGAGGAGGAGAGGAGGACTTTATATCATCAGGAGGAGGAGAGGAGGACTTTATATCATCAGGAGGAGGAGAGGAGGACTTTATATCATCAGGAGGAGAGGAGGACTTTATATCATCAGGAGGAGGAGAGGAGGACTTTATATCATCAGGAGGAGGAGAGGAGGACTTTATATCATCGGAGGAGGAGAGGAGGACTTTATATCATCAGGAGGAGGAGAGGAGGACTTTATATCATCAGGAGGAGGAGAGGAGGACTTTATATCATCGGGAGGAGGAGAGGAGGACTTTATATCATCGGGAGGAGGAGAGGAGGACTTTATATCATCGGGAGGAGGAGAGGAGGACTTTATATCATCGGGAGGAGGAGAGGAGGACTTTATATCATCGGGAGGAGGAGAGGAGGACTTTATATCATCAGGAGGAGGAGAGGAGGACTTTATATCATCAGGAGGAGGAGAGGAGGACTTTATATCATCAGGAGGAGGAGAGGAGGACTTTATATCATCAGGAGGAGGAGAGGAGGACTTTATATCATCAGGAGGAGGAGAGGAGGACTTTATATCATCAGGAGGAGGAGAGGAGGACTTTATATCATCAGGAGGAGGAGAGGAGGACTTTATATCATCAGGAGGAGGAGAGGAGGACTTTATATCATCAGGAGGAGGAGAGGAGGACTTTATATCATCAGGAGGAGGAGAGGAGGACTTTATATCATCAGGAGGAGGAGAGGAGGACTTTATATCATCAGGAGGAGGAGAGGAGGACTTTATATCATCAGGAGGAGGAGAGGAGGACTTTATATCATCAGGAGGAGAGGAGGACTTTATATCATCAGGAGGAGGAGAGGAGGACTTTATATCATCAGGAGGAGAGGAGGACTTTATATCATCAGGAGGAGGAGAGGAGGACTTTATATCATCAGGAGGAGGAGAGGAGGGTTTTCAGTATTCAGTGAACTGTTCCTTTAAGTGATAATGCTGTGTTGTGTGTCTGTTGTGTGTCTGTTGTGTGTCTGTTGTGTGTCTGTTCCACTCTGGCTGCACAGCCTCTGTGTCTCTGCCTGAATAGAAGCTGAGGTGGATGTTTGTGGTCTGAACGGTTGAACATGAGGTCAGAGGGCCTCAGTGGACAGATGGTTGTTCTTTAAAGCTCCTCAGGTGTGTGTGTGTGTGTGTGTGTGTGTGTGTGTGTGTGTGTGTGTAACACTAAGTGCTGTTGTGTCTTTGATGCAGATATCGCAGGAGGAAGCAGAACTGTCCCAACTGTAACTACTCCTGGTGTGAGAACATCAAAGACAGCGACATGAAGCTTCGCAAAGTAAGAGAACAGCAGCTGTCACTCATCATGTCTCAGGGAGGATCTGGAGAGCATGTTGATGGAACAGATGTGTGTGTGTGTCTGGTTTTGACCCTGCAGGTCGACTTCATCTGGATCAACAGAGACCAGAAGTCATTCGAATGGTTTGTCAGCTTACTGACCAAACTTGAGATGGACCAGGCTGACGAGGAGCCAGAAGGTGAGACGGAGTGAAATAAGTAGAGCGACATGTAGAGAAAGAGACGTAGAGAGAATCACAGCTCTGATGAACCTCTGCTGTCTGTCAGGTCGCTTCCTGGAGATGCACATGTACATGACGTCTGCTCTCAGTAAGAATGACATGAAGGCCATCGGCCTGCAGATGGCGCTGGACCTTCTGGCCAAGAAAGAGAAGAGAGACTCCATCACTGGACTGAGGACCAGAACCCAGCCTGGACGCCCTGAGTGGGGGAAGGTGAGGACACACTGTCAGCCAGAGCTTCATGACCACGAACCTGTCCCACGTCAGAAACAGGAGACTGTCTACATGCAAAGTTCTTAAATAGATAATAATGTGACATTTCTGCATTAAACAGAGAAACAGAAACCAATAAATGCTTTTCCTCGAGGTTAATTCAGTCGTGTGTCGCTGTAACTTCAGGAGAGTCAGAGAGAGGAAGGAAGTCTGAGAAAACTAACAACATGACCTCGTCTGAGTGACGTCAGCAGTGATGGTTGTTGGTTGATCTCACACGGCATCATGACGTCCGACTACATCTCTGTTTTCATTGTTCTGACTGAGAGGTAGAAATGATAAACTGTGGGTTTAGGCACATGTCCATCACCAGCCCCAGGTCATCGTTCCCCACACACTCAAATTCAGAACTTTTCTCAGCTCACGTTGCAGATTTTCTAAAAAAAAAAAAAAAAGCGTGCTGTGCAGTTCTTCTTGTCAGTGACTGTGTGTCCTGTTCTGTCCCATCTACGAGCTTCAGAGCTGAAACACACGGAGAAGACTTTAATGTCCTTTTAACGTCTTCATGCTGAAGTGTTGATGTTCACGACAGACATGTAAAACTGAGGTTTCACTTTAAGCTGAATCCAGATCAGGTCACTGATTGATTCCTGATTGTTGTTTTGAAGGAAACAGTAGAATCAAGTATCAAAGTGTCTGAACAGACGCAGTATTTTACTGTTTTATACCGACAGACTCCAGGAAGTAGAGGTGAGGTGACGTCACCTGTCCCTCGTCTGATGACAGCTGTTTCATATGTTCTTATTATTTTGTTGTTTAAAAAGTTGGACGTCTTCATGGTTATGAAGATCATCACTGAGTATTTCTGCTCGTCCTCTTTGGTTTCCAGTGCTGTAATGATTTCTCCTCCGTCTCACCTGTTGGTGTTGTTGTGTGTGTCAGGTGTTTCAGAAGGTGTCCGAGGAGAATAAAGGCAAAGTGCACGTGTTTTACTGCGGCTCTCCTGCTCTGGCCAAAGTCATCAAGGCTCAGTGTGAACGCTTCAGCTTCAACTTCTACAAGGAGAACTTCTGAGGAGGCCACCTGCTGCTCAACACACCACTCCTGCTGTGTGTGTGTGTGTGTGCGTGTGTGTGTGTGTGTGTGTGTGTGTGTGTGTGTGCGTGTGTGTGTCTTTGCTTTGTACCCTGTGTGTTTTCCCTCCATGCCACCGTCTGCTGTGTGTCCTGCCTGTTGTCGCAGCGTAGAAGACGCCGTGTTAGCTGTGAGTCATTTATGCACCGGTGTGATTTTACTGGTGACACATCATTTCTATAACGTACCTGTGTTGGTCTGGTGATGACTCGTTTATGTATAGAGAACTAATCAGGTTATTAAAAGTCTCATTAAATGAAAAACTCCTCTGGTCTGATTTTTAACTTTCATCACTTTCTGGTGATGTCGTCCAGCTTTCATCAAACATCCGGCGCCTTCGTGGACGACAGCCGTCACAGAGCCTGTTCACACCTGGAGTCAACATCTGTCCTGAGGGATGTGACCACAGGTGGGCAGCTCTCAGTACAGGTGTGAATGAGACACTGAGATCTGATCCCTCAGACCACATCCAGACGTGGTCTGGACCACATGGACCACATCCTGTCAGCAGTGTGTTCGGACCACACTGAAGGACCGCCGGCTCAACTGTGATGTAAATGACGTGTTTGCTCTCTGTTCACCTGTCGATGCTGGCAGCAGCTGTTTGTGAACTGTCTGTTTCAGCTGATCGACCATTGAACCAGTCTCCACAGTATCACCAGACTCCATTAACAAATGTACTGATTTAAAGAGTTGTTTCATGAGGAGAAACTCAACAAACTTTGTGAAACGGCTACGACAGATTCTAACTCATTGTGTCCTTCTTGTAAATTGAGCATTAAATCAGAACATGAAGTTGTTTGTCTCCTCATGAAAAGTGTCAGTTTGTGGCAGCATGTTTATCCGTTTAGCACCTTTCAACAAGAAGGGAGAGATTCAAAGTGTTTCATAGACATAAAAGGTACCAAGAAAAGAAACACATGACATTATAAAAATAAAATAAAATATTATATAAAAAAGACAAATAAAAGAAATCTAAGATAAATGAAAGCGAACTAGATTAAACAGTAGAGGGAGGATTACAGTGCAGTAGTAGCAGTGATCTTGTTATTTGAGGAGCGACCTGATGATCATTTGACTTTAAAATGATCTGTTGGTGTTTTTTTATTAAATTCACTAATGAGCAGTTTCTCACAGAGAAAAGACTAAAGCACCATTTTATGTTTGGATTTAATTATCTATAGATGTTAATATCCAAAAGGTATCATTTTATATATAAAATAAGTTTGCTTACTTCATTAATGAACCAGTTTAATTTCTTCAATGGAATAATGAAAAAAAACAGCCCGATGAAAGCCACCATTTCCAGGGTTTCTAGTCGATGCAAGATTCGCCTCTTGCTGGAGCAAATTATGTTATTTTCTAGTGGATTTCAGTATATGAGCATGTCAAAACAATTAAAATGTTTTAAAAAGTACTGATGATTAATTGCTTGATTTGGTTGCTGGGTTACATCATTAAAAGATGATTTTTTGGGGGTGAAAGCAGGTGACGGTGCGTTTGATTAGGTGCAATCGGTGTTCTGTTGATAAGCCTGTCTGTGTGACTTGCTAGCAGCTAGCTAGTTACGCAGTAGCAGTTTCGCGTCGGGCAGCTAGTAAAACATTGGACCAATGCCTTAGAAAACATTTTTTCTTCGCCTCCCTCAGATAACATGAATGTTGTCCGTTGATTTCAATGGACGCTGTTCATTAGAATAACCGCAAAACACCGATGTTAGCGTTGGACTGCTTATTATTTGCAGCGGCCACATTTTCCGTTTTTGGCCGAGCTAGCTAACTAGCTAGCATAGCTACTGTTAACTTAGCCTGTTAGCAACGCCTATGATGGCACAGCCAGGGAGCGACTCGATGAAGAAAGGTAGGCCATACAATTCGTTTTAATGATTTATTAAGATAATTGTTTTTCTGAACGGATGCGTTAATAACGTTTTTAAGCTTGTGCATCAACGCCAATCTTATTAAAACCCCAAATAAGTCGGCGCTTCGTTTTTCAGATCGTTGGCTTGGTTACTATATCCGGAATGGGCTAATTTAGCTCTTTAGTTAGCTGCCTCCAGAACGGGTTTAAAAGGCGAGCTAACATCAACTAAATTAACTTTTGGTGTGGTTGTTAATGGTCCTGTAGAGACCGACGTGTAGCTGGTTGTCGTGTTAGCCACAGTGAAATATAAGCTCACATCCAGCTAACGTTTATAACTGCTGCCAGAAACAAGCCTGTCTGTTAGCTCGGTATTTGTGATATATTGTGTTGTGGCCTCCGTCTAAAATGGCTTATATGTCTCCTTTTTTTTTTTACAATGTGCAGTTAATCGAGCATAAGTCAGGTATCACAGGGTTCTGTTGGGTTCGATGGGCTGCTGTGTTACAGTGGTGAGCTGCTCATTGATTTGAGGCTCAGAGAATAATTACCAGCTGTAATATTGGTTTTAGGAGGAATAACTTGAATTCAAATATGTTTTAGGTTAAAGGACGTGTTGGTTGTGGCTGCTGTCAATATTTCAGGTGCAGGTATTAAACCCCTTTGGCCCTGATGTCAGTGTCCACGGAGGATTATAGAAAAATATATATATATATATATATATAAATTATAGTGTAGCTGTTGTGTGTAGTTCAGTGTGAGTGAACACAGTTGGTGCAGTCTTGATGATGTTCAGTTACATTTGTAAAGTCATCTCTTGCTGAATTCTCATCCTTGTTAGAGTTTTTGTCCCAGCACTGTATTTTCCCAGTGAGAGTGGATTGAACTCGTCTCCGCTCAGCTTCGCTCTCCTCACATTCATACTGATCCAAAACATTCCAAACATTCACAGTGTGAAGTGAGCAGCGCGACCACAGAGCTCTGCTGGCCGCTGGAGCAGGTGGGATCACAGCCTGATGAAGCTGTGGAGAGACTGGACCTCATTAGAGATCCAAGCTGCTTTTCGAATAAAGCATCTTTAAGAATCACTTCATATGTTTTGTGTGTAAAAATCTCCATTTGTAAAGTAACTAGTAACTAAAGCAGTCAGGTTGATGTAGTGGAGTAGTACTAGTACCTCAGATTTGTGCTTCAGTACTTTAATCTGCTCGGTTACGTTCGCTGGTGTTCAGACACCTTCAGCCACACAGCAGCGTGAACGTGATTTAGTCTGATGATCTTTAATTGTCTTTAATGAATTAATGATAAAGATGTGCTGTCAGTTGAGCGACAGATCAATGAGCTTTGTGTTAGAACGATACAGATGATAACCTCACAGGCTGAGCTCTCCCTCTGCAGGGGTTCAGATCTGATCTTTACTGCTTTGCATGCTGGGATGTCTGGCAGCAGCATCACTGAGGAAATGATCCAAAACTGTGGAAGGAAAAGCTGTGAACAACCCAAACCTGCCTGGGTGGATGCTAAAATGGACAGTACGCTGAAATTTGAACAGAATTTGGTGTTCTGAGACAAACGGAGTTAGAGACTGGAGCTGTGTGCAGACGGGCCGTCTCACCTGCAGCCGGCTGTCGATGTGAGACGGTCGCATCGTTTCTGTTGCCCCAAAATATCAGTGAGTGTTTCACAGTGTCTCTCAGACGGCTGTCCGGATTCTCTAAATCCACCGTTTGATTCAGTTCTGCCATCGTTGCACTGTCACATGTGGATCATACGGATCAACGTGTCCTGACAAACTCTTCTTTACAAAAATATTTTACAACAGCAGCTTGACTGTAACTCGGTGTCTTTCTGCAGGTTAACGTCTGACAAGTTCAAATGATATTCACCAAAATAAAGATTCCAGAGTTCAGCCAAAGATCCTCCAGTGAATTTATCTGTTGTATGAATTGTTTCAGCTTCTTGTGAACTCTCGTGTGTGGAAAGAAATGGCTTTAGATTTTGGCCAGTCTGAGTCTTAGCTTGCTTTTGTTTTCTTATTTAATCAGGATCAGTTCGCCCTCTGACCTCGTCTTTACAACACAGTTTCAGATTGACTTCATATCTTTTGATTCCCATCTTTTTCTGTCAAACTGTGAGCTGGTGTCTGAAGCCGTGTGACCCGCGCTGGTCGCAGAGGTCCATCTCCTCTCATGTGTATTCACTGTGACCGGCTGCTCTGCTCTCTCAGCCTAGACTCTGCATGGCGACCGACTGGCAGCAGTGGGAGTGAGCAGCCAATCAGCCAAGGCCACCAGTAGCATCATGGCGTCCCGTCAGAGGAACTCGGTCCGGATCCTGTCCAGCCGGGAGCGAGGCTCCCAGACGTTTGGCTCGCAGAGGCTCCTGCAGCTGCTGGTGGAGGAGAAAGTCCGCTGGATGAAATGGCAGAGTCAGGTGTGTTTCTGTTCACGTGTTATTCTAAATGTTTTCTGTTGGTTTCATGCCTCTTTGTCTGACTCGTGCTTTATATCTCCCAGCTCTGCACTGGTGTCGCGTGTTAGTGGAAAATATCAGCGGCCAAACTGTCCGGTGGAAAATAGGCCAAATAAGATGAATAAATAAATAAATTAATAGCAGATTAAAATAACTTTCCAACACAACTTAAGTATCAGCTTCTTATAAACTACTTTGGTTTGTTTGGCTCTGAAACATTCAGAGATTCACAGTGTTCATTACATTTAAAGCATTTAGCAGAAGCTTCTGTCCAAAGTGACTCACAGTGATTCAGACACTCACACTCTGATGGTGGCGGCTGCAAAGTGCCGACCAGCATCAGGAGCAGTTTGGGGTTCAGTATTTGGCCCAAGGACACTTCGACATGCAGCCCAGGGGAATCGAACCAGCCACCTTCCGATAACTAGACACTGCCTCTGCCCCTGAGCCACAGCCGCTCCAGAAGATCGAGCTCGCCAGGAGTCGAACGTAGAATCTTCTGATCCGTAGTCTGACGCGTTATCTGTCGAGCCCGAGATCAGTCGTCCAGTGTTCAGTCGGTGCATCGATTCGTCAGCAATAATCTGACCACGTTTTCATTTTACATTCATGTCAGCTGTTCGAGTGAGTCAGTGAACATCCAGCTCAGCTCCTGACGTACATCTGGTTCACCGTGAGAAGAGCAGCGAGCGTCTTCACACGCGACCGTGAAACAGAAACTCTGCCAACTTTCAGCATTAAAGTGTGTTTGCTGGTTTTGTGGAGTGAGACTGCATGTGGAAAAGGTAGTATAAAGCTTTTTGTGGCTCCAGAGGAAGCTGCATGTCATCTGA
The DNA here is from genome assembly GCA_039737535.1 of Lagodon rhomboides. NCBI lineage: Eukaryota > Metazoa > Chordata > Actinopteri > Spariformes > Sparidae > Lagodon > Lagodon rhomboides. The sequence goes on along the minus strand of CM077793.1, from coordinate 33,242,140 downwards.
TAAATTGTCTCCGGTGGCTGAGGTGCATTATGGGTAATGTAGGCTCCAGGTTTTGAAAAGCAGTCCACTGGTCTGTGTGAAAGAAAAAACCGGTCAGTGTTGCAGCCTGAAGCCAGTTTCCATCCACATGTCAGTCAGATTCTGACTGTCTGAAGAAAGTGAACATGTGTTATTCCATCCACTCCTGCTGTCAGTGTGAGCTGATAAACCATAGAAGAAGAAGAGGACACAACAAAGAACTGAAAACATGATGAAATCAGATATTTCTGTTAGTTCAGTGTTCACTCGCGTGGAGTGTGTCCTCTCTGCACCAACACTGGTGCTTATTGTGCCTCAGTCTCACCACCAGACTGTTCAGATGTTGCCCGGTGAAGCCTGTTGAGAGTAGATGTCCAGTCTGTGCTGAAGAGTCCAGACTGCAGGACAGAACTGAAGACCAGAGACCTCAGAGACCCCAGAAGCAGTTGGAGTGAATCATGTGACAGTAGTTTGGGTCTGTGAGGACGGACTGATGCTTCTGATGTGAGATCAGACAGAACAACAAGGCGTTTATTAGAGAACTGTAGAGACAAACTGCTTCACTATAGAAAATGTTACGGTTTCACAGTTTTACACATTTATCATGATTATCACTTGCAGTGATTAGATGTATAAAGATCTATAAAGATGTATAAAGTGCAGCAGTTCTGCATTAACATGTTGTTGAGTTGTGTACTTTATCCAGATGTTTCCAATAATGTTCAAACCAGAGAAACCCACAAGTTTACTCAAGGTTACTGGAGTTGTTCTGATTCTGGTACCAGTATCAGAAACGCTGCCAAGTTCAACACCAGCAACCTTATAAAGTGTTTGAAGACGCGTCACGTGAAAGAGGACGATGAAACTGCTCTCCCCAAACTTCATGAGGCAGCGAGGGAACGTTGCATGTCGGCTGCAGACGCCTCAGCGGATCACCGCTGCAGTCAGAGCGGTCAGAATCTGATTCCTCAAGAAGTTCTGGATCTGCACCGACTGTCTCCTCCAGAGCTGGAACAGGCACCCGACGATAAAATCACATATTGTGCCTTTAATGGAATGAAAACAGACGAGTTCATACCGTCGAACAAATGCTTTTTTTTTTAATATAATTTCACAAATAGTTTTGTCCTGATACTCATCAGACTTGAGTCTAAAGTTAAAACACATAAAGTTTCAACAGTAATAATCATATTACACCCTGAAGCTGGTCCACGTCCTCGTACAGCCTCGTCACTGCTCCTGTCACAGAGACGTCTGGTAAAGAATCTGAACATGTTGTGATGTTTGAAAATGTTTCCTGTGGTTGCTGCTGACAGAAAGTGGAGCTGCCGGACAGCCCTCGGTCCACCTTCCTGCTGGCGTTCAGCCCCGACAGGTGAGAATATTCACCCACACTTTGAAAAGAAATCACTCCAGAAAATGTGTTGTTATTATAATCAGCTGGTTAATGATGATCCTGTGAACGTTCCTCCTCTCAGGACTCTGATGGCTTCCACACACGTGAACCACAACATTTACATTACGGAGGTGAAGACTGGAAAGTGCCTACATTCCTTAGTGGGCCACCGCAGAACCCCCTGGTGTGTGACCTTCCACCCCACCATCCCCGGCTTGGTGGCCTCTGGGTGCCTTGACGGTGAAGTCCGCATCTGGGACCTTCATGTGAGTATCAGCTTCTGCAGAAGAGCATCAGGCAGAACCTTCCTCTGACACATGCAGCCCGTCGCTGTGCTTCACCTGGTGGCGGCTTTGGTTTTGAACTGTTGGTCAGGCAAAACAAGAATCAGATGACATCACCTTGGATATTTTGATGGGCATGTTTAACTGATTTTAACATTCATAGAGTAAATAATTAATCAATAATGAAAACAATCATTAGTTGCATCCCAGGAGAGATACTGATGATTCCCATCACCACTGTGAGGTGAAATTTAAAACGTTCTGTTTGGTTCAGATAAAGTGATTAAATCTACTGATCCAAGGATTCACACAGTCCTGAGGTGAAGAGCGTTTAACCTGCAGACAGTTTGTGTTGATGGACAGAGTGTGTGTTTCTGCAGGGCGGCAGTGAGAGCTGGTTCACAGAGAGCAACGTTGCCATCGCCTCGCTGGCCTTCCACCCGACGGCTCAGCTCCTCCTGATCGCCACCAACAACGAGCTGCACTTCTGGGACTGGAGCCGGCCGGAGCCCTTCGCTGTGGTCAAGACGGGCAGCGACACGGAGAGAGTCCGGTGGGTTGGACCGAACCACGGCGGTTACTTTAAGAGTTCTCCAGCGAGGTTTAGAGAGTACGAGTTTGTTCACCTCGCTGGCAGAGAACCAGGCCTGTGTTTTAATTTCCTCTGTTCCTGAGTTACACAGACAGACGCCTCCTCTGCGTTTACCTGCGTTCTTGATAAATTCAGCACAATGGCTGTTTTCACTGACCTGACGCTCACCAGAAACGGCTCTGAAAAGCTTCGTTGGCGTTTACTTGTGCCGTATCTGTTCCTCAGGTTGGTGAGGTTCGACCCTCTCGGTCACAATCTGCTGACGGCGATCGTGAATCCATCCAATCAGCAGGTGAGTGCTGCTGACTGTTAGTTGTTGCTCGGTGGTGTGAGCGGTCTTCTCACAGCTGTTCCTGTTGTTTCAGAACGAGGAGGACTCGGAGGTTCCTATGGACAGTGTTGAGATGCCTCACTTCCGCCAGCGATCCTTCCTGCCTTCTCAGCCAGTTCGCCGCACACCCATCCTCCACAACTTCCTGCACATCCTGTCGTCTCGCTCCCCGGGGGCTCAGACGGGAGCTGAGCAGCCGAGGCCCCTCGGTGAAGGTGGAGGTGGTGTGGGAGAGTCTCCCAGCATGCCTCTGCCACAGTACCCCAGCTCAGAGCGCGGACCTCCCTTCCCGGGCTGCACCCAGCACCTGGGCATGGTCTGCCTGTGCAGCCGCTGCTCCGTCACTCGCAGCCCGTCTCTGGCCGCCAGCGTGACCCCGTCTGACCCCAGAGCGTCCTCCGACAGCCCGCAGCCTCCCCCAGCCTCCACCTTCTCTTCGGCCCGTACGGAGCCCCGGCAGCCCTCAGAACGGCCCTCAGCCTTTACCTCAGTCTATTACAGCGCCGGCTCTTCTCTTAATCCCACGGCACCGAGCGGCATGGAGCCGCACTCCACCACCAGGCCGGGGCCCGACTGGACACGGAACCTGCTGAGCATGAGGGAAGGTGGGGTCGGTCCAGGTATGCTGCCTCCCAGAACCTCCTCCTCCTCCATCAGCCTGCTGTCAGTGCTCCGTCAGCAGGACGGCTCCTCTCAGTCCCCCGTCTACACCTCCGCCTCTGAAGGACGGGGTTTCCCCCAGCAGGGAGACCCGGGGGCCCGAGACACTGCCGGCACGAGCAGCGGACACCATCCGTTCTGGGACGGCTCTCGCAGCAACACGGCCTCCTTCCGCAACGTGTTGCAGTGCAACCTGAGCCGCTACTTCATGGAGTTTGATCGCATGCAGGACCTGGAGCCTCCTCTAGGGGGCGGCATGGCGGACGGAGGTCAGGAGCCGAGCCAAGAGCTGCTGAATAACAACATGGACCCAGAGAGACCCGGGCCGTCCTCCTCTTCCTCCACCTCCTCCCCGACTATCATCCACTACCAGCCTCCTCTCCCCCCTCCTCCCTCCTCCCACAGCCTGGAGAACAACGTCCCTCCCCCGGCCTCCCGCGGCCATCTGAACCGCTGCCGGGCCTGCCACAACCTGCTGACCTTCAACCACGACTCTCAGCGCTGGGAGCGCACCAGCCAGTCCTCCTCCACCTCTGCCTCCACTCTGGAGCCCTCCTCCTCCTCCTCCTCCTTCCCTCCTTCTTCTTCACCGTGGCAGCCTGAGGAGGGCAGGAGGACTCTAGAAGCCCAGCCTCCAGAGAGGAGGGCGCCTCCGGAGCCCAGCGAGCAGCCGCCTCCTCCTGGAGCCGGAGGAGCAGCGACAGTGGCCTTCCCGATCGCCCCGACGCCCAGCCAGGCCGGAGAGCAGACGGTGGGCCTGGTGTACAACCAGGACACGGCACAGTGGGAGAGGGTGTACCGGCAGGCAGCTGCCGGCAGGTCGGGAGAGCCGCCGGAGGCCTTAAGCCAAGAAATGCCTGTTGACCCCCCAGACGAGGACTCGCTGAGGAGGTACTGACTCTCTGTGTCATCACTTTGATTGTCACTGGCTTTTAGCTGTGGCACGATTTCAATACTAAATCAGAAACAATCAAAATAAGCTTTCAGTTTGGATCATCGACACCGAAGGCAGCACGGTGACACTGATAACACTGTCAGAGATCCTTTATTGATCTGTTGATAACGAGGGTTCGCTCTGGACAGATTGGAGAAGCGTTAGTTGTTTCTTGTTAAATCACTGAAGGGTTGTTTTATGTTTGGTGGATATTATTTGAACCTGTCAGAAAGACACCAGGATAAATTCAGCTGTTCTTGTAAAGAATCTTTTTAAAAGGTAAACGACAGCCGTCAGGAGATAAAATCAGTGATGTGTTGATCTTTACTGATGTGAGTCTGACAGCAGCAGAGCCGTCAGGCTGAAGCACAAGTTTAAAGTTTCAACTGAAGGGTGGATTTGGAGAATCGTGACACTCGTAGCAGCTGAACAAACATACGTACACTCTTTCAGATTCAGATGATGATCATGTTGATGAGAAGGATTTAATTTCTTACTCTTAGTTTGGAGGCAGAGTAGTTTCTCAGCGTGTCGACGTGTCGTGGCTGACTCGCTGTGGAACATCTGCTGTTAGATGCAGGATAATTGTTGTATTAATGAGTTATGTCGTCCTTTCTTTCATTCAGGCGACTGTTGGAATCATCTCTGCTGTCACTGTCTCGTTACGACATGTCAGGATCCAGAGACCACCCCATCTACCCCGATCCAGCCAGGTACTCTCACGCACCTGTCCTCATGTCACACAGTCTCAGGACTCGGCTCCTGCGACTGTTTCCAGTCGAGACCGGCCCGCTGGGAACCGGTTAGATGCTGAGTGGTTACATGGTGTTATTCCAGAAGTGTTGTCTTCTCCTGGTTTTAAGGCTCATTACACTAAAGTGATGTCTTCTCCTGACAGTCCCAGACTGATGGACTCGTTCTTATATTATATCCACAAAATCAGAAAATGGTCAGTGGCCCAAGATATTGTCACAATATCATTATCAAGATATTTGGTCAGTGTGGATTTGATTTTATTGTCCAGTCTGATTGTTGGTGCTTTAGAAGAGATTTCATATATTCAGATATATAATTAAAGCATCACAATATCATTTACTTCTGTATTTACGTGTCTAAACTGTTTCTAACATGATTTAAGATCTTACAGGGATTTGTTGAGTTCTCTTTGCGACTGAATCATTTGAGTGTCGGAGGTTTGTGCCTCGTCATTTATATTAACTGTGTATTTATTTACAGTGTACAGCTCAAACATAATCAGACCGTCTGATGCATCGTACCAGACGACAGCTTGAATCTCACTCACACTGAAACATCACAATAACGAACAGCACAGAGTAAAAACAACATGCAAAGTTTTACAGAGGAGACGCATCAGAGACGCAGTGCAGTTACATCCTGCGAGCACGATGGGACATCAGAGTGTCTGCACAGCTGAGCAGCTGCTCACAGACTTTAACGTTGGTTTGAACGTGCTGATGGAGATGCAGCTCCTCACCTCATCAGGCAGTTAAAGAGAACACGACTGCCCAGACGTAGTCATCAGGTGGTTTGGTCCGATCTGGTGATGAGGATGTTCTGGAGCATCTGATCGAATGTACTCAACCATTCAGAACGTTACAAACCAGACGCAAACCTTAAAATAACCTAAAGCCCTGAAGCTGCAGAGTCAGCAGTTACAGTAGCTGGAGGGATGACTGAGCTCCGTCTGTTTTACACGTTAACACAACCTTTAATTTAGTTTTGCTTCTGTGCATGAAGTCAGTGCACAGCTGCTGTATTAAACTGGTCAGAACAGCAGATGACTTCCTGTGGCAGGGCGGGGAGCCAGAGGTCGCTGGGTTCATGGAGCCATCGCTCCTTCATCTACAGCCTCGCTGGTTTCAGAGGCTCCTGATCCAGTCTGGTGCTGACAGACGGCCTGGAGCTGTTTCTGTTTGAGTATCACTGTGTTACTAATGACGTTTGAAAAGGGGAAGAAGTCACAGAATAAATAGTCACAGAAGCTGTTCAGTGTTGGATTATCACTGGAGTTTACTGAGTCTGTAGAAGAAACGACAGTTCGAGGCTGGATTTACAAAACGTCTGCACCGGAGCTCTCGTTACGTTAGACTCCTCGTTAGTTTTCACTTGCCTGATCGGAGCTGAACAGTTTATTTTCTGCAGGCGAGTTAATGTTGAGCAGCAGCATCGAGACATCAGTCTGAAGTCTGGTGAGTCAGTTCTGAGGCTCTGAACCCAGTACAGACATTAGACACAGCTGTGGTCGGTGACGAGCCTCTCTGCTGCTGGTGTCTCCTGTCAGGAGATCAGAAGCATCTTTATCCACCGACCTGTTTCTGACCGACTACAGAACCACTTTCTGCTGCGGCTGCTCACTGAATCCAAACGTATTGTAAATCACAACGTGGCCCAGTGCGATATCTGAATCACCGAGGCTGCGATCTGTAGTTGGGTGTTATGGTGAAGTCCTGCAGAGCTGCAGAGACGTCCTGGACCACAGAACACGTTTGTTTGGTTCAGTCTCTTTACAAGTGTCACCTTGAGTTTAGTCGCTTTTTCAGTGAAAATGAAAATTGTGATGCAAACCTGATCATTCCTACTCTTCTAACCCCGTCACACCTTTACATCTGCTTATGGAGTTTGTTGTTGAAAGAATGATCTGAACTCGTCCTCCGTGCTGTCCAGGCTGTCTCCAGCTGCTTACTACGCCCAGAGGATGATCCAGTATCTGTCGAGGCGGGACAGCATTCGACAGCGTTCGCTTCGCTACCAGCAGAACCGCCTCCGGGCCATGTCGTCTTCGTCCGACAGCCCCGCCAGCAACCCGTCCAACTCCATGGACAACAGCGATGTGGACTTTGAGGAGCTGGAGTAAGTTCCATGTTGTTCCGTTACACTTGTGAAAACAGATTCAGACGACTGAGTGTGGACGTTGTCTGTCTGAGGAAGAAGGACAAAGACAAACTCTGTAGATCAAAGCTGGTGTCGTGTCAGACGGAGCTGTAGGGACGTAAAGCTTTGTGGCTCGCAGGTGGTTGGTTGGTGCCTGGACGGCTAAACTGATGTCAGACTGTCCTGTTGTCTCGTCTCCTCGGAGTTAATCCTGTTCTAATATTTCATTCATCTGCAGGCGAGATGACAAAACACAGACGAGCTCAGCAAAGAAAAGATCTGATCTGATTGTCTGAGACCTTTTTCACTTGGGCAGCCAAAAGATGTCTTAACTTACCATTTCTGTCTCCACTACTCATAATAAATCTAATATAATAATAATACAGTTAGTTTGTAAAGCACTTTTGAAAACATGGTTACAAAGTGCTGTAGAGGGGTGAAAAATAAAAAACACAACCAATACAACAACAAGAAACATGAACTGGTTCAGACCAGATTAAATACAGTAAAGATGAGTGTTGCTGCCTCTCAGGGTGAAGACTGACACAAACATCTGTTTACTCATCACAGCTGGTTCAAACAGACCTGCAGCCTGTGACGGGCAGATAACTGATCATAGGTTCAGTCATCATGTGGACGCAGCAGGACGTCCATGTTGGCCATCTGAAGCATCGTCTCCTCACATATCAAGTTATTAGTTCTAACGTTGTGCGAGTTACCTGAAGGATGTCAGTTTGTTTAACGCGTGACTTGTCTGCCTGCTGAAGCTCCTTCAGCAGAACTGTTACTGGAGACAAACAGCATCAGTCTTTTTTTCAGCACAACCGGCAGGAGATTCTGACCCGGCTCGTGTTTGTTCTTCTGTGTAACCGTCCTGTTTTCTTCTTTCCAGTGATAACGGAGACAGAGCGAGACACAGGACACCACGAAACGCCAGGATGTCTGCGCCCTCGCTCGGCCGCTTCGTCCCGCGGTGAGTCAGCTCTGGAAATCTGTCCTGCCTCGTGTTCGCAGAGCAGGAACACTATCAGTAATGATTTATGGAGCTCAGAAGGTGAAGAAACACCTGAACCTGTCACCAGCACCCTGGATGAGCTGAAACCACAGAAAACCACAGACCAGAATCTCTCATGTTGTCAGTCCAGGTTTGGTTTGATGTCTTCTCTCCTCGTGTCCTCCTGCAGGCGGTTCCTCCTCCCGGAGTACCTGCCCTATGCTGGGATCTTCCACGAGCGTGGGCAGCCCGGCCTGGCCACACACTCCTCTGTCAACAGAGTCCTCGCTGGTAAACACACTCACTCTGCACCGCCAACAAAAATACCAGTCAGGGTTGAAACCACCAGAATCTACCAGGTCTGACGCCTGTTGAGCTTCAGCCCTTCAGCTCTGACGTGAAGCTGACTCACAGGATGGTGCAGTGTCACATCACTTCTGTTACGTGACGCTGTTGATCTTCTCAGGTGCATCGATCGGAGACGGTCAGTCTGCAGTCGCCAGCAACATCGCTAACACCACCTACCGACTGCAGTGGTGGGACTTCACCAAATTTGACCTGCCTGAGATCAGCAACGGTACGACAGCTGCTCACCGCCACCTTCAGTCAGTCAGTCAGTCAGTCAGTCAGTCAGTCAGTCAGTCAGTCAGTCAGTCAGTCAGTCAGTCAGTCAGTCAGTCAGTCAGTCAGTCAGTCAGTCAGGTCTCTGACATCTGACTGTCAGCTGCAGCTTTACTGGCACAGTTCAGACTGACTGCTAACCAATGGAAGGTTTTCTGTGCACATTTTCTAAATGCAGTTTTTTCTTAATTGAGAGCAACTGATTTCACTTCAGTTGAACTGATTTCACTTCAGTTGAACTGATTTCACTTCAGTTGAACTGATTTCACTTCAGTTGAACTGATTTCACTTTAGTTGAACTGATTTCACTTCAGTTGAACTGATTTCACTTCAGTTGAACTGATTTCACTTTAGTTGAACTGATTTCACTTCAGTTGAACTGATTTCACTTCAGTTGAACTGATTTCACTTCAGTTGAACTGATTTCACTTCAGTTGAACTGATTTCACTTCAGTTGAACTGATTTCACTTCAGTTGAACTGATTTCACTGTAGTTGAACTGATTTCACTTTAGTTGAACTGATTTCACTTTAGTTGAACTGATTTCACTTCAGTTGAACTGATTTCACTTCAGTTGAACTGATTTCACTTTAGTTGAACTGATTTCACTTCAGTTGAACTGATTTCACTTCAGTTGAACTGATTTCACTTCAGTTGAACTGATTTCACTTCAGTTGAACTGATTTCACTGTAGTTTATCTAACATTGCATGGATCGAGGGCGTCGCCCAGCCTCAGCTGCTCACCCTGTAAAGAGAGTCCAACAGTTTGGGCCTTGAGTTGCATCACCACCTTTCATTTTAATGTGTCCGTCTGTCTCCGTCCAGCCTCGGTCAACGTTCTGGTGCCAAACTGTAAGATCTACAACGACGCGAGCTGCGACATCTCTGCGGACGGTCAGCTGCTGGCCGTCTTCATTCCCAGCAGCCAGCGGGGTTTTCCAGACGAGGGCATCCTGGCCATCTACTCTCTCGCTCCCCACAACCTGGGAGAGATGCTCTACACCAAGAGATTCGGTACGGTGCCGCTCTGATGTTCAGCCTGTAAACATGTTGTATGTTTGACAGGACGTTATTAGTCTAACATTCATTTCATCCTGAATATATGAAATTCTATTTAGAATAACTCAGATTGAAACAAGAGTTTTCAGTTGTATGATCCTAATTTAACAGAAATGTCTTGATCTAAAAGAAAATGCAGAGTGGAGCTCACATGTTTTCTCTGCTGGTGTCGTGCATCAGTCTCATTGTTGTTCTGGCTGTTCTTCCTTCCACAGGTCCGAATGCCATCTCTGTCAGCTTGTCTCCGATGGGCTGCTACGTGATGGTCGGCCTGGCCTCCCGCAGGATCCTGCTGCATCCCACCACAGACCACATGGTGGCGCAAGTCTTCCGCCTGCAGCAGCCTCACGGAGGGGAGACGTCCATCAGGGTGAGAGAGACCAACAGCACAGCTGCAGTTACTGACGCAGCGTCACACACAGCTCCGACAGCGACGCTTAATCTGCTGACAGCACGTAAACAAGAGACTCTGACAGCCAGACTAATCAACCAGTGTCCATAATTTATACTGTAGAATCAGTCAGTCACTTTATTAAAGTCAAGACTGAGATGAAAACACATGAACACATCTTATGAACACACAAACGCTGCACAGAAATCTGCATGAAGAGAAGCCACAGCGTCAAATCTGAGGGTTCATTTCTACAAAACAATAAGTCAGTGAGTTGGATGTAAACATTATAATTCAGTGGTGATCACAGGCGTCATGTTTTCATAGGCCTCAATGTTGGAGATGAATAAACTAATCTGACGGAGGAAAGTGGGTCAGATATTGATATTTCTTCTCCTGTTCAGAAGAGTCCAAACGGACCGAGCTGTGTAGTTCTGCAGCCGTCAGTCAGCGTGTCGCTGTGTGTTTCAGATGGTGTTCAACGTGGTGTACCCGATGGCTCCAGACCAGAGGCGCCACGTCAGCATCAACTCTGCTCGCTGGCTGCCGGATCCGGGGATGGGTCTGGCTTACGGAACCAACAAGGGAGACCTGGTCATCTGCCGGCCTGTGTGAGTCTCTAACTTCATTCCTCGGTGACACTGTTCATCCTGGTGTCGTCGTTATCTGCAGACACAGACGTGCCGGAGCTGTTAGCTGTTAGCTGTTAGCTGTTAGCTGTTAGCTGTTAGCTGCAGCGTCTGATGCTCGAGGTCTGGACCCGAGTTCATCAGTCAGCTCTGAGTGTCATGAAGCTGAGCTGGCTGGAACCTCTCGCACCTCACGGGTCCACAATCATTTAGATTCATGATCAGCATCAGAATACTCTCAAAACTCTTAAAATACAGAGGCAGAGAAACAATCCATCAAAGAAAAACAATTGTTTTTAAACAAGGTAATTATGAATCATAAGATCCTCTTTAATGAAGGATCATTAACTGGATTCCACACGTTTGATTTTAACTTTCGATTTCGATTTACAAGCTGAAGATTCAGCCATCGGGACGGCCTCTGCTCCTCCTCTGCTCCTCCTCTGCTCCTCCTCTGCTCCTCTCTGCTCCTCCTCTGCTCCTCTCTGCTCCTCTGCTCCTCTCTGCTCCTCTCTGCTCCTCTCTGCTCCTCCTCTGCTCCTCCTCTGCTCCTCCTCTGCTCCTCTCTGCTCCCCTCTGCTCCTCCTCTGCTCCTCTCTGCTCCTCTCTGCTCCTCTCTGCTCCTCTCTGCTCCTCCTCTGCTCCTCTCTGCTCCTCCTCTCTGTTCCTCCTCTGTTTCTCATCTGCTCCTCTCTGCTCCTCTGTGCACCTCCTCTGCTCCTCTGTGCACCTCCTCTGCTCCTCTGTGCACCTCCTCTGCTCCTCTGTGCACCTCCTCCGCTGCTCTCTGCTCCTCCTCTGCTCCCCTCTGCTCCTCTCTGCTCCTCTGTGCTCCTCCTTTGCTCCTCCCTTGCTCCTCCTCCGCTCCTCTCTGCTCCTCCTCTGCTCCTCCTCCACTCCTCTCTGCTCCTCCCTTGCTCCTCCTCCGCTCCTCTCTGCTCCTCCTCTGCTCCTCCTCCGCTCCTCTCTGCTCCCCTCTGCTTCTCCTCCGCTCCTCTCTGCTCCTCTCTGCTCCTCTCTGCTCCTCCTCTCTGCTCCTCTCTGCTCCTCCTCTCTGCTCCTCTCTGCTCCTCCTCTCTGCTCCTCTCTGCTCCTCTCTGCTCCCCTCTGCTTCTCCTCTGCTCCTCTCTGCTCCTCCTCCGCTGCTCTCTGCTCCTCCTCTGCTCCTCTGTGCACCTCCTCTGCTCCTCTGTGCACCTCCTCTGCTCCTCTGTGCACCTCCTCCGCTGCTCTCTGCTCCTCCTCTGCTCCCCTCTGCTCCTCTCTGCTCCTCCTCTCTGCTCCTCTCTGCTCCTCCTCTCTGCTCCTCTCTGCTCCTCTCTGCTCCCCTCTGCTTCTCCTCTGCTCCTCTCTGCTCCTCCTCCGCTGCTCTCTGCTCCTCTGTGCACCTCCTCTGCTCCTCTGTGCACCTCCTCTGCTCCTCTGTGCACCTCCTCTGCTCCTCTGTGCACCTCCTCCGCTCCTCTCTGCTCCTCCTCTGCTTCTCCTCCGCTCCTCTCTGCTCCTCTCTGCTCCTCCTCTCTGCTCCTCTCTGCTCCTCCTCTCTGCTCCTCTCTGCTCCCCTCTGCTTCTCCTCTGCTCCTCTCTGCTCCTCCTCCGCTGCTCTCTGCTCCTCCTCTGCTCCTCTGTGCACCTCCTCTGCTCCTCTGTGCACCTCCTCTGCTCCTCTGTGCACCTCCTCCGCTGCTCTCTGCTCCTCCTCTGCTCCCCTCTGCTCCTCTCTGCTCCTCCTCTCTGCTCCTCTCTGCTCCTCCTCTCTGCTCCTCTCTGCTCCTCTCTGCTCCCCTCTGCTTCTCCTCTGCTCCTCTCTGCTCCTCCTCCGCTGCTCTCTGCTCCTCCTCTGCTCCTCTGTGCACCTCCTCTGCTCCTCTGTGCACCTCCTCTGCTCCTCTGTGCACCTCCTCTGCTCCTCTGTGCACCTCCTCCGCTGCTCTCTGCTCCTCCTCTGCTCCCCTCTGCTCCTCTCTGCTCCTCTGTGCTCCTCCTCCGCTCCTCTCTGCTCCCCTCTGCTTCTCCTCCGCTCCTCCTCTGCTCCTCTCTGCTCCTCCTCTCTGCTCCTCTCTGCTCCTCTCTGCTCCCCTCTGCTTCTCCTCTGCTCCTCTCTGCTCCTCCTCTCTGCTCCTCTCTGCTCCTCTCTGCTCCTCTGTGCTCCTCCTCTGGCAATGAAATATTAATCAAGAAATCGATATAGAACTTTATTGATCCAAGTCTCCAGAAGTCCTGAGATCCCAAACTGATCTGAAAAAACTTTATTTACATCATTTTTGAAGCTGAAGCTAAAAATGTTCGCGGCACGAGCTTGAGCTAGACTGAATGCAGATGTTGGTGCTGGTGGCTGGTTGGGTTTCCCTCTGAGCTGCAGGAGCTTCCCTCCCACCTTCTGCACAGCGACAAGTGATCTGATGTGATTATCTTTAATGGTCGGGCTGAACAGGAAGACCGTTAACTGGAGAAGGTCAATTACAGCGTTAATGAGGTCGTGGTCTGTGTGATTCCACGAAGGAAGCCTCCTCTGCTTCAAGACTTCCTGCATGGAAGTGAATTAATGTGTCTGTGTGTGTGTGTCTGTCTCTGTGTGTGTGTGTGTGTCTCTGTGTGTGTGTGTCTCTGTGTGTGTGTGTGTGTGTGTGTGTGTGTGTGTGTGTGTGTGTGTGTGTGTGTGTGTGTGTGTGTGCAGGTTCTATCGGAGTGACGGTGAGAGCCCTGCAGAGTCGAGCAGTGAACCTTTATTCTCCGTCAACAACAGTGGAACCAGCCGGACCCGAGGTTCTGACAGACCGGGGTGAGAAGCTGTCCTGGTGTCACAGAATTCAAAATCAGCTTCTTTTTGTTTGTTTTAATGACAGCATGGACTCCACAAGTTAGCGTAAAACCTGCCATGATTGATAAGATCAATTCAAGATTGGTTTAAAGTGTGATGGAATAAACTGGATCCATTTCTGAAGGTGCAAACTTTAAATCTGATTTCCTTTTGCTCCTGTTGTTGCTGTTTCAGGCCGAACCGCTCTGGCTGGAGGCTGGACAGAGACATGGGTTTGATGAACGCTATTGGTCTCCAGCCTCGACATCCTGCGCCCTCAGTGACATCACAAGGAACCCAGACTCCCATCATCCAGCTGCAGAACGCTGAGACGCAGACGGACCTATCAGAGCCCAGCGCCTCGCAGCCAGCAGCCAGTACTGACCTCTAACAGCTCCACTTATTACTCTCATGTGATGTAGCGCGTCGGGGGGGGTGGGTACGAAACTTTACGTGACTTTCTCCAGCCGTCTGCACCAACGAGCGAGCGTCCACGTTATTATTTCAACGGATGATGTCGTTGTCATGGAGACGCGCGGAGGGGAGGGGCTGCGTGAGTGACAGAGAGAAATGCAGCCGATCGGATATTTAAGTAGCGCTTAAAGAATAAAAAAAACGCAACGCAATATGTGGCGGTCGGTCTCGATTTTGTGGCGTCACGAATGAGTCAGTGTTTGTGAAACTGAACTGATCTAATAAGTCAACAACATAAATGTGAAGAAAGGAAATATTTTCGCTAGACTCGCTTCGTTCAGACTGGAGTCACCAGATCAGTTCTGGTTCGGTCCACATCAGTCCTCAGGTGGAGGTTCTAATGGCCCCTGTAGTTCTGGAGCCACTTTTGGATTCTGTCCATTTCTCACAGATTATTGTGGTCACATTTTATATAAGCTGGACTTTATGATATTTTGTGTTGGAGCCTCGTCGATGAAAAGATTCGCAGCTTGTCGTTGTTCTCGTTGATGGTTGAATATATTTGAGTTTGGACAAAACAGAAACAGTTTGAGTTGGTCTGGACAGAACGAAGCTCTTCAGGACTGCAGTTTGTTCAGTGTGATCTTCACGTCTCTCCTCAGATGTCCCTCCTGAGACTCCGTCCACCAGTGGAGCCGCTGCAGGGCAGCCGGAGGCGTCTCAGCCCAGCAGAGCTCAGGACGGCAGCCAGGCTGAAGCTTCTGCAGAGGCCAACACATCCACAGCCAGTGCTGGTACTGACCCACTTTATTCAGTCGGGTGGTTCTGGTGGAGGTTCAGCTGATCGAGTCCCTGACGGACCTGTAGACCAGGACCGGATTATATTTATTTACTTTGTACTGATTCACTATTTAACTCAGAAATGTATAGAAATGTAACAACAGACTCAGCAATTCAAAATAAATACACGAAAACCTAAAAATTAATAAGTAAAATGGAAAAATAAATAAATAGTGGAACTGATACCAAAGTGACCAAATAAATACAGAAGCAAATTAAAGCTGAAATATCAATGTGTCACTTTTTATATAGTTTTACAATTAACATAATTAATGCAGAAATATATTTAGTTTTTATATAAGTTTTGCTGAAGAAGTCTGTAGTGGAGGAAATGAAAACATGAATGAGGTAATAAACCTCAGAAACTTGTTCCATCAGTGAATTAACAAACTGTTCTCAGAGAAAAATAAGGTCCAAGAACACTGTTTGAAGGTAGAGCGGTGGCAGGGTCCGCCACACACAAAGTAAACTGTTTATATTATCATGTTTGTGTTTAATTCAGTCGTGAAAACAAAGATGATTTAAAATCAGCCAGTGAAGATCTTCTCTGCTCATTAACATTTCTTCACCTGTAAACTACGGACTGCTCCTTTTACCTGATCTGACATTAAAGGAGCCGTCTGTAGTTTGATTCATTCAGCCTTTTCTTCCTTCATGTGTTTGTCTCTTCCCTCCTGCAGAGACACTGAAGCTGACTGTGAGTGTGAGTAACTGTCGTTGTTCTCGTTGGTGCAGGTGAGTCTCCGGAGTTCGGCTCAGGTGAGGACGCTCTGGCGCGGATCCGCCGGCTGATCGCAGAAGGCGGTATGACGGCGGTGGTGCAGCGGGAGCAGAGCACCACCATGGCCTCCATGGGCGGCTTCGGAAACAACATCATCGTCAGCCATCGGATCCACCGCGGCTCCCAGACGGGCGCCGGGGCCTCCAGGCCGGCGGCGGACTCCGCCCCCTCCACCTCAGGGCCTCTCCTCAGCACCCAGCCCCAACCCTACGGCCCCCCCCAGGCCTCCTCCCAGCAGCTGGCTCCCATGTGGGGCCCCCAGGTGCTGTCGGGCCCCCAGACCCCCGGCCTCTCTCTGGCGGTGGACATGGACGACGTGTTTGACGGGGGCCGAACAGACGACGACTCCCTGCCGGGTCCCTCGTCTTCCTCCCTGCTGTTGTCTTCCCCCTCTTCCTCCTCGTCCTCCTCGTCCTCCCACAGCCCCCTCCCTGGCGGCGGCGGAGGGATCGGCCCCCCCAACGGTTACCCCGGCGACCCGTACAGCAGGTAGTCCTCCCATTGGCCGAGAGAAGCAGAGCATTGGCCGATGGGTCCAGCGGAGGGCGCTCCTCAAAGCCTTATCTCACAAAGAATTGGGTGCTGCTTTGACTCTGCACAGGGTCTCTGCCTGGACAAGAAGGGACACAAGAAGCCCACCTCACCCTCCTCACCCGTGAACGGCGTGCACTTCCTCTGCACTTACACAAACTGGACTGAAGCTGAACCGCGATCATTCCTCGTCAGAAAGGGCTTCTACTTGAACGGAGGCCAGTTGGCGCTGCGCTCCTCTCCACCCGTCTCCTTCAGTGTCCGCCTAATGGAAGACAAGGTTCCTGTTTATCAAAGTGCCATGTCTGAGGGGGAGGTTTCACTGTCGCACACACACATTTGCTCCAACGTGCTGCATTCGGTGCCATGTGATGTTGAAACTTGATGTGGAATCGTGTGTGATTGAAGTGTTTAAAAAGTGAATTCAGCACTACTTTATTTTGAAGCCTGTTTTTGTACCGCGTGTAATTATGATGTTTGAAACGAGACGTGGAGTCAGAAGCTGGACTCCTGCAGGTGATGGAGGATGTTACTGCACCCGCCCCACCCCCTCCCCCACCAGGAGAATCAATCATGACTGAACGGACTCTGAGACTGAACTGGATCTACTGCATGTCTGTCAGTAATGCTGCAGTTCATCAAACAAACACGATTCTTTTATTTTTAAAGGCTGAAGAAGAGAGGAACAACTTCCTGTCATCAAGCCCTCCTCCAAACCCCCCACCCTCTAAAACCCACCTGACCCGGTTGCACTATTGTGTGTTTGGTGCTAAGAGGTGTGTCTGTGTGTGTGTTTGTGTGTGTGTCTGTGTCTGTGTGTGTGTGTGTGTGTGTGTGTGTGTGTGTGTGTGTGTGTGTGTGTGTGTGTGTGTGTGTGTGTGTGTGTGTGTGTGTGTTCCACTGCAGGAACCGAGCCCTGACCCAGAGGGTCTTGGTTCTCGCGGGGCTTTACAGACTCGTGTTCTGGCTCGGCTCGACTCGGTGTGACTCGAGACATCAGCCCACGGATTTGCGTTTCCATGACAACAGAGCTACCTGCCTGAAGGTGTGTGTTGTGTGATGAGGCGGCTGTAAACACTCCTCCTCCCTGCTGTGTTACTGAAGAATCACCGCTAGCTAAGCGTCGTTGTGACAAACTGGTTTAATATCCTGCATGTCCTTCACAATAAAAGTCTCCTTTATTTAGTTATTTAAAAGCTTTTATTATGAAGCAGCAAAATCAGGAAATGTTGTGTTTTCAGTGACTGAGCACCTGAAACAGTAAAACAGACGAGCTAAAGAGATTCAGACTGCTGCTGACAGCCGATCGTCGTCACAGGTGAGCTGTGTTCGCTCGTCTGCTGGTTGAGCTCCGTGTTCGTACCTGTAACAGCCGAGCTCCGCCCTCAGCGAGAGGTCACCTGGGTGGAGCAGTGAGAGACGACCTGAAGCCGAGTCCTTCAGGACGGCTCCTGCTCCTGGACTCTAACGTAGCTGTGAGCCATGTTACGTATATTAACTCCGTTTCCATCACAGCTCACAGTCGATGTTGGTTCGACTCTGACGGAGCCGCTGAGCAGACGCTGAGCTCTGCTGTGTGTCTGTCGCACCTCGTTACGTCTTTATTATTACACTAACGCTAGAACGAGTCACTAACGACACTCTGATCAGAGTCCCGTCAGGCAGGAGGACGGAAACTGGCAAAATCCAAAATAAATCTATCAGTTATTAAAACATGACAACAAAAACTTTGTTATGATTTGCTTCTGTATACATTCCTCCATTTATTTTAATTTGAACCATTTTATTGTCTGAATTTATTAATGTATTTCTGTATCATTGTGCAAAATGCAAAGGGAAAAGCTACAGAGATAAATACAGAACGGATACATTATTAAATAAATTGGCAAATTAAATAAATGAGTGTTACACAGATAAATATTTACAGAAGTAAAACAAATATCAAGTTTTGTCACATTTGATAAATTTATTTCTGTTTGGCAGTTTCACTCCTCCGTGTTTCTGCTGTGTGTTGATCAGAAGTCCGTCTGCAGCCGATCCAAATGTTCCCGTTTGGCTGCGATAAAACACTTTGCCGGTTCTGAGAGCGACGAGACTCGTGACTGAGAGTTCGTCTCCTCTGAGCCTCATCGGTTCTGATTCAGGGAGGATTCACTGAGCGAAGCGTCTCAAGTGTCGAGGAGAGGAAACCACTCCTGAACATCTGATGTCACACAGAATAAAAAGCTCCGTCCTGGTGCTGTCACCTGGACGTCACTGGGAAACAGCTGTAACACAGCAGCCGAGATCACCTGGACCCGGATGTTCTATCACCTTCTGACCAGAACTTCATCGCTCCTGAACAGAACCAGCACCGGAGACGACAAGTGGAGTAACATCCCCTCATGTTCCTGCAGTGGAAACAGTCTGATTGGTGTGTGCAGACTGAACCTCACCCTCCTCACCCCTCTTCATCCCTCTTCATCTCTCCTCACCCTCCTCATCTCTCCTCCCCCTCCTCCCCCTCCTCCCTCCTCAAGCCTCCCCACTTCAACCTCATCTCTCCTCACCCTCCCCACCCTTCTTACCCCTCCTCCCACCTCATCCTCCTCACCCCTCCTCACCCTCCTCCCCCTCCTCACCCTCCTCACTTCAACCTCCTGCAGAAGAAAACTTGAATTTTTTTGATCAAGTGCTACTTTTCCTTTCCGGCCTGTGTGAGACTGTACAGCTGCCAACGCTCTGCTGCTTTTACTTTGTTTTATATTGTTATTCCACATGTGCTTCAACACACACACACACACACACACACACACACACACACACACACACACACACACACACACACACACACACACACACACACAAAGAAAGAGAGAGCTGTGTAAAGGTCGATGTACTGATGGTGTTTAAGTTGTGTACAGTGGGTGGGGTGGTAACGGACCTATGAAGACGGAGCTGGTGACGGAGCTGTGCAGAGACACTGTGTGACTGGAGCTGTTTACTTTGTATTTTGTACTGAACCTTTATTCTGTGCAGGTTAGTCCAGGTGAGATCAGGGATCTCGTTTCCAGCGGCTGCATGTAAGAGAGAAACTCAGCAGGTGACAAACTGATCTGAATGCTCCTCCTGGCTTTACTTGATCAATGAACATTTTAAACCAGTGGTTTGGGTGATGTCGTGTCTGTTCTGTGTGTGTGTGTGTCGTCGGGGGGATTTCTGCCCCTCCTCTCCTGTGAATGACGAACTGAGCACCGTATTCAACAATGCAACTGGTCAATAACAAAGGTACAAGTGTCACCTGATCCCTCTGCTACATCCGACTGTGGAGTTTGTACAGCTCGATTCTTTGCTTTGACTTTTAGACGTGATGTAATTAAAGAGCTTTGAGAGTTTTTCTGTGATCGGATGAAGTTGTTGAAGATTCTTCAGTGAAGCTGATCAGCTGTTTCTGTTTGGATGATGATGATGATGTGTTCGAACTGAAAGTGGAAAAGTTTCTGACGGTTTTGCTTTGAAGCTGGTAAAATATTCAGATGTGTTGAGCTCCAGATGTCCAGCAGATCTTTTATCTCCTGTTGATCGGAGCTTCTCTCAGCTGACAGTCATGTACAAACACTCAGGTAGACGTTTAGATCGATAGCTAATAAATAACTTATCAGGCAAACCTGAGTTTTAGTTCTTTGGCTCTTCAGTCTTTGAGTTCAAACTCTCATTAAAAATAGATTAAATAAGACATGAAAGGGTTCAGGTACCACTAGAATGATACTCAGTAGAGCGCATACCTCCGCCACGATAACACAGAATCGTTGTCATCGTGCTTTCAGACCAAACGTGAAGAGAACATTGACCTGGCGAACATTCAGCTCTGAGGCTGACCGGTGTCCAGGTCTGTCTGTCCATCCGTCTCCACTGAGTGGCAGCTTCTTCACAGGTGTGTTAAAATCAATACCTGGTAACTGAGCAGCAGGTAGACTGAATGAATCTGTCTCACCACGTCAGTGTGAACCCAGACAAACATTTCTCTCTGATCTGACGATAGATAAAAACGTTATGTCGCCTTGTGAAAAGCCTGAACTGTTCAGATCCATCAGAGCTGCGCTGTGCTGAGACATATTTCCATGACTTACCAGGTAGTCAGACTTCCTCATTCACTTTCCTTAATTCCTGACTTCCTCTGACCGTAACAGGTGGCTGATTCTTACGTACTGCACCTTTAACATGCAGCTACGACCAAAACTCAGATACCTGCCAGATACTCGGTTCTCACAGGACGGCCAGGCTACAAACACAGAACATGATGATCTTACAGAACGTGAAGATCTTATAGAACGTGATGATGATCTTACAGAACATGATGATGATCTTATAGAACGTGATGATCTTATAGAACGTGACGATGATCTTACAGAACGTGACGATGATCTTACAGAACAC
The DNA here is from genome assembly GCA_039737535.1 of Lagodon rhomboides. Taxonomy (NCBI): domain Eukaryota; kingdom Metazoa; phylum Chordata; class Actinopteri; order Spariformes; family Sparidae; genus Lagodon; species Lagodon rhomboides. Next base: position 33,221,556 of record CM077793.1, on the reverse strand, counting down.
CCTGATCTTTCTGCTGTTGGTACTTTAGAAGTATCCGGATACTTCTTGTCCCTCCGTGGTTCTGTTGGTCCGTCTGTTTACACTCTGGATGTTTCTGTGACGCCTGCTGAATGTTGCGTTTACGGTCTATTTAGAACAGTCGGAGACGAGACGTCCAAACACTGCAGTGGTTTGTACTCACAGTGTTCTGAACCCGTTCGGGTCGGACTGAAGCCGTAACTCTTCAGTTACTGCGTTTACTGGCCTTCACAACACTCGGGACCAGAACCTGACACCATCCAGAGACTCGGCTGCCTCGGTAAAGGTCGCTCAGGCGGCAGGTGATGTCACACTTCACTGATGGAACGGAACATTTACTCAGTACTGTACTTCTGCTTACACTTCTACTCCACTACAGCGCTTCAGTTACAGTTACTTTACTCATGAAACATAAAAAGTTTACAAAGTATGTTTTGTAACGACAGTTTATAAAAGAACAGCTGAAACGATGAGTCGAATAATTAATGAAGACAAAACTTCTTTCTCCAGTGAAACGTGTGACGGTTCAAGACTTCAACTGCCAAAATCTAAACTCAATAAATCAACAGCTCAATAAATAATAAAATAATTAAATGCACCAAAACAATACTAAAAATCAATGGAGGCATTAATTAATGTATAAATAGATATTTCTTTTTTAGTTTGCTTCTGTATTATTTTACTCATTTTTTTCATTTATATATGTATTAGTGAAATTAATTTTAAAAATCAATACTGAAACAAATATGTAAGTAAATCAACTTAAAAATCAATAAATTAATGAATAAAATGTAAAATTTAAATTGGAATGTACATAAATATTAAAATATTTATTTATTTACCAAACGTTTAGGTTCATTTTATTTCTGTGTTGTTTTCATTTTGCATTTTGATAAAATAAACATCATTGGTTGTATTTTCTAAATCAACTCCTGATCACATTTGTCCAGTGTTGATTCAGTATCAGCTCCCTGAGGCAGCGCGATCGTGAGTTTGGGCTTCATGAAGAAAACTGAGTTCATCCTTTTTGTTGCATTTAATTAATGAGACATTTCTTTCTCTCTGAAATCACTTTTGATTTTGGCGGCTTCAGTCCTCCACAGAATAATTCAACATGTTAACGACCGAGTCACAATCATCTGACAGACACACAACGTTTTCAAACTATGTGGTGTTCGTACTTTAACTGAAGGACATCACCTGAATACTTCTGCTGCTGATGAGGTCAACGTGCAGAGACACAGTAAAAGTGTCAGACGGTGTTCAGAGTCTTTTATTGGCGTCGGTGTGAATGAAGCAGAGTGTGACGGAGGAGGTTACAGCAGCAGGTGACGTCTGATGGGGAGATGCAGGCGGAGCCTCCAGCCTGCTAATGATAATCAATGAGGGATTCCTCCGCCTCATATTAACTGCTGCTGCTGCAGCCTGACGGAGGAGACGCTGCCGAGGAGGTGATGTGAGCACAGACAGCAGCTCCACCACCAACTGGTCCACCACCAACTGGTCCACCATCAGCAGCTCCACCACCAACTGGTCCACCTTCAGCAGCTCCACCATCAGCAGGTAAGTTGGACTGAAGACCTCCTTCACATCTCCGTCAGCTCGCTCTCTTCTGTTCAGCTGATCATCAAATTTATGACTGGGTTAAAAAATGTTTAATTATTGGCTTTTGATATTTTTTATTGATCCAAAATGACGCCTTCTTCCAGCTCATGTAAATACATTTGGGCCGTGATTAATTAATCGACTCATTGATCAACAGAAATGTCTAGAAACATTCTGTGCTGTGGATATAAATATATAATTATCCTTTAAGTACAGTTCTGAGATATCTGCACTTCTCCTCTCGATCGGTGCTGCGGAGGGAGAGAACTCAAAATACTTTTATTATTTAAAAAAAATCAAGATTAAGTTATAAAAGACAAAGAGAGAGAGAGCAGTTTATATCCGACCATGAAAATGTTTCAGAGTTTTTTTTCCTGTTGTTTTTCTCATTTCTCACTCGGGGCTTCCATATTCCATTTTTCATCTTCACAATAAGAGTTTGTGTTTGGCCTGTGGATCATCACTAAACCACAGCTTTGGTCCTCTGAGAGAAAAAGAAGTCACTTAAATGAGGAAGCTTGAGAATCTATGGAAGCTCAGAGAGACAAGAGACAAATCATTTAAGGAACTGAAAGATGATCAAAACATTTTCAGCATCTGAAGTCCTGCAGAAAGCCGTTTGGATCTGACTCTGAAAACTAATCACCATTAATTAATTATTTCTCTCACTTCTTCTCGGGCTGTTTACCATTTTTCATGGATCAGAGTTTCCTTGTGGAACATTTACAATGTTTTGCGCCCCCTGCTGGCAGAATATTACCTTTTTACAGCGCAGAAAATGAATGGAAGTCTATTTAAAGTCCCCACGATGATGAAAACGTGTGTGTGTGTGTGTGTGTGTGTGTTCAGGAAACATGGGACCAGCACCTGAGTCTGACCTCAACGCCTCCGTCTGGCTCCGCCTCTGCGTCAACGCCTCCTGTCAGCCTGCGGTCGGGGCAGAATGTCCCTACAGCACTGCTCAGCTGATCCTCATCGTCATGGTAACCACCTCCCTCAGCCTCGTCACCGTGGTCGGCAACACGCTGGTGATCCTGTCCATCAAGGTGAACCGTCACCTGCGGACCGTCAACAACTACTTCCTGCTGAGCCTGGCGGTGGCCGACCTGATCGTGGGCCTGCTCTCCATGAACCTGTACACGCTCTACCTGCTGTGGGGCCGCTGGCCCCTGGGGGCCGTGGTCTGTGACATGTGGCTCGTGGTGGACCACGTGGTGAGCAACGCCTCCGTCATGAACCTGCTGATCATCAGTCTGGATCGTTACCTCTGCATGACATGGCCGCTCAGTTACCCGGCGCGGCGGACGGGCAGGATGGCCGGCCTGATGATCGGAGCCGCCTGGCTGCTGTCCTTCGTCCTCTGGGCCCCCGCCATCCTCTGCTGGCAGACGCTGGACGGCAGGCGTGTGGTCCCCGATGGGAAGTGTTACACCCAGCTCCTCGCCAGCCCCGCCGTCACTTTAGGAACGACCTTTCCTTCTTTCTACCTGCCGGCCTTGGTGATGATCGGCCTGTACAGCCGCCTGTCCGTCGCCAGCCGCAGTCGAATGAGTGCGCTCAGGTCAGAGCGAGGCACGCTCAGGACGTCCAGTCCGTCCATTAAAGACTTCCTCTTGAAACGACGGAGCTGGGTGACTAGTGACCCGGGCTCAGACGTGTCCCTGAACCAATCAGATTCCAGCAATCCTAAGCCCAGAAGGAACCAGAAACTGTCCAGAAGTCCTGTCGACACGTCGGAGCCAACAGGCGTCTGTCTGGCCCCCCAGCAGTGCCACCCGCGGGCCGCTGCACGCCACCCCAGGAACCCGGACTACAACAAGATTGAAAATGACTCCTCGTCCAACACCGACCTCCACAGGACGGCCTCGGCTGCTTTCACCGCCTGTCCTACCTTCAAGTCTCAGGAGAGACGGAGGCGGCGGGTGATGGCGAGGGAGAGGAGGGTGACCAAGACCATCCTGGCCATCCTTCTGGCCTTCATCCTCACCTGGACGCCGTACAACGTCCTGGCTGTCATCGCTGCCTTCTGTCACGTCTGCATCCCCAGCATCCTGTGGACCACAGGATACTGGCTCTGTTACATCAACAGCGCCATCAACCCCGGCTGCTACGCTCTGTGCAATGTCACCTTCAGAAAAACCTTCTGCAGCCTCCTGCGCTGCAGAAGGAAGCTGCGATGACACGAGGCTCAGCTGATGTCAAATCAATGTAGAACAAAACATCACACTGCAGCTGCTGAACTCACCCAGAACTGACCCAGAACTGACCCACAACCAAAAAATAAAATGAGGATCAACTTTTCTCAGTGTTGTTCTCTTCAGTTTACCACACAGCTTTCAGAGGATTTAAAGCTACTCAAAGACAGAAAGAAGTTCATGTAGAACATCTGCTGAATTTACAAGAAGGTCCAAATAATGCAGAATGAGTCAGAGACAGAGTTTCACAGAGTTTATAAAGTGTCTCCAACTCAACAACTCACTAAACTGACACATTTGTTAAGGGAGTCTGGGGACTTTCTCCACGGGGACAAAGAAGGAGCCTATATTGTTCCTGTTTAGTGTCTTTGTAACATGTGACATGTTTAGATCAATAACATGTTTCTGCTTTCATAAATGGAGTGTAAATGGTGACATCAGTGTAAACAGTGTGTTCAAACAGCTGATCAGTGTTGGCAGGTAAGACTTTAGCACTTTAGACACAGAAGCAGACAGGCTGGTACAGACATGCTGCCACAAACTGACACTTTGTACAAGGAGACAAACAACTTCAGCTTCTGATTTAATGCTGAATTTACAACAAGGACACAACCAGTTAGAATCTGTCAGAGACACAGTTTCACTACGTTAGAAAGTTTGTTTTAACTCAACAACTCTTAAAATCACCACATTTGTTAATGGAGTCTGGTAAACAGTTTGTCTATGTGCAGTAGAGACGGAACAGAGAGGGAGAGAGAGCCAGAGACAGCTCCTCATGGACTCCTGTCTGTCTCTCTGTCTCTCTGTCTCTCTGTCTGTCTGTTTTTTTTTTTCTGTCTGTCTGTCTCATTCGCTAAAACACCGTCACAACGCAGGACCCAGGATCCCCCTTCAGTCCCACTACGTTGGACTATTCCATCGTACTGCGCATGTGCAGAAACACTTCAGGAAGTCGGTAGCTAACGAACTGGTTGGCGCGCTGTACGAACCGACACGAAGCCAAGTTTCCCCGCGGGGCAGAGAGACGGAGGCAGCGGGAGGAGAACAGACGGTCTGTGGCTCAGCGAGCGGAGAGGACAAGCTGTTTCACGGCGGCCATTACTGATGACGACATCACTGAAGAGCCGTAAGAAGCCGGCGCTCGTGCTGTTAGCACTAGCGGAGCTAACAGCTAACAGCTGCTGCAGTGTGAGCCCAGGTGGAGATGATGACGAAGAGCCGCCTCCACCCTCCATGATGAAGAGCAGCCTCCACCCTCCATGATGAAGAGCAGCCGGTGAGTGAGAACTATCGATTATTGATCAGTGCTCACATCGTCACTGCGCTGAAGTACTGACGCCACACTGAGTAAAAATACTCCGTTACAAGCTGAAGCCCTGAAGTCAGAGTACGGAAGTATTATCAGCCAGTTATACTTAAAGTACTCAAAGTAAAAGTACTCATGTTGCAGTAATCTGCTCCTGTCAGTGTTTCTCTGTCTGATGTCTGTGGATCAATATTCCTGCTGCGTTAGTGTGTGTGTGTGTGTGTGTGTGTGTGTGTCACACAGCTGATACAGTGACGTCAGTTCTCTGGATTGAAGCTTCCTCTGTGTTCTATCAGAGAACCTGCTGGAACATCAGATGATGACGACCACTGTCAGCGCGTCTCCTCACACAGAGATCAGACTGTTAACCAGCAGAAGATCTTTACAATCAGTGTGTGTTGTGTTTTTCAGCGCTGCAGCTCCAGATGTGTGGACATGATCTCTGCGTGAAGATGCTGAAGAGAGGATCCATCCTGAAGAGAGGATCCATCCTGAAGAGAGGATCCATCCTGGAGAGAGGATCCATCCTGAAGAGAGGATCCATCCTGAAGAGAGGATCCATCCTGAAGAGAGGATCCATCCTGAAGAGAGGATCCATCCTGAAGAGAGGATCCATCCTGAAGAGAAGACGTTACAGGTGAGTCTTCATGACGAGCTCTGTGTTTGTCTGAGGCCCAAAATGACTAAATCCTCCTTGACTAAAGAAATTAGAGAAGAAAATTCTAGCGATCAAATCGATCTTTGACTTTGTGTCGTGTGTGTTTTGTCTGTTTGTGGTGTTGGAGCTGTAAATGATGTCGTGTTTCTTGGTCTGAGAGTTTGTTGAAGTTCGAGGTTATGCATGTCATGTTGGTGTAGAGCTGGTTCTGATTCTGTGTATGTGTCACAGTGCAGCAGGAAGTGCTGCTCTGTCTCCACCTATCTGTGTGGACAGAGCCGGGCCGGGCCGGGCCGGGCCGGGCCGGGCCGTGGCTGCTGAGCCTGTACATGGTCAGTGTTTTCCTCAGTCTCGGGTCAGTTACAGAGCTCAGATAACCTGCCATGGAGTTTTGGTTGTAGACGTCCATTAGTTGATGTAATTGTCTTTTTCTTTTGCTATAATTTGGTGGGCCGGATGGTGTGAGGGCGGTCTTGGTGCTATTGGAGCTGCTGGAGCTGCTGGAGCTGTTGGAGCTGCTGGAGCTGCTGGAGCTGCTGGAGCTGCTGGAGCTGCTGGAGCCGAGCCTGTGGGCCAGCTGCTGAGGGGACTCCTGGACTCCTGTCTTTGCTGTCCTCTTGGCGTTGCAGGGTCTGCAGAGGTCTCGTGGGGCTCGCTGGCTTTGAGGAGTTGGTAGAACTGGGTAGCTGTGTTCTGGATCTGAGCTAACAGGAGAAACGGGCCTTCAGCTCTGCAGCCGTTCCTGTGTGTCCCTGTGGACTCTGAGGAGGCTCTTACAGATCTCTGTGTGCAGGCTTTTGATTGGGTGTTTGTCCCAAGTCTTGGTTTATGAGAGGGCCCCACACTTCACTACCGTACAATACAGTTGGTTCAATTATCGATTGAAATATTTTGATCCAGATTTTGTCACGTATGTTTGAGGATTTTGTTACAGTCCAGAAAGCTCTTGTGCCTTTGTCTCGGAGATCCTTAATGGCCGGATTGAACTTTCCTGTAGATGTGATATTTAGTCCTGAACATGTGAAGCTGTGTGTCTTCTGTGTCCGTAGAGTCCAGGTGGAAGCTGTGTGGATTATTCTGACCCTCAGGTCGTTTCTGGAAGACCGTGACTTTTGTCTTTTCCAGGTTAGCGGTCAGGGTCCAGGTCTGACAGAACGTTTGCAGGTGATCTAGTTGCTCTTGTCGAGCCTCCTTTGATGGAGCGAGCAGTACTCTCTGTCAGAGGGTGACACCAGCTGACTCCTTCAGGGGTTTGGCCAGTTCATCGATGTAAAGATGAACCCGGCTGGAGCTCAGACTGCAGCTTCACCCCTCTGCTTTGGGGGAAGAAGTCTGTTTCCATGATTCCAGTTTTTACAGCACATTTATTATTTATGAACATTGTCTTAATAATATCGTAGATTTTTCCTCCACTTTTTCTAGTAATTTCAGAAACAGACCATGAGGCCAAATTGAGTCGAATGCTTTCTTGAAATCTACAAAACAAGAGAAGATGTGTGTTTGTTCTGGTGGACGTGGTTCTGGATGAGGGTGTAGATGAGCTCAGTGGTTCTGTGTTGTGGTGTAAACCCAGTCTGAGTCCTGCTCAGGACCTTCTGCTCACTGAGGAGGTGTTGCAGTCGGCTGTTGGAGCTGCTGCAGAGTAACTTCCTCAGGCTGCTGCTGTCGTCGTCTGGCTCATGTTTGTTTCCACTCGTAGAGGTCGGAGTGATGATCCCTCGGCTTCAGGTGTCAGAAAGTGTTCAGAATGAGACTGAATCATTTCAATATGGCAGTCCTGATTTTACAGCTGCTAAACAGAAGCGTTTTGTGTCCGATGCCATCAGGCCTGGATCTGAGCCAGCAGCTCCCCTTCACTCGTTTCATCTTCTGAAGGCTTCTGGTCGTCTTTAACGACTGATTGAAGGATTTCTAGCTTGTTGAGCAGATTATTTTGGCCTGAATCCAGTGTGACTGCACTGTTTAGGTTTTCAGAGTGTTTTTTCCATATTTCCCCATTTTGAACAGCCACTTCTTCCTTGTTTGATTCGTTGAACTATCTGAGTCAGTGACTCCTCGGTGTCTTCATGCTGCTGCTTTTTACCTCTGTGTTTTTCTATATAATGTGTGTTAATACTGGAGGCGGAGCTCGTGATCGTCAGGTTGTCGGTGTTTTTCATTGGATAATTTTCGGAGTGTTTTTCTCAGACACCTCAGAGTCAAACCCCTTTTACATCAGCTGAGTTTGAACTGTGATGCTGAGATGTTTTCAGATTGGACAGAAATGCTGATGCAGTTAACAGCCTGGTTCATAACATGGTCTAACTGAGACTGAAATCTTTTTTCTGTTGTGGCGGCCATGTTTGTGACATACATTGAGCGAGTCGATGTAGGAAACTTCAGCAGACGTGTGTGTGTGAGAGAGAGTGTGACTGTGCACATTAATGAACAGACCAAACTCTTCACCAAAACAATGTACAGTATTTAATGTGTTCATTTATACAAGTCTCATCTTGCAACGTCAATAATCTATAGTTCAAAAATAGATTTCAGAGGACTGAGCCTTCACACGTCCGTCCAAGCCTTTCTCAATTTTTACAAATTTTAAAGGAGACTCTGAAACAGAACTGTGACGAGTCTTCAGAGCGGATCAGAACATTTCTTGGATGTTAATTGAACTTCAGCTACTTAAAAAGCTTTTAGGACTATTTGATATTTACTGTTAATACAAACTATCATCTATGAGGACAGAATTATTCATTATTATCTAGTGGGAGGACTCTGGAAAAGCTTTCCACACACTTTAATCCAAATAAACACAAGAACTTCAAATCAGAATCAGTAAAACAAGAATAAAGTCAAAAGAGGCCAGAAGTCAGCGGTGTTGGTGTGTTTTGGAGGAGTCTCTCGGTTGTTTGAGTTTGATGAAGGAGGGAAGACGATTGTTCAGCTGGAGAAAGAGATGAAGCTTTCTGTTCGTCCGTCAGTTTGACTTCTTGTCCCCTGGAGAAGGAAAGAGAAACACAAAGGGTTAATAATTCCTCCGAGGCGTCGAAGCTCGTTATCGTTTAACGATGTGTGAAATCCCTGTTGGCTCGCTGCTTTCTGCTGTCAATGTTTCAGTAGATCAGTTTTATCGTTGTTTTGCAATAGAATGTTTCAAACGTTTGTAACAGATTCCAGATTACAGTTCTAACTGTGTCTTCTTTACTTCTGACCTGGATCAGGTGTGGAAGGTGAGCGGTGAGCTCGAGCTTCCTTCAGGCAGAGCAGCAGCTTAATCTGACGTATTTAAGTCAAATGAATTTTTGGTAACTTGGCCGGCTTCAGATTCAGTGAGAGTCGTTCCATTTTGATTTCTCATCTGAATTAAGCAGTGAAATGCTGATTAAAACTTGAGATGAACCTGTGGTGTCTGATTGTCTCACAGAAACATCTGCAGACGGCTTCAGGCTGAAGCATGAACAGAGGAGCTGCAGGGACACGAGTCCATCAACACCAAGAAGGTCAGAGTCGACTTCTCCTCACGTGTTTCACATCACATTAGTTTGACTGATTCGAAAAATTGGCATCATCTCCAAACTTTCCGTTTCAAAACACTAAGTTGAAAGCAACTAAAAATCAAACATGGCTTATTTCACAGAGTCAGAAACAGTTTTAGACTCTTTGAGTTTCTCATAAAACTCCAACAGTTTTAGACTGACTGGATCTGATTCTGTAGTTTCACTTAGTTTCTATGATCTCAGATTATTGAGTCGTTCTCATCAGCTCCACCAGCTGCTGCTCTTATAAATTCATGTAGTTCTGCGCAGTATTCATGTAGTATTAATACTACACAGAGCTACCTGTATACTGCGCAGTATTCATGTAGTTCTGTGTAGTATTCATGTAGCTCTGTGTAGTATTCATGTAGCTCTGCGTAGTATTCATGTAGTTCTGTGTAGTATTCATGTAGTTCTGCGTAGTATTCATGTAGTATTCATGTAGCTCTGCATAGTATTCATGTAGCTCTGTGTAGTATTCATGTAGCTCTGCATAGTATTCATGTAGCTCTGTGTAGTATTCATGTAGTATTCATGTAGTTCTGCACGGTATTCATGTAGTATTCCTGTAGTATTAATACTACAGAGCCACATGAATACTGCACAGTATTCATGTAGTATTCATGTAGCTCTGCGTAGTATTCCTGTAGTATTAATACTACAGAGCCACATGAATACTGCACAGTATTACTGTAGTATTCATGCAGCTCTGTGTAGTATTCCTGTAGCTCTGTGTAGTATTCCTGTAGTATTCATGTAGCTCTGTGTAGTATTCATGTAGCTCTGTGTAGTATTCATGTAGCTCTGTGTAGTATTCATGTAGCTCTGTGTAGTATTCATGTAGCTCTGTGTAGTATTCCTGTAGTATTCATGTAGTATTAATACTACACAGAGCCACATGAATACTGCACAGTATTACTGTAGTATTCATGCAGCTCTGCGTAGTATTCATGTAGTTCTGTGTAGTATTCCTGTAGTATTCATGTAGCTCTGCGTAGTATTCCTGTAGTATTCATGTAGTTCTGCGTAGTATTCCTGTAGTATTCATGTAGTTCTGCGTAGTATTCCTGTAGTATTCATGTAGTTCTGTGTAGTATTAATGCTACATGAATACTACATGAATACTACACAGAACTACATGAATACTACAGGTATACTACACAGAACTACATGAATACTGCACAGTATTCATGTAGTATTAATACTACATGAATACTGTGCAGTATTCATGTAGTATTAATACTACACAGAACTACATGAATACTGCATAGTATTCATGTAGTATTAATACTACATGAATACTGTGCAGTATTCATGTAGTATTAATACTACGCAGAACTACATGAATACTGTGCAGAGCTGCATTAATACTACATGATTACTGCATAGTATTCATGTAGTATTCATGTAGCTTTGCATAGTATTCATGTAGTTCTGCATAGTATTAATGCTACATAAATACTACAGGAATACTACACAGAGCTACATGAATACTACAGAACTACATGAATACTACATGAATACTATGCAGTAATCATGTAGTATTAATGCAGCTCTGCATAGTATTCATGTAGTTCTGCGTAGTATTCCTGTAGTATTTATGTAGCTCTGCACAGTATTCATGTAGTTCTGCATAGTATTCATGTAGCATTAATACTACGCAGAACTACATGAATACTGTGCAGTATACAGGTAGCTCTGTGTAGTATTAATACTACATGAATACTCTGCAGTATTCATGTACTTCTGTGTAGTATTCCTGTAGCATTAATGCTACAGGAATACTACGCAGAGCTGCATTAATACTACATGAATACTGCATAGTATTCATGTAGTATTAATACTGCATAGTAGTCATGTAGTATTCCTGTAGTATTCATGTAGTATTAATACTACACAGAGCTACATGAATACTGTGCAGTATTCATGTAGTATAATGCAGCTCTGCGTAGTATTCCTGTAGCTCTGTGTAGTATTCCTGTAGTATTCATGTAGCTCTGTGTAGTATTAATGCTACATAAATACTACAGGAATACTACATGAATACTGCGCAGTATTCATGTAGTATTCATGTAGCAATACTGCACAGAGCTACATGAATACTATGCAGTAATCATGTAGTATTAATGCAGCTCTGTGTAGTATTCATGTCAAATTCAGAATGTTTTACTTGAGTATTTCTACACTGTGGTTCTGGTACTGGTACTGGTTCTGGTTCTGGTTCTGGTGCAGTCTGACTCACCTTTGGCTTTCTTGACTTTGGGGGAGCAGGGTTTGGACACCTTGACGGTGGCTTGGCAGTCTGCGTTGAACAGCGCCCTCTTCAGGGTTCCTGAGCGGCTCTTGGTGTTGCTGGCGGCGTCGCAGGATCCCCACGGGCCGAACTTGTACTTACAGTCGCCTGGAGGAGGACACGCGGCAGGTACTCAGTAAATCAGCTGCATGAACACGAGACAGTAGTGAAAAACATCATCTAATGTCCAGCAGAAGCCAGAAGATGATCCAGCCACTGCAGTGCTTTAACCTGCAGCTCCTGTGACGGCCACTAGAGGCCGCCGCCGCTGCACAGCCTCAGTGAGGAGGAGACCTCCTTCACTGTTACACAACGTGGTTTAAACTTTACAACCTTTCAGAAGTCTCAGCTGTGAGACAGATTCTTCCAGAGCAAATAAAGATTCATCAGAACTTCTGGTCTGGTTTTGTTTTGGTTGTGAAACACGATGTTGTCTGTGACCTTCACAGGACGACCGACCAGACAGAGTCAGAGTCATCCTGGCTGCGAGAAGCTTCATCATCAAACCTCAGCTGAAGCAGACTGTCATGGAATTAAAGGAACAGTTCACCCAGAAATTTAAACTCAGTCCTCCTGCTGATGATATAAAGAGGAGGACTGAGTTTAAATTTCTGGGTGAACTGTTCCTTTAATTCCATGACAGTCTGTGTTCCTTCCAGTCAGCTGAGGTTTGATGATGAAGAAAACATTTATGAAGCTTCTAGCAGCCAGGATGACTCTGACAGTGTCCTCTGCAGACGAGACGTCTGATGTTTTAAATCAAATTTTAAATGTCCTTTAGGTTGAGAGCTCCTGACGCCTCTTGGCCTCCGTAGATTCTAACAGACTGAATTTAAATGAGCTCCTGGAGCCTGGTGTGTTCATCAGCATCATGTTTACACGCCCACGTTGGTAGAATAGTTCAGGTGTGTGTCTGTTGTGTGTCTGTTGTGTATCTGGTGTTGTCGTCAGTGTCTGCTGGACTCACTGATGTCCTTCTTCCAGTTGCAGGGGATCTTGCAGTGGATCTTGTCGGTGCGGTCTTTGCAGGTGGCGTCTCTCAGGCCGTCTCCACAGTCTCCGTGCTCCGGGACACACTTCCCGTACTGAGTGTCTGCGGGGGAGCAGTCCGACGCCGGCCGGGACTTCTCATGTTTCCCACCTGCAGGACCAGACACAGCTCGGGTCAGCGCCGGTGACATCATCATCATCATCATCATCATCATCAGCACCAGTCTGAGATCTGAACAACACTTCTGACCTCACAGTTCTCCTGTATGGAGGACTGAAACTGCCAAAGTAAAAAAATTAATTCATGTCCAACAGATTAATTATTGCCGTAATTATATGCTTTTAAATTCATCAAAAAATAATTTAAAAATGTCACAAATATTTGTTTTAGTTTTCTTGTGTATTTAATATTTTTTTAAATTCACTTATTTATCTACATGTTTATGTTGTCGTGCAAAAGGAAAATAAAACATAAATACTTTTAATTACCTTAAAAATGTCACATTTCTACAGATTCATTCATGCCTACATTTACTTTGAGTATCACTTTTGGTGCATTTAATGTAAAATAGTCTTTTAAATTAGACTTTTTATTTATTGTTGGTTTCAGTGTCGGAACAAAAACATTTACATTCACTGTTGAAAGTAACTCAGTACATTTACTCAGTAGACAGCAGCTTCAAACTGTGAAAGCACCGAACATGAGGTTTATATTAAATGCACCAAAATAATTCTGTCTCATAATATAAAATGATAAACTACACTGAAGCTTCTTCGCAGCTCAGATTTGTTCTTCCGTCACTTTTTGTCTGATTCCACGTCTTCTTCTGTTCGCAGACGAACACAAGAAGACGTTTTATATCATTACATTATATCGTTTTACTGTTTTCAGTGTGAACATGCAGGTTGTGATTGATATGAATGTTGTCAGGATTGTTTTCATTGGTCCGCTGTGGTTGTATTTGGAGTGTCGGTCTTTGGTGGGACCTGATTGGTCTGTCAGATGACGTGATGAAGTCTTTGTACTGAAACTTTAATAAACTCATTCTTGACTGACGTGAGCGGAGCGGTGTGGAGCTTCATCCTTTATACTGAGTGATGTATGGACTGAACTCGTGTCAGTGACACAGACTTGTTAAATGTAACTGAAAAACAAAGTGGATGTTTTGGGGAAATTGCACATTTCTATTATAAAATGATAATTCTGTTCATAATGTTTTATAGTGCGTCAGTCTGTAACATCTCCGTGTGGAGGTAAACTTTTAACTTTAGATTTTAAACTTCAGACCGCAGTCAGAAGTGAGCGATGCCTTCAGGAACCTCGGTCACACTCAGGAAGCAGCTGATGTCTGAAGCTGAACTGAAGATCTCACCTTTGTGATTTTTGGCTTTCCTGCTGGCCTCGGCGCTGAGCGTCAGGGCCAGGAGCAGCAGCAGCGTCACTGAGAACACACTTCGCATCCTGCACACACAAAACATGGATGTTGGTAAGATACAGAGGGAACGGTGATGCATTCAGGGACAGGTCAGAACTTTCCTCAGTCACGTCGTGGACGGCAGCACAAAGATCTAAACAAAGAGCCGATTCCTCTGTTCTGTCTGTAACACGTCTGTAACTGCTGCGTCACTGATTATGTTATTATCACGGGAACTCCTCGTCTCACAGCTCCAGCTGTTCCCTGGTGCTGATGACGGAGCAAAACAGTACCGGAGCCTGAACGCAACGCAGATGCATCCAGAGCAGATCTGAGTTTCTGTGGTGTTCAGGACACATTTACACCCAAACCAGTGAGAAGTGAGATGAGAAGACACAGACAGTCCCTGACATGATGAGCTGGAGTTCAGTAAACACCCAGCAGTCACGACGCAGCCTGGAAACAACCTCGACAGTTTCTGAGCTCTTCTGCGATACAACACTTATTCCAACACTTTGAAATCTCTTTGTAAACTCTCGGACTGAGCTACAAAATCAAAAACCTCGATATTGATATTGTGACGATGTTTTTCGGATGAGCTACTTTCACAAAATATGAACACAGTGAGATTAATGACATGAAATCATCAGGATGCGTCTGCTCAGGTCAGAATGAGCCTGTAGAGCAGGAACAGACGTCACTTCTGACGTCACCATGTCCCGTCTCGTATCACGGTAACGATACGTATCGTACACATCGGTGCAGGACGTCACCACGGCTCCAGAACTCCGTCCTCTGCTTCAACACTTGGACCAAAACGGTGTTGTTATCAGCAGAAACAGATCTCATGTCGCTGTAACGAGATCGGACACGATGTGGCAGCGAGAGCCTGATCTGGCCCAGCTCGGCTGGTTTGTGCCAGATGGTCCAAATTTAGTCCAGATCAAATCTGCTCTCTTTTCAGCTCTGCCCCCAAATCTCAGCACGCTTAAGCCAAATAATCTGACCATTGTGGTGAGCGCAGCATCAGGATTATAGAAGTAGGCTAATGTATTCAGACGCTGCTCTGCTCTCACTCAGTCGCTGTTCTGCACATACTCGCTTCATTTCTCCTTTTTCTCATCGTGATTAAACGGCCACAGCGGCCGGCAGCTCACAGCAGTGATGTAGCGCCGGCTCTTGGCTCAGCTCTGGAAAAAAGAGAGAGTCAATTACCCATAAAGCCCCTCTCTCCCTCTCTGTTGTTATTGTGCTGAGAAATGACAGACTCCTCTTTCAGGCCTCCATTAAAGCAATGGTCCTCTTTCACATGTCAGCTGGCAGAGCAAATCCTGCTCTTCTCGCTCCTCCCGCGGCCTTTTATGAGGAAAGAACCGGCTCTCAGCAGGCCTCCAGTCTGTCCTCCATCAATGAGGAGGGGGAGGAGGGGGGAGGGGGGAGGGGAGGAGGGGAGAGCAGTGTCTGAAAGAGCTCTTTAGATTTGCCCTCAAAAGAATACTGATTCATTGGCCCAAAACAAAGCCTCTTCTAGCCTGGTTTCATTTCTCTAAAGCCTAACACAGATTCCATGCCACGTCTTAGGAGCTCTGCCCCCCATCGCCCCCCCATCGCCCCCCCGCCCTCAATAGAAACTCATTTGCATAAGAAAACAATGAGATCTCAGCATGAAGAAAAGGAGTGGGATGCTCCCTTTGGTTCAGAACTAGGAACAACATTTAGTGGAACTTCCTCCTGAATCTCAGGGTTCACTCTCGCATCCGGAAACATGAAACAAAGTTTAAACGTGTGAATCTCTTCGCAGTTTGTTTCAGAGCGTGATGTCGGCAGAGTCACCATCAGAGGCGCCGGCGGCCCGGACAGAACACCGGTCCACAAAGGTTCGGTCCGGCCGCCGCGAGGAGGAAACGAGGGAGCTGACGTCCAACAAGTGAACGTCTCCTGGAGGGACAGCAGATTGTGACTCTTGTTGTTGGTTGAAACTGAAGGTTTTCCACAAAGACGACATGAGTCCAACACACCTGCAGTCACTCAGGCTCCATGTTTCCCTACAGACACAAACTCTTCCTCCATCCTGCGCTCTCTTCTGTCTGTCTTTGAATTAAGAGACAAAGCAACAGAAGACAAACAAGAACAATCCCAACATGAACAAAAGGACTTAAAACTGGACCTACGAAGCCACAAACGATCTCTGGAGCTGCTCAGATATCAGAGTAAACACATCTTTAAATGCTCCCTGAACATGTGGTCATCAGACACGTGAGACAGACGTGGAGCTGATCGCACAACACACGGTCACATCCGTACGTATCACACTGACGTGTACAAAATGTGTCATATCTCGTTCACATTACAGGTTTTTTAATTACTTTTTTTCAGCCTTTTCATGAATAAGAGTGACGAGAGACGGGGTGACGAGCATCAGAGGGCCTCGGGTCGGAATCGAACCCCCGGCTTACAGACAACAAGGCTGCCAAGCCGCCGGCGTCGGTCCAAGACACCGTTTCAACATTTGTAAGTGTGAAACCACCGAATATTTACGAAGAGGGACGAGGACGCTCCGACAGCACGCTGAGACGTGTTCCTAACAGAACCACATATTTCAGCCAAACGGGTTTTTCTGACAATATCCAAGAAGTTTGTGAGACAGCGAGGCTCAGCGCTGCGACCGAGTTCGGTGAAACGAGCAAAAGAATTTATCCTGGGAGAATTTTTCTTTTCCTTCTAGTTTTGGAACAAAATCAAGAGAGCAAAAAAATTATCCCCCCTGAAATGTTTCCTCTTTTTTAAGGAGAAGTCGTGACGAACACGTTTTTTACAACCGAGCAAAAAAAAAAAAAGTAAGACAAAAAACTTTCACTTGTGTGAAACTGAAACGTCTCCTGGTTTGTTTTCTTCATCTGTGAAAAAAAGTCCAAGTGTGAAACCGAGTGAAATAAAAAATCTATACATTAATTTTACCTTTTTTTCCACGTGTGAAAAAAAAGATCTCCTCACATTTTGACTTTAATAAAAAGCTGCTCCTGGACTCGCTGAGGAGAAGAACAACATCTAACGAGACAGATCGACACCATCTACAGATTACAGCCTCCACACTTCTGACACATGCAGATTATAAAATCTGATCAGCTGCAGGAGCTCGTCTCCACCACGAGAACACAGACAGGTTCTCATTATCTAACGACCAACGAACCAACAGACAGGAAATCCAAAGTTATTCAACACAACTGATCAGATCGTCTCTGGACCACGAACACAAACACCATTACTTTATAACCTGCAGATTAACTCACTGTTGATGGACAAACACGATTAATCAGCCAATCCTCTCAGCTCTAATCTTTACTAATTCGGTTTAAACAAAAATAAATTAACAGCTTTGGTTTCAAATGTGTGTAAACAACATGAACACTTACTTGCTGAGCTCAGAGGAGCAGCCGGTCGAGCTGTGGAGTCGTCGCTTCTGTCGCTGCCTTCAGCTGCTGCTGCTCAACATCCCCTCACACACACACGCTCACACACACGCGCACACACACACACACACACACACTCACACGCACACACACACGCTCACACACACACACACACGCTCACACACACACACGAACAATGCTGAAGACCAGCCTCATGGTGACATCGCAAGCTTTAATCCATAGCCTGAGGAACAAAACAAGCTCAGCTCATTAGCATAAACTGTGTGTGTGTGTGTGTGTGTGTGTGTGTGTGTGTGTGTGTGTGTGTCATATAGAAGGAGTGTGTGCAATGCCAATGTACAGGCTGGGTGTGTTTGAGCTAATATTGACTCAAACCGCGGCTGCTGTAGTTCAGCAGGTGTGTGATGGAGAGCAGGTGGAGCACCGACTCTCTGCTGGCTGAAGTTAACTTAACATTCAGTGACACAGAATCAAAACTCCTCCTGAAACACAGAAGTTTCATCATTACTCAAAACAACAGTTACATTTTTCACTAATATGTTTCATGATTCATTTACATTACAGCAACATTTAACGCTGTCAGAGTTCACACACTGTTCTGTATTTTAAACTTTCATCAATCATCACATTCTTGAAGGATACCAGGTGGAGACTCTGCTGTACCTGTGTTTCCTCAAAGTAACGCTGCGTTTCATCTTCTGTCGCTTTAACTTCCAGGAGAGAGTCAGAGAGAGAGGAAGCAAGTCAGAGAAGGAGACCAAACATGACCACGTCAGTATGAACCGAGAGCAGAGAGATTCTCTGTGATCCGACTCAGAAGACGCTGAATAACAACATCATAATGTTGTAAAAAGCTTGAATTCATATCTTCATCTGGACGAGAGACCTGACGAAGAGTTGATGTGTTAGAAGCAGGAGAAATGGGCGAGTGTAAGGATTTGAACGAGTCTGACAAGGTCCAAATTGTGATGGCTAGACGACTGGGTCAGAGCATCTCCAGAACCACAGTGGGGTGTTCCCGGTCTGCAGTGGTCATGGGCGGCCAAGGCTCATTGATGCACGTGGGGAGAGAAGGCTGGTCCGATCCAACAGACAAGCTGCTGTTGCTATAATTGCTGATTGTTAATGCTGGTTCTGATAGAAAGGTGTCAGAACACACAGTGCATCGCACCATGAACACCCTTTCATGGAAACAGTATTCCCTGATGGCTGTGGCCTCTTTCAGCAGGATAATGCAACGTGCCACAAAGCAGAAATGGTTCAGGATGGTTTGAGGAGCACAACAACCAGTTTGAGGTGTTGACTTGGCCTCCAGTGGACCCACCACCCGCAGGAGGGTTCAGAAGGGGCTGGTGCGACCCAATCCCCGGGCGGTGACTCTGGCCATGGGGACATGGAATGTCACCTCATTGGGGGGGAAAGAGCCTGAGCTAGTGCAGGAGGTTGAGCGGTACCGGCTAGAGATAGTCGGGCTCGCCTCCACGCACAGTCTGGGCTCTGGAACCCAACTCCTTGAGAGAGGCTGGACTCTCTTCTACTCTGGAGTTGCTCGCAGTGAGGCGGCGAGCTGGTGTGGGCTTGCTTATAGCTCCCCATCTCAGCCGCCATGTGTTGGAGTTCTCCCCGGTGAACGAGAGGGTCGTTTCCCTGCGCCTTCGGGTCAGGGACAGGTCTCTCACTGTTGTTTCGGCTTATGGGCCGAACGGCAGTGTAGAGTACCCGGCCTTCTTGGAGACCCTGGGAGGGGCACTGGAAAGTGCTCCAACTGGAGACTCTGTTGTTCTTCTGGGGGACTTCAACGCCCACGTGGGCAGCGACAGTGTTACCTGGAGGGGTGTGATTGGGAGGAACGGCCTCCCCGATCTGAACCCGAGCGGTGTTCTGTTATTGGACTTCTGTGCTAGTCACAGTTTGTCCATAACGAACACCATGTTCAAGCATAAGGGTGTCCACAAGTGCACGTGGCACCAGGACACCCTAGGCCGGAGGTCAATGATTGACTTTGTTGTCATGTCATCTGACCTCCGGCCGTATGTCTTGGACACTCGGGTGAAGAGAGGGGCTGAGCTGTCAACTGATCACCACCTGGTGGTGAGTTGGATTCGCTGGCAGGGGAGGAAGCTGGACAGACTTGGCAGACCCAAACGCACAGTGAGGGTCTGCTGGGAACGTCTGGCGGAACCCTCTGTCAGGGAGGTCTTCAACTCCCACCTCCGGGAGAGCTTTGACCAGATCCCGAGGGAGGCTGGGGACATAGAGTCCGAGTGGACCATGTTCTCCGCCTCCATTGTTGACGCGGCTGTACGAAGCTGTGGCCGAAAGGTCTCCGGTGCCTGTCGAGGCGGCAATCCCCGAACCCGGTGGTGGACACTGGAAGTAAGGGATGCTGTCAAGCTGAAGAAGGAGTCCTACCGAGCCTGGTTGGCTCGTGGGACTCCTGAGGCAGCTGACGGGTACCGGCAGGCCAAACATGAGGCAGCGTGGGTGGTTGCGGAAGGAAAAACTCAGGCCTGGGAAAAGTTCGGGGAGGCCATGGAGGAGGACTACCAGTCGGCCTCGAGGAAATTCTGGCAAACCATCCGGCGCCTCAGGAGGGGGAAGCAGTGCTCCACCAACACTGTTTACAGTGGGGGTGGGGAGCTGTTGACCTCAACTGGGGACATTGTCGGGCGGTGGAAGGAATACTTCGAGGATCTCCTCAATCCCACTGACACGCCTTCCGTAGAGGAAGCAGAGGCTGGGGGCTCAGAGGCTGATTCATGCATCACTCAAGCCGAAGTCACTGAGGTCAGTCAGGAAGCTCCTCAGTGGCAAGGCACCGGGGGTGGATGAGATCCGCCCTGAGTACCTCAAGTCTTTGGATGCTGTGGGACTGTCTTGGCTGACACGTCTCTGCAGCATCGCGTGGCAGTTGGGGACAGTACCTCTGGACTGGCAGACCGGGGTGGTGGTCCCTCTATTTAAAAAGGGGGACCAGAGGGTGTGTTCTAACTATCGGGGGATCACACTCCTCAGCCTCCCTGGTAAAGTCTA
The DNA here is from genome assembly GCA_039737535.1 of Lagodon rhomboides. Taxonomy (NCBI): domain Eukaryota; kingdom Metazoa; phylum Chordata; class Actinopteri; order Spariformes; family Sparidae; genus Lagodon; species Lagodon rhomboides. The sequence goes on along the minus strand of CM077793.1, from coordinate 33,201,091 downwards.
TTCCAGGGTACTGGAGAGAAGAATTCGGCCGATAGTCGAACCTCGGATTCAGGAGGAACAATGCGGTTTTCGTCCTGGTCGTGGAACACTGGACCAGCTCTATACCCTCCGCAGGGTGCTCGAGGGTTCATGGAAGTTTGCCCAACCAGTCCACATGTGTTTTGTGGACTTGGAGAAGGCATTCGACCGTGTCCCTCGTGGCATTCTGTGGGAGGTGCTTCGGGAGTATGGGGTCCGGGGCCCTCTGCTAAGGGCTGTACGGTCCCTGTATGACCGGAGCAGGAGCTTGGTTCGCATTGCCGGCAGTAAGTCAGACCTGTTCCCGGTGCATGTTGGACTCCGGCAGGGCTGCCCTTTGTCACCGGTTCTGTTCATTATTTTTATGGACAGAATTTCTAGGCGCAGCCGGGGGCCGAGGGGTCTGGTTCGGGAGCCACAGGATTTCATCTCTGCTTTTCGCAGATGATGTTGTCTTGTTGGCTTCTTCGAGCCAGGACCTCCAGCATGTCCTGGGGCGGTTTGCGGCCGAGTGTGAAGCAACTGGTATGAGAATCAGCACCTCCAAGTCCGAGGCCATGGTTCTCGACCGGAGAAAGGTGGCTTGCTCCCTCTGGGTTGAGGGAGAACTCCTGCCTCAAGTGGAGGAGTTCAAGTAACTTGGGGTCTTGTTCACGAGTGAGGGAAGGATGGAGCGTGAGACTGACAGGCAGATTGGTGCAGCGGTCGCATTCGGTCTGTCGTGGTGAAGAGAGAGCTGAGCCGAAAGGCGAAGCTCTCGATTTACCGGTCAATCTACATTCCTACCCTCACCTATAGTCATGAACTTTGGGTCATGCCCGAAAGAGCAAGATCCCAGATACAAGTGGCCGAAAAGAGTTTCCTCCGCAGGGTGGCGGGGCGCTCCCTTAGAGACAGGGTGAGGAGCTCGGAGTAGAGCCGCTGCTCCTCCACATCGAGAGGAGTCAGCTGAGGTGGCTCGGGCATCTCTATCGGATGCCCCCGGGACGCCTTCCTCGGGAGGTGTTCCTGGCATGCCCTGCTGGGAGGAGACCCCGAAGAAGACCCAGGACACGCTGGAGTGACTATGTCGCCCAGCTGGCCTGGGAACGCCTCAGGATCCTCCCGGAAGAGCTGGGGGAAGTGTCCGGGGAGAGGGAAGTCTGGGCGTCCCTGCTCAGACTGCTGCCCCCGCGACCCGGCCCCGGATAACCGGAAGAAAATGGGATGGGACTTGGCCTCCAAATTCCCCAGATCTCACCAGACTTGTAATCTGCTGCTGACATCTCGGTGCCAGATACCACAGCACAGCTTCAGGGGTCTAGTGGAGTCCATGCCTCGACAGGTCAGGGATGTTTTGGCAGCAAAAGGGGACCAACACAATATTAGACAGGTGGTCATACTTTCTAGTGGCACCTGATTACAGAACATCATTAGTGTGGTTGTATGTTCCGTCACATACAGCATCCTCCACCCCAGAGTGAACTTCTACAGGGTCCGTCTGCCAGATGTTCCTCGTCACTGGCTCCAGGTCCTCATGTTGAGCGCTGCCTCTGCTTATCTGTTGATTTATGGCCTGACTCATCCAGACTGTGTTCGTCTATCCCTGTGTGAGCTGAACCCGGGCTGCTGCTTGTGTACACATGTAGAAGGATGTTGCTCAGGATCCTTCAGCATTTTGTTCCTGTAAATATCAGAACTTCAGTTCATGCGGTTCTGCTGAGTTATGTGTCAGAACCGAGTCTGTGTTCTCCTCTCAGAGGCAAACAACCAGCAGAGTAAGAGCAAAGAAGAAAGTCTCCCAGCCATCAGACTGTGATGGCTCAGTCATGCGTGGAGGCCATTGTTAAAGACTGCAGCTGGAAACAGAGGGAGGGAGGGAGGGGGGAGGGAGGCAGGGAGGCAGGGGGGAGGGAGGGAGGCAGGCAGGGAGGGAGGGAGGGAGGCAGGGGGGAGGGAGGGAGGGAGTTAGGCAAACCTCCCCGTCCCCCTTCACGACTCCTCCCTGCTGCTGCTGCACTCTGATGATCAGCTCTCTCTCACTACATGCAGTTCAGAATAATTCAGCCATCGACCGTCGTGTAACAACGAGACAGGTAACATTCAGATCAGGTGTGAACCCGCTGCGACGTCACCTGGTGGTTTGTTGACTACTGTTTATAATGATGAGGTAAAAATAGAGCAAAACACATCCAATAAAAAACAGCACAATGAGAGAAGACCAAAAGAAAGACGATGAAACAGTCCAGGAGCTGGAAACGCTCTCCGTGCATGAGCCAAGTCAGCAGTTCTGATTGGACTGGACAGAAGTCATCTGTGTTTGATTAACGCACAAAATATTAGATATTTCTCTTTGGATATATTTTGATTTTCATAGATTTTATTCTGCTGCTGAACAGGATCGCTGCAAACAAAGTTTTGTTGTGTTCTTTTTATACATCACAATAAAGTGTTGATTCTAAAATGTCTAATTTAACTTCCAGCTTCATAAATCTCCTCATCCATCGATGTAAAAGTGAGAAATGTTAAAGCAGCTGTCACATCATCATCCGTCCTGAACTCACAGCACCTCCTCGACACCAGACCTCTGAACTCACCGATCAGTTTGAGCGCCACGTTTTCGTTAGTTGTTCGTGTGACGGCCACGCTGAGATGAAGTTTAACCAACATACACGACGTACACATCCTATATCACCAGAACGAATCAGTCGTCATCATCTGATCGTTTCAGCTCAGCATCCAACTGACAATAACTCCACTGTCCTCACAGAAAGCTGGAACTGACATGCTTTATTGCAGGTCACTCAGAAATGATAAAACCAAACAGTTATTACTCCAATATCATACATTATAATGTCATTCTGACAGTTATGCTATTATCATTAAAGGAACAGTTCACCCAGAAATTTAACCTCAGTCCTCCTCCTGATGATATAAAGTCCTCCTCTCCTCCTGATGATATAAAGTCCTCCTCTCCTCCTCCTGATGATATAAAGTCCTCCTCTCCTCCTCCTGATGATATAAAGTCCTCCTCTCCTCCTGATGATATAAAGTCCTCCTCTCCTCCTTGATGATATAAAGTCCTCCTCTCCTCCTCCTGATGATATAAAGTCCGGTGAAGTGTCGTGGTCCTCAGAACAGTTCTGGAGCTTCACAGTAAAACAGCAATTTACATTTTGATTTCTGGGTGAACTGTTCCTTTAACACAGACTCGACTGCTTTGGCAGAATCTGGCTTCAGCTTCTGTTTCAGTTTCAAACTTCCAACACTGACGAGCCTACTGGGCGTCTCAGCTATGTACACAGTAGATACACATCACAATGAAAGCGTCCTGCTGGCAGCCGTTTGCTTTACAGTTATGTAACAGACAAAAAAAATCTCATATGTTGACTAATTATCTCAAAGTGAAGCAGTCAGTGAACCGCTGGCTGCCCTCTGTTTGATCACAAGCAAAGTGTGTTTTATCTCTACAAATAAACCATAAATAGCTAAATTCTTCTGTGTCTAAGTTAAATATCCAAAGTCTGAACAAACACTTATTTCTGTTGAGTAAACAAATACATCCAAAACGTCACTATAAGCTTGAAAGAAGACACGTTGTTGCAGCCGTTCTATCCGATATGGCGAAAGCATCTAGTAGTTCCATCATGTTCAGCTGCAGACGGATGAATACAGTCAGTGTTCGCTCAGAGCAGCTGTTGTTTCACTTCAACAGCACTTTCTGTACACACATCGTTGTCTTTAACACGGAGGTCAGAGCGCTAATGTTCAGTCCGTAAAAGCCTCATTGAAAACTCAGTTTGGAGGAGATCTGAAAGTCTTTGTGGTCTGAAGAGACGAGTTTGAATTCACTTCAGTGTCCAGTTTCTGTTCTGTAGTTTGGACTCCAGCGGAGGACAGCGGCGCTTTCAGGCAACCACAGACCCGAATTAATCCACAACAAAGCATCATCTCTGGTCAGTTAAAGCAGGCTGGGAAACAGGTACAAATAATATTCATGTGTCTAACGCCTGCTGCCCCTCGCAGCAGAGAAGAAGCACGAGATATGTTACACGGCGGCCATTTTCCTGACAAGCACAAGAATCTGTTCCGGGTTTAAAGTCGTATAAACGTTGTTATTACTTCACCGCTTCCTCAATAATCAGCAACTGAAACGACGGCAGACGTCTGGAACGACTTCGGGTCAGATTTCCAGGTGGAACCACATATTTGATTATCTGTCAGACAGCAGCTAACGTTAGCGTTCAACCACCTCACAGCTAACGTTAGCGTTCCACCACCTCACAGCTAACGTTAGCGTTCCACCACCTCACAGCTAACGTTAGCGTTCCACCACCTCACAGCTAACGTTAGCGTTCAGCCACCTCACAGCTAACGTTAGCGTTCCACCACCTCACAGCTAACGTTAGCGTTCCACCACCTCACAGCTAACGTTAGCGTTCAACCACCTCACAGCTAACGTTAGCGTTCCACCACCTCACAGCTGACGATAGTGTTTCATGAGACAAAAGGAAATTAACTCTAAAATATCAACGCACATCTTTGACACGTTCATTTAAACCTGGAAGTGAAACGCACTGGATTGTAATCAAAAGGTAATGTTAGCGAGGAAGTGGCAGAATGCTAATGTGAGCTAACAGGTTAGCAAACATGTTGTTTCACCCACAGATGTGACCTTCTGCTCTTCATGGTGGTTTCAGCTGCTGACAGGAAGTGGTGAGATTCTAACAGTTTGTCAGATTCTGTACGATTACACGACTTTAACACCTGAAACACAGCTGCTTCACATCGCTGGAGGGAAACAGCCGCCATGTGAATCAGTTCTACACGTCCAGTCTTGTTCTCGTTTGACCCTGGCTGTAGGTGTTGGGGAGAAAGGAGTAAAAACCTGAAGGACCTTAAGACAGACAGATGTTTGGGACAGACGTGGCCTTCAGACCGCCGTCTCCTGGTCTTCTCTCTGGATCATCTGGTAATGTTGGCGGTTCTCCAGATATTCAGCCAGCTCCTGGTCGTTGGCCTTCTCAGCGCGCTGTTTGGGAGTCTCACCCTGAAACAGAAACACGGAGTCAAACAGGATTCTGTCTGATCTGATGTTTACTGACCTGAATGACGATCACGTTCACATCACAGCCTTCATACGAACCCTGACACATCTTAGTTTTCACAAGCTGCCTCATCCAAATCCTGAAGGTCCTTTTCAAAACTACTGATCACTTTAACTTATTGATCTGTGCTGACTAAAGTTTAACTGCAGAATGTGACGTGAGATCACCTACAGAGCAGAGGTCTCACTGTGACAGTGTGGAGCGTCTTCCCTCACTGATGATCTTTGATCGGTTCAGACACACTGACAGACAGACAGATCAATAGAAGGATCAATAGATGGATCAATAGATGGATAAATGAATAGCAGTGAAGCCTCTGAGCTGCTCTGTCACCCTGCAGAGAGGCTCGGCTTCACACCAACACTTTACACACTAACTAACACATGAACTCTTTTCATTCGCTGGAGAGGAGCGGAGAAAAAAAACACTCAGATTATGGGCTGCTTCCTGTTACCACTGGCTTCACCATGGCAACGGTGAGCCGCGGCCTTTGTGTGTGTCGGAGCGAGGCCGGGGATCCTGCGGCGCTTCGTTTCTCAATGACACACAACATTAATCACTTTATAGAAGTGGGTCAAATACTGCTGGAGATCCATTTAAAGTGCTCAGGCTGGTGGCCGTCACTGTGCCTGAGAACGCCGCACAGAGCGGCCTCGTCCAGCAGGAAGTGGCAGTCAACAACATGTTTCTGTGACTGAAATCATCCCGTGCTCCGTCAGGATCAGAGCGAGGACGTCTCTCTGCTGTCCAACATCCACAGACTGAAACCAGACGCAGAGTTATCGCTCTGTTCAAAACTCCACCACAGAGCTGAAGACAATCAGCTGCACTCTGTTTACTGACAGTGAGCTAACGTTAGCGTGCTAAAGTGCCAAAATCAAAAATCAAAAAGTAAATGATGTCATTAACTGCACCAGGTCATATTTATATTTAAAGCATCTATCAGACGCTTCTGTCCAAAGTGACTCAGTAATTCATCCACACTCTGATGGTGGCGGCTGCAAAGTGCCGACCAGCATCAGGACCAGTTTGGGGTTCAAGGACACTTCGACATGCAGACCAGGGGAATGGAACCAGCCACCTTCCAATAACAAGACGCTGCCTCGACCTCTGAGCCACAGCCGCCATGTTAACAGTAAACGTGACATTTGTGTTTTAAAGTCCTCCTGTGACTTCATGTCAGATCTGTTTACATTTTATTCATTTATTCATCCAGTTTATACGTCTGTTTGTCTCAGTGATGGACGAGCAGGAAGTGACATCACACCACAGGTGGTCACTCAGACGCAGGTTAATGCAGCTGTGAGCTGACGGACTGAGAGCTGAACACTGATTGGACGACTCCAGCAGGTGTGAACAGCCTCTCAGAGTCGCTGCTGATGAACGAAGACAATAAAACCAGATGGCCAGTGTGCTGACTCCATCTGTGTCTCTGTGTGTGTGTGTGTGTGTGTGTGTGTGTGTGTGTGTGTGTGTGTGTGTGTGTGTGTGTGTGTGTGTGTGTGTGTGTGTGTGTGTGAGACAGGTGAGTGTTTACCTGCAGGTCAGTCTTCATGAGCGACGCCCCGGCCTCCACCAGGTAGTGACAGATGCTCCTCTGAGAGGAGGAGGCGGCTTTATGGAGCGCCGTCTCTCCTCTGAAACACAACACGAGTGTGAACGACACGTCAGCAGTTTGATAAACGACTCTGAAAGACACGAGATGTCAAAGGGACAGAAACAGGACTCACGTCTCTCTCTCCGTGATGTCCAGGTGAGACGTGGGCACTGCATGGAACCAGACGGAAACAAAACGCTTTTAGAAACACATTTCAACACACCTTCAGCCGACATCATGAACACACACACACACACACACACACACACACACCGTCTGCACTGTTAAATCACTGCGTCTCATTGAACTCCATTCACTCATATCTCCGCTTTATTCAATCGTTACAGTTCAGAGGAACTTTTACATCGTTATTATTAATCGTTTATTATTCGGGTATGAAACATAAAGTAATGTGTTTCACACTTATTGTGTCTCACACACACACACACACAGACACACACAGCAGAAGCTAATCAATCACTGCGGCGGTGATTAATGGGCCGTCAGCGCTGTGTGTTCACCTGCTGCTCCACAGTTCAACAGGCTGCACACACGAGAGAACAGAGCTGCTTTCACAGGAAGAACAACTCCAACCACCACAACCGACAGCTCAGAGCTGCCATCTAAACATCATTACTGCACAGGTGCATTGTGGGAAAGAGAGCCACACATGAACCAAACTCCAAACTGTCAGACATCATTTCCCTCCAGACACACCTCAACACCTCAACACCAACAGGAAGTGTTGAAGCGTCAGTGCCACATTAGATCAGGAAGACAAACAGAAACACTAAAGATGACAGACGACTGAACAGAGCAGCAGTAAAACACATCCAGCCACAACATCCAGTCTCAGCCGCTCGCTGCAGCCGTCAGGTCTGCATGGAGGATCTTACAGCCAGTGTGTGTGCCGGCGCCCCCCAGTGGACAAATCAACACAACACACACAACAACTTCACTCAGATTCTGTCCCATTTTTCTACAAACAAAACTTAACTCACAAGAATTATTTGAAACGTTTCAGAAAACAATCAAATCAAAACTCTGGAAACACCAAAGAAGAAGAAGTACGATGAGACAGATTCTGTTGTTTTCATCACAAGTCCGATCAGCTGTCGTCCTGTCAGCAGAAGGCTGTCCTGCAGAGTCTCAGAGGATGAGCTGCAGCTTCTAACCCTCCTCTCAGGAGGAGACAACAACAACAGCTGACGTGGGCTCAGAAACACCAGAACGTCACAGTGGAGGATGAAGAAAGTATTTACTGATGAATCACAGAGAAAGATGAGTGTCAGTAACAGAAGGGTGTGTGTAAGGAGACGGCCAGGACAGAGACTGATGTCACAGTGAACCACGGTGGAGGAAGACGTCTTCAGACTCCACCCGGACCGAGGAGAAGCACCACTCCATCCTTCAGACACATGCTCCACCCTCTGGGGAGATCTGTGTGGAGAAGGATTCATCCTGCAGCAGGATAATGAGCCCAGACACCTCACAGCTCGGACACAACCAGAGAAGACCAACGAGTCCTGGACTGTCCTCCACAGTCACCTGACCTCCTCCACAGTCACCTGACCTCCTCCACAGTCACCTGACCTCCTCCACAGTCACCTGACCTCCTCCACAGTCACCTGACCTCCTCCACAGTCACCTGACCTCCACCACATTCAACATTTACGGATGAAATGAAAACTAAAAAACCTTCTCTCACCGTTGTCGATGAGGTACTTGAGGATCTCTTTGCTGCCGACCTCCACAGCGTGATGCAGCAGCGTGCAGCCGGCGGCGTCCTGCAGCAGGATGTCCGCCGCCTGCTGGTGGAGCTCCATCAGCTGCACGATACAGAAACACTGAGCTTTCACTTCAGTTTCATGGCGTTAAATAAACATAGCTCAAGTTCTGAACAGCTTCAGTCCAGCAGCTGAAACTATCTGGACATGCAGCGAGGAACGAGAGGGACGAGGGAGTCGCTCTGCTCTGGGGATCCGTTCTCTACGTCTGATCTAAACGACCTTCTCTTCTGTGTTTAGGACTTGTGATCTGGTGGAAAAACATGTTTTATCAGGATAATATTCATAACTTCCCTCATTTTGTTCCATCTGTAAAACATCCAGACAAAGAACTGATTTCTCTCCGTGTCAAGAGAAACACTTTTCTTTCCCCAGTAGAATTTTTTTCCTTTTGTTTTTTATTTTTTTACATTTTTTTTACATATTTTCACAGATGGAAAAAAACATGAAGGAACTTAAAGAGGTTTTCCTGAGAAAACTTCCCAGCAGATGATAAACACAGGAGAGAGAATCACTGATCAGATTGAACAGATCCATAACAAGATGCTTCATGATCTTTAACCAGTCAGCTCAGTGACAGACTCACTCTGGTCAGGTCTTCAGTCCTGATGCAGTCGATCAACTCTGCATCTAAAAGACAGAAAATACAATTCAACCTGTGTTGATCAGCTCAGACGATGAACAGACTGTGGATCAGAACCAAACGTGTCACCAGAAACAAAACGGTTCGCTCAACATGTGAATCGTTTTGTGGTTGGATCAAAGCGTCTGTTCAAAAATCGATTTTAGCTTTTCAGATTGTTTCTCACCTAAATCATTTAGAGACATGATGCCTTTAAAGTTCTGAGAAAGTTTTAATGGGTTAATCTAAAAATCACTGTGAAGACTTTTAGCAGAATATCATTTAAATACTTAAATAAAATATTGAAATAAAAATCTGTAAAACTTGTTCTTTACTTCAAGACGATCAACAGAGGAAACGTTTACCTTTTTCAGGGTCGTGTGAGGTAGCACTGGACGGACTGTCAGAGAGGCAAAATAACATGTTAGATATGACCATGAAGCATTAACACACACACACACACACACACACAGACAGACAGACAGACAGACAGACAGACAGACAGACAGACAGACAGACAGACAGACAGACAGACAGACAGACAGACACACACACACACACACACACACACAGACAGACAGAATGGAGTCCTACCTAATGATGGGTCTGAAATCAGCGAGCGTTGTGTTTGAGCGATGGACATTGATGATCTTTGCTCCTCTCCTTCAGACGAGACACAGTGAGACACATGGAACCAGCAGCACTACAGTCTAAAGGCCGCGTCCACAGAGTGGCTGTGTGTTTCAGAGCTCGAGCTTCTTTTATCAATTATTCCCAATGAGGAGCAGCAGCCCAGAGAAAAGGCTCACAGCCCGCAGCGTGGTTTTTAAGAGATAATATTCACTGTCTTTCTGTCTCCTATGGATCGAGACATCTCGCTCGTCCTCCTCGTCTCATGTCCTGATGTCAAATAAACATCAGAGTCCATGAAACAGCACGGCTGTAACATGCTGCTGTCACAGAGAGCAGACGCAGCGCTTCTTCTCTCAGCGCTCCTGAAAACACTCTGTGGACACGGACACTGAAGCTCCGAGTGTGACACTGATGTTCACATACGTGTGCATGTGTACAGACAGTACACATACATGTACAGTTTATATGAACACATGACTGAAGCGATGACAAGACGAGCTTTCCTTTCATGAGATCTAATCATTTAAATTAAGTAACTTGTTTATCATTAAAGTGTTAAATAAAAGTTTCTCCTGTAAGAAATCACATCAGGACACATGTGACACCTGTGGAACAGAATTACATGGAAAATGTACATGTAATTAAAATATAAGTCCATGTTTCAGGTGATACTTTGGCCCTAAAGTGTCTCTTTAATAACACATAATTTACAGTTTATATTTACATTTATCAGACGCTTCTGTCCAAAGCATCTTACAGTAATTCACTCATTCACACTCTGATGGTGGCGGCTGCCACCAGCACATCAGGAGCAGTTTGGGGGTCAGTGTCTTGCACTTTGACATGCAGACCAGGGGAATCAAACCAGCAACCTTCTGATAACAGACGCTGGCTCTGCCTCTGAGCCACAGCCGCCTCATAAACACTATTAAGCAGCCCAGCAGTGTTCTGAGTCTGTGCTGTGGGGATCACATACCGACCATCAGCCACGTCTGATGGACTGTAACTACTCTGTTTCTACTGTTATGATGCAGAATAACAAAAGATTCCTGTGTGTGTGTGTGTGTGTGTGTGTGTGTGTGTGTGTGTGTGTGTGTGTGTGTGTGTGTGTGTGTGTGTGTCTACCTGCAGAGGGCAGTCTTGGAGGAGCTCTGAGACAAAGCATCAGCCACTGAACTGTCGCTGGAAATCCTCTTCCTCTGAAAGTCTCTCACCCTGAAACACAAACACACACACACACACACACACACACACACACACACACACACACACAGTGTGACAGTCACACTCGGGTTTCTGAAGAAATATTTTTCCTGATTTATCTGAAAAAACGTCTCAGAATTATCATTAAAAAAAATGTAAAAAACTTTCTTTTATTGTTTTCTTTTTGTTTTAAATCTTTGTAAGTTTGTTAAAAAAGCTGCTGCAGAAATAAAACATCAAACTAAACTAAAGATGAACTTGTACATCACACTAGGATAAAGAATAAAAGGTCCAGACGAGGCTGCGTCTCACCTGGTGGAGGTCGAGGAGGACGGGGAGGACGGGGAGCAGGGGAAGGCGAACTGTCTCTGCTGGTCCTGGTGCTCCTCAGAGTCCACCAGGTCGGGCATGCCGGGGGAGGTGCCCACCGTCTCCTTGACAACAAGCTCCGGGTCCAGGATGTAGAGCTCCTCCTGGGAGATCTCCGTCACGTAGTTCAGGTGCTCCTGGAAGAGAAGGAGGATGTTGTTATTCCTGAACTTACCTTTGTTTATCATAATCATAAACATGCTGTTCATCTTCCTGTGAGTGTCAGTGCAGGAATATATTTTCCTCTAAAGGATCCTGTGTGAGCAGCAGTTCACTCTGATGTCTTTCTGCAGTTATGGATTAATCTAAAATATAAATTGCTAAATTAAAAACTGTCATCACTGATTACATAAAACAATCTGTAAAATCAGTTTATGAAATCAATAAATAAATGTTGGGTTCTGGTTTGTGTCCTGATGAGGATGTTTCCTGTGTCAGCGGTCCCACCTGAGCCCGGTCGATCCTGTAGAAACGATCTGCAGTTGTACCTGAAACACAGAAAGGAGCCGTCAGACTCTGCCTGCGACTCTGTGCTGAGCAGCTGAGCGCTGGTTTGGACTTACAGTCGAGGAAACACCACTTCATGGACAACTTCTGCGAGGACAGACACTCTCCCTTCATCTCGTCACAGTCCTGAAACAGCAGGAGACGCGAGGAAAGACTTCAGTCAATCAGCACTCTGCTCACTGTGATGTTCAAGTCAGCGACTGAATGTTACTGCCTACATGCATTTTCTCTGTCTGACTTGAGAACAGGTGAGAAAAAGGTTTTGTCTTCCTCATTTCTGTCTCGTGTGAAAGATGGATCAATAAATTCAGCTGCTCTTCAGTCAGAAACACAGGAGAGGAGAATGTTCACTCGAATGTTTTCTTGCTTTGGACCGAAAGAACTCGTGATGTCATCTTTCTGAATAATCAGCAGGTTAATGTCGAACTGATTCATTATTTAAAGATAAATAACAGAACAAAGAAGGAAGTGCAGCTTCGATCTGATGAGTCTTTTAACTTTAAGCACCGCGGCTCCACTTCACTTTGTCTGACCTCACATCATCAGAGTACGTTTACACGGCCGTGATGTCACGTGTGCTGTACCTGGTCCAGGTTGTCGTGCAGGCGCTCGATGAGCAGGCGGCAGGTCTCCAGGTCGCTGTCTCCAGGGACGGTGATCACACCCAGCGGCATCGCTGCAGACACGGACGACACACCCACGTCAAATCAGTGAATCTTTAAAGTTCAAGTTTCCAGAGTTAAAGAACAAAGATTTAGGCTGAGTCCAAATGTAAACAGGTATTACTGCAGACAGGGTTTAAACAATCGCTCACGTACACTGGACATGTGCACACCAGTAACAGGAAGCAGACTGTGTTCTCTGCTCGGTTAGTGAGTTACAGAACATTAAATGAACAAGACCGTGAAACTTCACAGAATCGTCCTGAAGTGCACGACTACTCATGTCTGAGATGAGACGGAAAGCCTCCGTGTTTTAATGTAAGAAGCTGCAGAGACTCACAGGCCTCCTTCAGCTGGTCCTTGTCGTAGTGCAGAGCCTCGTACGCCGCCATGCTGATCCGGTTCACCCGGATCTGCAGCTTCTCCGGGACCGGCTGCTGACTGCGCACACACACACACACACACACACACACCACACACACACACACACCACACACACACGTGCACACACACACGCACAGAAACATTATACTGTGAGCTGAACGCACACACAGGTGTAATTAATGGTGTAATCAGTGTATTTGTACTGTGGTGTGTGTATTTGTACTCGTTGAGGTGGGTGTATTTGTACTGTGATGTGTGTATTTGTACTCGTTGAGGTGGGTGTATTTGTACTGTGATGTGTGTATTTGTACTCGTTGAGGTGGGTGTATTTGTACTGTGGTGTGTGTGTATTTGTACTGTGATGTGTGTATTTGTACTCGTTGAGGTGGGTGTATTTGTACTCGTTGAGGTGGGTGTATTTGTACTGTGGTGTGTGTATTTGTACTCGTTGAGGTGGGTGTATTTGTACTGTGATGTGTGTATTTGTACTCGTTGAGGTGGGTGTATTTGTACTCGTTGAGGTGGGTGTATTTGTACTGTGGTGTGTGTATTTGTACTCGTTGAGGTGGGGCATGGAGATCCTCCTCTTGGCCTTCTGCACCATGTTGGCCTGGCTCCTCAGGCTGATGTGGATGACGGAGGGGGCCAGCTTGCAGGGCTCCCCGTCCACCTGCATGGGGATGGACTTGAAGGTGGTGAGGGTCACTTCCTTACACTGATGGAGCCGCTCGCCGTGACCGCCCACCTGCAGCGTGGCCTGGACACAGACCACCACAGGTCAACACCGGGACGCTGCGTCATTTTTTAATACGTTCATTTTATCGGCAATCTGACAGAAAAATGACTGATAATCTGAAAATGCTGACTATCGGGCTGATAATGGATCAGGGCTGATCATCTGTGTGTACAAGATAATCGTAGAAGAGAGAAGTATTGGAGTATCGATATGTTGTGATCCATCTACCCCCCTTAGTTTACACGTCTGACCGGAGGGTGTGGTTTGGTGGAGTAACAACATGCGGAGCTCCACAAACTTTAAGGTTTCTTATCACACACACACAAATTAAACTTCCACCAAATGATTGCAGGTCAACAGACCGGGACGGTCGCTACATTAGCAGCTGGCAGCTCAAATGTTTTCTCCAGTTAAATAAGAACAGACTGAAGTGCTGGTTCACTGGGCCGGTCAGTGCAGCTGAGAGCTCACCAGAGACGTCATGGTGAAGCCGATGACCTCGATGCAGCCGTCGTCATGACGCTGAGGCTCAAAGTCCTGATGCTCGCTGGGGTGACCCCAGGGCATGGTGCCGGCACAGTACCTGCACACACAGAGGGTTACTTTCACTCAAGCAAACCAAACACTGATAGATAAATGTTGATGTGAGAACGTGTTTGTCCCTGCTGGCTCGGCCGACCTGGGGATGTTGAGGAACAGCAGACACTGCAGCTTCATGTCCTGGACTTTGGCCGTCAGGTCCGTCCCGTCACACTGAGGAGGGAGGAGACAGACCGGCTCAGCACTCACACATCAACACAGGAATCTGCTGGTGAATACTGATTTAAACTACATCTATAAAATAAATAATAGATGGCTGTAATTGTTCCTTGTATCCATTTTATTCCTGTTCCTTCTGTGAGGACACGGGACGGACCAGAATCCAAACCAGGTTCTGTCTTCATACGAGAATATAGGAGCTGATTTCCTTCAGACTGGCAGGAAGCGTCGGAGCAGACAGACCTTATTTTCTTTCAGCAGCCTGTTCATTCTGCCATTTACAGCACATGTGTCTGATGTATTTTAATATATGAGCAGTCTGGTCTCCAGGTTTCAGGCCACACACCAAAAAAGGTGTTTTCAAGTCAAACATCATGTTTCCTAACCCCGACCACCAGAGGGCGCTTCAACCAGCGAAGCTAGAGGCAGAACAGCTGCTTCAAATACACAAGTGTGCTGAGTTCAACACGTTGGAAGAGAGAACGGCTCTGACTCATCAGAATCCAGTTCTTCTCATTTGTTAGTCAAACTTTTTTTTTCACAGATTATGCTTCAGAGTGAGGCGACAGAATCGTCCTGGTGGTTACAGACTGTCAGCTGCTCCTCCACACACTGAACACATGTTAAAGTCTGATCTGATGGGTTCTATATTAATGTGATAATAACGTTATGGATTCATCAGGAGATGATAAACATGTGGCTGATGTGGTGACAGCTGGATTATGTACTGTACTGTCTCTACTCACCACCACTCTGATGTGCTTGGCGAGGTCTTTGGAGCTCCCGCTCAGGAAATCTGAGAAGGCTGTCTGAAACACACACACACACACACACACACACACACACATTACAAACACTTGAACGTGTGAAGGAGTGAACAGGACGGAGCAGTGCGGACACACTCACCCCTGCATAGAACATCTTGTTCCTGAAGCGGCTGTTGAACTTCTCGGGATTCGCCTCTGAAACAGAAAACAGGCTGCTTCAGGACATCAGAGCGTTTTCTATCAAAGCTGTTAGTGACCTGAATAAAAACCCATTTACTGCCAGGAGGAAGTGGACACGCTGCGGTTCGGGTAAATTTAGCTCGCTTACATTTCCATCCATCATCCGGTTTCTCAGGTTCATTATACGAGGCTTTAATTAGATGAGATGACTTTATTATTGATCCCTGTTGAGTAATCAGGTCAGCGAGCAGCAGAGGAGAGGATGCAGATAAGAATAGAGTAAATATGATCACTGAAGATAACTGGGTCATCTCCTGCCAACTCACTTTCTCCCGTTCATGTCACAGAAAGATGTTTCACTCTGAGGTCCAGACACAAACTGGACCACTTACTGTGGTGATAATGTCTCATCGTTCAAAGAGCGGAGGGACGACGTCCTCTGACCGAGCCGGGAGGACCGGAGGGTGTCAAAACTGAAATCAGCTTGGATTTATCAAACTTCCCAGTTGTGGAGACATTCGTCCAGCTGTCTCTCTGTGAGACACTGTGTGTGTTATAACTCTGATCTTACACTGTGAGTTTGTATGGAATCCGAGAGGCTTCATCAGTTCCTGCTCCCTTGACTAGGCTGAGACTAGTCTCAGAACTGATGAAGCCTCTCGGATGAGAGGTGAAACGTCTTCAAGACAAAAACCAAATCCAGTTGCATTCGATTCAATTTCCTTGAGATAACTATGACCTGGATGAATGAGAATATTCACAAGCTTTGTATGGAATCTGTTTTATGGAATGTCTCGTCTTTTATCTGGACTGTGAGTCTGAAATGTTTCTGCTCTGTTCGATCAGTTTGTCTGAACGCTGCTCGTAGCTGCTGCAGCCAATATGAACACGATGTCTGAATAATTAAGACGAAAAAGGAGACGGATCAGTGTGAAAACTCACAGGATGATATAAATAAGAAAAGAAAAAAGACTTGAACAATGTCCTTTCAGAATAAATGTGATGTGTACAGTTTGTTTTTACTTGACTAAAAGCACAGAACAGCAGCCGGCCTGCTTCCTGCTGCTGACGAGCTCAGACTCTCTCTGTTAAGCATCGAGAACACCGGCTCAGGTAGAGAAGAGTCGGGTCTCTTCAGAACCGGTGTGTCTCATGAGCAGTACGCCTGCTCCCTCTGCTGTTCAAACAGAACAACACAACAGCAGAACACATTCACACTGATTCATCTCGTTAGATCCATGAACTCTAAAATAACCACATGATGGTTAGATATCGTCACCACGATGGTGTCGCAACATTTCCTTTTTTTTTATTGCAATTTTGCATAATTCAGTGTATCGTTACATCCGTTGTGTATGGAACCAAAAGATAGAAAGATCAATCACAAAATCATTTCTTTTTTAAATCTAAAATGTTCAGCAGTGTAGTGCTGATGTTCTATAATCTGTCTCTCCCGTTCAGGTGCGAGTGGACTCACCTCTGGATTCATGGAAGCCAAGTGTGACGTGAGCATCGAAGCCCAGACTGAAGTAGTTGTTGAAGACGTCGATGGGGAGCTGAAACAGCAGAAATCACCAGCTGGTCAGAAACACTCGAGGTTTAAAGAATGAATCGACCTCTGAGTCTCTGATAAATGAGCGACCTTGTCCGTCTGATGCTCGTCCCTGTCCTCCGGTCGGGCCTCGGGGTTCGCCTCCACGTTCAGGTTCCATCGGTCCAGCTGGACGATGTTTCCATCCTCGACATGCGACAGGATCTTTGTTATGGGCTCATCAGTGTAACCCTGAGAGGAGGGAGGAGGAGAGAGGAGGGAGGAGAGAGGAGGGAGGAGAGGAGAGAGGAGAGAGGAGAGAGGAGGAGGGAGGAGAGAGGAGGAGGAGAGGAGAGAGGAGGAGAGAGGAGAGAGGAGGAGAGGAGGAGGGAGGAGAGAGGAGGAGAGAGGAGAGGAGGGAGGAGAGAGGAGAGAGGAGAGAGAGGAGGGAGGAGAGAGGAGGAGGGAGGAGGAGGAGAGAGGAGGAGAGGAGAGAGGAGAGAGGAGGGAGGAGAGAGGGAGGAGAGAGGAGGGAGGAGGGAGGAGAGGGGAGAGGACAGAGGAGGGAGGAGAGGGGAGAGGAGAGAGGAGAGAGGAGAGAGGAGGGAGGAGAGGAGGAGAGAGGAGGGAGGAGGGGAGGAGGGAGGAGAGGAGAGGAGAGGAGAGGAGAGGAGAGGAGAGGAGACGAGAGGAGAGGAGGAGAGAGGAGAGAGGAGAGAGGAGAGAGGAGGAGGGAGGAGAGGGAGGAGAGAGGAGGGAGGAGAGAGGAGGGAGGAGGAGAGGAGGAGGGAGGAGAGAGGAGGGGGGAGGAGAGGGAGGAGAGAGAGAGGAGGAGGGAGGAGAGGGAGGAGAGAGGGAGAGGAGAGGAGAGGGAGGAGAGAGGAGGGAGGAGAGAGGGAGGGAGGAGGAGAGGAGGAGGGAGGAGAGAGGAGAGAGGAGAGAGGAGAGAGAGGAGAGAGGAGGAGGGAGGAGAGGGAGGAGAGAGGAGAGGAGAGAGGAGGAAAGAGGAGAGAGGAGAGAGGAGAGAGGAGGACACGTAATTCATCTACTGACTGCTGACATGCTTGATTTGGGATTAGGACTTGTGACGGTATTCTGGGACGTTGGGGGGCCAATCACAGAAAAAGTGAATTCTACATAATGTTGCTTTACTGTTACAAGACACAAAGTCCTTATGTGACAGATCCACGTGTCATGTCATGCTTCCTGTGGATCACCACAGAACCTGCAGTCGGTTCTGTAGCAGCAGACTGAGGAGCAGAACTCACCCCTCCCCAGTTCAGAGTCCTGGCCAGGTCGTTCCCGGTCCCCAGAGGAAGGATGGCGACGGGGGGCGGAGGATGGAGCTTCAGCTGGTCCAACACTGACAGGATCCAGCCCACCTGAACACACACACACACACACACACACACACACACACACACACACACACACAAAAACATCATAAACATACTTCTGCATTATTTGGACCTTCTTGTTAATTCAGCAGATGTTCTACATGAACTTCTTTCTGTCTTTGAGTAGAAACATGGAGTCTGTTTGTCTCAGAGATGGACGGGTTTGTTTCATGCAGAGCAGCTGTGAGCTGATGGACTGAGAGCTGATCGATCACTCAGGACAGACGGTGATATCAGGTGTGAACAGGGACCTAACTGACTGCTGAGTTTCATTTCCAGGTTGTACAGAGTAAACCAGTGTTAGTCTTTTGAGCTGCATTAAACAGTGTTAGACATTATCTAAGGTCTGTATGTGAGGCCTCCCTCTCATATGTGGTGAATAGTATGAGACTCACTGTCCCGTCTCCTCCACAGGCCAGGATCCTCAGGTTGGGCACTTTGGCATACAGCTCCAACCTGCAGGAAACACAAAGCAAAGCATGCACAGATTCAGACAGAGACAGGAATCCTCCTCCAGACCTGCAGACCTGCAGAGCTGACAGACTCTGGACAGAACTGGACGGACTGCAGAGGTCTGTGGCTTAATCTTGACTCATGCCTCTGCGTTGAGTCGATGCCGACATACAGCAGCAGGACCTGAACCACCCAGAAACGTAACTGTGTGTTATGTCAGGAATGTTTTTTAGTCCAAATGATTGAAAGAAAGTGGAAATTATGGAGATACCAAACATTCAACTTAAGTTTTCAACACACAGATGAAAATGTGTTGATTTCTGAAGACAACATAAGATTCATGGTAGATTAAAAAAGGAAGAGTTTTCTAATGACTGGAGAGGGTTGTTAGTGGTGATCCACTCTGGGTTTGTTTCTGTTGTCTGTTTGTCTACTTGAGAATAAAACTGCAGTGATGTCGTGATGATTCCAGCGACTGTGTCAAATCTCTGACAGACTGATAATGAAGAGGTGGAGGCAGACTTCAGTGACGGTCGGTCTCACGTCTCCTCGCTCCCCCACACAGATAAAACAGAAACCCCTGAGCCAGTGCGGCTGATCTCACCCCTCTCTGGGTCCTCCCTTTGTCAGGTCGAACACCTGGCGAGGGTTCAGGTACCACATGAAGGACTGGATGATCTTGGCTCCCTGAAAGTAAAACAGAAATAACAACAAACTGTTCAAACTGACTGAGCAACACAACAAAGACGAAGCGTGGCGTCGACACGACCTGATGGTCAACTAAAACATCTTCATCCTGTTTGAATATAAACTGTAAAAGATAAAAACAAATATAAATGTGTTCATTTATCCAAACGTAATAATGAGAGGCAGCAGTCCAAAAGTCTGTGAAGCATTCACTGCTGCTGGTAAAGCTTCATGATCTACTGGGTGCATCAGCATGTTGATCAGCTCGTCTCGCCTCACATCCTCTAACAGGACACTGTAGATATTAACTGCACTGACACTGTGGGCCCAGTGTTGCCCTGTGAACATTAAACTACCTGGTTCCCTCCACTCTTTGGGTTGACAAACACCAGCAGAGGCTTCATGAGCTGAGAGGGAAGAGGCTTCACCAGGAAGGGCTTCCAGCGGCCATCCTGGAGCTGGAAGACGAAGCAGAGCAGAAACGTTCAGGAGAATCACAGATTCACAAGTGATGATGCCATCTGCCTCATGACCTGACGATACACAGTCATAGAGTTCAACTATCTGGAGTGCAAATATAAACAAATATATATTTAAAGGATTATAAATATGGTGCAAACCAGTCGTACACAAAGCAAACAGGTCAACACCAGCTGAAAACATGAAGATATCACATGAAGTATTATAAATATAACTTAGATTATGACCAGTGTTGGGCAGCGTTAACTACGTTACAGTCTCACCTGAGGAAAGTAACTCGTCTGGGATTTTACTTTTTGTTTTTAGTGGCAACAGAAGGAACTGAGAAAGGTGGTGAAATATCTACAGTAATGGATTACTTATTCATAAACACAACAAAATAATATATTACTTGAAATGCAAAGTTAACGTGTGACGTGAACATAAAAGTAATGTGAAGACTCCAACACTGATATCGACCCTCGTTTCAGTTCATTACTGTAATCTGTGGGCAACAGTAATCCAGAGAGAGGATGACTGAATGAACAAAGCAGAACCGAACAGAACAGAACCGAGCCTCTCAGCACCGCGGCCTCGTCCTCACCTCGGCTCCCTTTTTGCTCGACTTGTTGCATTTCAGTGACGTCCTCTTCTTCTTTTTACTGGACTTTAAAGACGTCTGCAGGCAGGAGAACAAACACATCAGCGTCAGAGACTGTGTGTGTGTGTGTGTGTGTGTGTGTGTGTGTGTGTGTGTGTGTGTGTGTGTGTACCTGTGTTCTGCGGACCCGGATGATCCAGGTAGGAGGGATGATGACGGCAGCATGAGCTCCCAGCGAGCAGCACTCCTCTATCTGCTGCAGCATGAAGCACGTCACCTTGTTGTGATACTGAAACACAAACAGGAAGTGACCTCAGACTGAAACACAAACAGGAAGTGACCTCATACTGAAACACAAACAGGAAGTGACCTCAGACTGAAACACAAACAGGAAGTGACCTCATACTGAAACACAAACAGGAAGTGACCTCATACTGAAACACAAACAGGAAGTGACCTCATACTGAAACACAAACAGGAAGTGACCTCATACTGAAAGACAAAGCTGCTGATTACTTCCTGTTTGGAGTTTACTTTGAGAAAAGAGTGCTGGTTTGACTTTATTCGACTGTTTTGTGCAATTAAAGGACTGAAATAAAAAACAGGACTTCAGATTGAAAACATTAAACCAGAACAGAAGCGTAGGAGAACGTCTTTACTTATTCTACTATAATCTTTGCTTATTGATCCCTGCGAGAAAACAGGATCATGTTACAGTGAGAACAGAAATCTAAATGTATCAAGAAATTAAAAAAGATTATAAATACAGAAGAGTTACAAAGAAAATGTAAATAAAAATAGAATTAAAAGAATAAACAAGAAAAAATAAAGACGTGCTTTATGATATTTAACGACAGATATAGAAAATAATATGTAAAAAAACAATAAAGTAGTTGTGTACATGTTACACTGTATGACTGATATTAACTCATATTGTAAACGCACAGCTGAGTGTGATGAAGTGATTCCAGAGTGAGCTGAGAGTTTGGGCTCAGAGCGGAGCTGCTGTCAGGATCGAGTGAGCTCACCTGCACCGAGGCAGACTCACCTGCAGGGAGCTTCACATGGGAAACTGTGTGAAAACGCAGCTGTGTGACTCACCGCCTGTTTGCACCACGAGCAGCTGATGGCAACGATCTCTTTGCTGTGAAATGAAAACTTCTGTTGGAATCCCTGTTGGTGAGAAGAGATGCGTTAGCTCCGAGGCTAATGGATAAGAAGCTCCACGAGGCTGACGGAGGCTGACGGAGGCTCACCTTCCCACACTGCCGACACTTCCCCGTCTGACGTCTCCGGTGGACCCAGTGGTGTCGCACAACGTTGGACTGAAAGACGACAATGTGTTCACAATGTCACATGATTTTAAGGCAGTTTTAATTTTCTGACTCTGCCTGATCATCTCGTGGACAACAGCAGTTAATAAACAGAACGACGATGATTTCCCAGAATAAAATCACACCAGTTTGAGTGAGACTGACCTCTCGCACAGCTCGAGATCCTGGTTCCCTAAACGACGGCTTGCACCTGAAATTAATCTGAACACAGAGGAGAGAAGGTGAGCAGAGAGAAGAGACGGCAGAGTGAAGCTGTTGGTGCGGAGACGACGCCGCGCTCACCTTCTCCAGCTGCTCCATGCACATGGTGTGGACCGAGATCTTACAGCCCGCACACTTCTTCCTCGCCACCGACTTTTGCTGCAGATGATCACAACAGAATTAATAAACTCTCCTCCACAGTGTCAGTGGCCACAGGGGGCGCTGTGACTCACCAGTGATTTAGCGATGCAGTACTGCTCTCCAACGTAACAGAAGTCTCCAGAGCCGCCGGTCTCAAACCAGATGTGGTCACCGAACAGGGCGTTGTCCTGCGACAGACGACAGTCACACATCAACACACCGCTGCAGCAACAATCCTGCTCGAGGCTCATGATCAGATATAACACGGAAATATTACAAACCTAAATATAAACATACAAATATCAACTGAATAAATAATCCTAAATGTTTCTTTAGACAGAGAACAGCAGCATGTTGTCTCCTCCCGTCAGTCTGAACTGAAGAAGCCTCCTGAAACGAGTCCAGCTGCCGACGATCCAGCACTCAGAGTCACCATGACCCTGATGACTGAACCTCCATCAGCAGGACGACAGACAACACAGCAGGCCAGAAACTAAATCATTATCTCAGAAATATCATAAATACTGTAAATGTACAGATTACCAATCAAGAGTCTGAGAATATATTAAGAATCAAGTCTGAATGTCGTCGTTTCTTCAAAGAGACAAGAACCAGAGCTGTTTACTGAACCTGAACTTTATGAACAGTCAGGAGCAGGAATCAGGTACAACTCAGTTACTGTACTTCAGTAGTTTGAGTTTTTTAAGTTTTTTAAGTGACTCACAGTCCAGTCGACGCTGCTGTTGGGCTCCTGCAGCTGCTCCGTCTGTCCAGAAGCCGACGCGTTGGGCGGAGCGGCCGCGTGCTGCAGCCCCGACTTCGCAATGGCTTTCCTGAAACAACAAGACGACAAAAGGACCTTTGAGGAAAACAGATTTTATCTGGTGTGAACGTCACCTGCAAAGGTACAACTGAGACTTCCAAAATCAGATCACACCACAGAAGGTGAATAAATACAAATGAAAGCAGAAATATTAATCTACGTCACATTTTATAAATCACTTCCTGCCTATATTTACTTGTATTATTATTTCTGGTGCATTTGTTAGGATATCAGTTATTATTGGGCCTTTTATTTATTCATTTTTAAATCTAATTATCTGTTGTTATGTCTGCTGCTGTATGTTCTTAATGTCTTGTATGATCTCCCTCTTTATGCTCTCCGTAACGAAACTGTAAGAAGTTGATCAGAATATTTCAGGAGACGCAGACGGACACACTGCGCCGCACACTTTGTTGTGAGATCAGGAAGCCAAAAGCTAAAACACACACACACACACACACACACAATGAGTAACCCTAGCAACCCTCAGTGAGTCATGTCATCGTTAGCACGAGCTGCTAATGAGCTCCATCTCCATGGAGGACGTTTGCGTCTGCAGCAGAATCTCAGACATGTTTTATCTTATTCATATTTATGTGCAGTGCTTCGTGCTTCCTACGTGTCATCTGTCTCTGAAATTGTTCAGCTGTCTGTCCGTTGTGTTTGGGCTAAATCCCTGCACTCACTGAGGACACGCCCCACCACACAGGACTGTCTCAGACCAGATGTTCCAGGGAGATGTTTAGATGTTTAGAGGACCGGCCTCAGACGGAATGACTGGATGACTAATTATTCACAGGACCTGTCGACCCTCTTTTGAAGATACGGTGACAGGATGTGGCTGCATATGAAGATGGCCTATGAGGGGCATGAATATAAGGCTGAGGTGGACATTGGTTTCCATGTGAGTGTTTTGTTGAGAAACAGCAGCTACAGTTACTCTGTGCACATATAGGACTTAAAAAGACTTGAAAAGACTGTTTAGTGATATAAACCTCAGTCACACCAGCCACCACTAACATTCAGACACAATCTGGTAACTGGAGCCGTCACGGAGGTCAGGGACTACATACAGCAAGAAGCCACTCCAGCTCTCCATGTTGGAGTTGTAGCCGTGGGCCCCCAGCGGGCTGAGGGCTCCGGGGCCCCTGTAGAAGGCCGGGTGGCTGAGGTAGTAGACGGAGTTCTTGCGGTTGGGCAGCGGGGGGCCTCGTCCTGGCCAGGGGCTCCCAGCCTTGGAGATGGTAGAGACCCTCCTCCTTTTCCTCTGGCTGGAGGCGCGGTAGCGGCTGTAGGGAGCAAAGTCTCCCACCATCACCTGAGAGGAGTTCCTGCGGAGGCAGCGCGGGGCCCTGATGAGGGGCCGGGAGGCTGACGGAGGCTGGGGAGTTCTTCTCATCACCTCCAGGGCGGTGGAGGTGGAGGGGGAGGGGGAGGGGGAGGGGGTGCAGACGTTCTGATCAGGAGACCAGGAGGTGTCCTCCTCCCCCTCCTCAGTCAGCTGCTCCGCCTCAGACAGCTCACTGTCTTCTGATTGGCTGTCGTCGGCAGTGGAGAAATCGCTGCCGTCATCGTCTCCATCTGAGTGGAGGCTGCTGGAACGCGAAAACATTCTCCTGTTGTTGGCCCCGCCCCTCATCTCCACCTGCTGCTCTCCGTCCAGTAGCCCCGCCCCCACGCCGTCGTCCTCGTCCTCCTCTGCCATCTGGATGAGACTGGCCAGCAGCATGGACGGCCCCAGCAGGTGGGTGTCGATGGTGCGCAGCTTCCCAACCTTCTTCCTGCGAACGGCGAACCTCGGGTTCATGTTGGGGGTGGTGGTGCTGGAACGCCTGCGAGTGTGCCCCGCCCACCTGTTGCGTCTGGGTGTCTCAGCCAAACGCCCCCCTCCTGCACAGGGCAGCCCCCCCGGCAGCTGCACGCTGGAGCGCCGTCGCTGCGTCAGGCTGGAGGAAGGAAGCCCGACGCTGGACCTGCGGCGGGCCTTGCTGGTCGGGACAGCCACGCTGGGCCGCCGCTGGCAGCCGGACGCCACCTGGACATCAGCCTGCAGAGCAGCTTCCTTCCTCTTAAAGTGACGGCGGAAAAAGGTGTCCATGTTGGAGGGAGCGAGGAGGTCGACTTCTGAAATACTCCTCCTCCTTGCTGTTAGGCGTAAAGAGTCATTAGAGTGCAGTCAGATCCAACTACAAGCTGATGCTGAGTGGATATGAAATACTACAACCAGGACAGAAACTCTGTCCTCGTCTGTCTACGCTGCAGCTTTATTCAACCAAAACTAAAACTGGTTTTCAGACTTATAGAGAGCTGAAGTCAAAGTCTGAATCTTCCAGATGTTAGAAAAACATCATTTATGACATTTGTAACAATTCTGTCGAGTAGAAATCCAACAGTACGTCTTCTTTTCCACTCAGACTTTAAAAAATCTATGTCATGTTTATTGAAGTGTGAGAGGCGACGCAGCGACCTTCAGCTTTACAGGCCGGTGAAACTTCACTAAAGTCGATGTGGACAATTCAAGAGCAACAAGTCTTCAAGACGTGAGGACGGAAACACGAACGATCGTTAAAAGAGCCCTCAGAGCATCGTCTGTGTCGAGGGTTCAAAGTGCAAAAAGGAAATAAACTGAACTATAAAGATAAAGATAAAGAATCAAGCCATAATTAAACTTAAAGACTCAGACTGAGAGCTTAAACTGTAAAGATGAAACTGAATTGAAAAGAAAAGTGACTGATTAACTAACGTGACCATTTCCACTGAAACTGCAAAACAAACAATCTGATGAATATCTATTCAATGTTTGACTGTAACAAACATCATTACCCATCAGCCCACAGACCTCAGCAGGTTAAACTTCACCGGTTACAGTTTACATGAATAACAGCAGCAGGACGGAGACGACAGCAGAGAATAAACCTCAGACGAGCGTGTCGGGAGTCTTATGGACACAGATGAACCCATGTTCATCCACGAGTTTAATGTTTTATAGAAAGACCGATGAAAGAAAGTGATAATTTGCAATGAGTTACAGAAGCCAGTGGAACAGACGCTAGACAGGAAGTGATGTCATGACTTCAGCTCTCTATAAACCTACTGGACCACCTCACGTTAACGTCACACAGACCAGAAACACAAGCAGAAGATTCAAACACAGTCAGGAGATGAAGTCAGTCTGAGAGCGTGGACGTCTCACAGCAGGTCAGAGTTCATTCAATCCAACATCAACACTGAGAGAAACTGATCTGTCCATGAAATTATATATTTACATATTTGTTTACATGTTTATGTACGAAAAATACAGAAACAAAGACACTTAAAAATGGATGAATGAATAAAAAATGGGATATTAATCAGACTGTCAGGTGATTAAAAGCTTTGTGATTAATTAATCGCATTTAAAAGCATTTAGAAATATTTCACTGTATTTTGGTAGATGAGTAGATGAATGAGTTAATGAACAATCTAAACGTTACGAGGTGGAGAGGAGGTGATCACGGTGACCCTGGCACCACCACCTCCCTTCACACCGACACATTTAATGAGGGTGAAGACACAGAAGAATTAATCCAAAGGTCAATAAATACAGAAGCAAATAAAAACTGAAATATGAAATTATGTCACATTTATCTTTACTATAATTTATGGTGCTTTTCATAGTATATACTGTATTTAGTATCATTTTATTTAATTCATGTAGTTATTTTTGGGTTGTCATCCACCGTAAAATAAAAAGATGAATGAAGTGTAACAGTTGGTTCTGCACAGTTCTGGTTCTAGGTTCCCTCTGCACCTCCCTACATTTGTATTTGATTGTAATCTGGTGACATAAAGAGACAAAACACACAGTAATCAAAGTTAAAGACGAATTTGACGTGTAGGATTATTATTTTTTTTAATTTCTAATTATGGTGGATTCTTTAGTCCTCCTGTTTGATGCTTGTGTGGTGTCTGATACAGTGACAGCTTCAGCGTCGGTGCTCCTTGTTGTCAACACAAACAGGTCTTTGTGTTAAGTTGTGTCTTTGTTAAATATGACTGGTGTGAGTGAAGCGTCAGATCACTGCCACACCTGACAGCCACACAAACATGAATTATACAACAGTCGGAGGAAGGGGGGGGTCGTCTCCACAGGACGAGCAGCACGACCACAGGAAGGAACAATAATTAAAGCCACAGCTACCTGCTGCCTGCTGCCGCCTCAACAACAACATCACACCAGCAATTAGCCTGTGACGAGCAGAGCCAGCCCCAACAAGATCAGGTCCTTCACCTGCAGCTGTAAGCCAGTTAATATCCAGTGTGTCCAGAACTTCAGGTTATATTACACAAGAAGGAAACCCTCGTGTTCGAGAGGAAGTGGACGTCCTCAGGCTGGTCAGTTGTCGGGTCGGCCCAGCAGATGAAGAACAACAACTCGTTTACAGACGTGTTCATTAACGTGAGCACTGTCCCTGTTCAAAAACTCATGAAAACACCAAGTTTCCCTGCAGCACACCGTGGTGAGCCTGATCCCTGCTGTACTTCAGATCACTGGGTCAAGTGACAGCAGCTCAGCAGCAGGATGTGACGTGGGCGGCGCTCCAGCACCAGATTAGTGACACACACTGCAGGGAAACCTCTCTGTTTGTGGGACTTCCTCCTAACTTTCACTGTGCAGCCTCACCTGTTACCTGTGAGCAGCAGCCAGGCAGTTATCAGGTTAACGCCTGCTCAGAGCCGGCTGACGTCCAGCAGCTTACTGTAACATCCATCAGCAGGTAACCTGACGCTCAGCAACAAGTCCTCCAACACGTCACTCTGCAACAGCAGCAGCAGCGCCAAATCCACCACACTTCTCCTGTAATCTGTTCCGGAGGCTCGATCTCCAGCCAACCACTTTCATTATCACCATTCATTATCTAATTCATCTGCAGATTATCTGACGCTCCGATAGAAGAGTTTTAAACAGTAGAAGATGGAGTTAAGTGGACATTTAGCTGTTAAAATGTTTCAGGTTTGGTCTTTCAGTTTTCTTAGTAGTCGAGTGTATTCAGTCTCCTTTGATCCAACGAACCTCATCTACTGTCAAATACTGTAAATTCACTTCATCCAGGTTTTAATTTGGATCTGAATGAATCTGTACTCACTCACAGATACCGGCCACTAAAATAAACTTTTCTCATCAAGCTCCACGCATCATTCCCAGGAAATTAATGAAAATGCTGCAATGTTAAAGAGAGTGAGAAACGATTCCCAGAACTGTCCCTTCATCTGATCTGTGCTATAAAGTTAATGAGGCTGTTCTCGTGACGAGCCGTGTCACGATTCTCCAGATCCACAGTTCCATTTGACTTTTGATTCAATTAAAACATTTTCCAGCAGTGATGCGCTTTGCTATTTTTAGAGATAAACTTTAAATTTCTTATGACGTGTACATGAACGCACCATGATGTCCCTATACAGAGCCAAAGCCACGCCCCTTTCAGTGACCTCATGACCTTATATCTGAAAAAAATATGTAGTGTAGTCAATGTGGAGAGACAAATAATGTTTGAATTGTGTCATGAATCACAAATATGTTTGTCAGTTCAAAAGATAATTTCAAATTCAATAAAGTGTCAGTCTGTCATCAAACTAATGAAGCATCAGGCTGAAAACACGTCATTATAAACACGACTCAGCCGACAGCGTCGTCAGTGACGTCGGCTCCTGACTCAAACACTGTAGAGCTGCTCCTGTAGATCAGCAGCTCACAGAACCGAACCAGAACCAGCTCTCCTCTCACAGAACTGAACCAGAACCAGCTCTCCTCTCACAGAACTGCAGTTGTCAATATGAGCAGATTTATTGTGATGTTCACCTTGTTCAGAACCTTTTCTGACCCAGTTGGCTCCATGTTGGTTCTGGTGCCGTGTTGATGAGGTTTGACTTTAATGACGACAAACTGACAAACATCATGTGTGAGACTCTGACCCAGTTCACACAGGATCAATACTTTACCTGTCTCTCTTCATTAAGAGACAAAGGTCTGATCAGGTAAGGTCCGGTGAGAGGAACCGGAAGGGGCGGGGCTTCCGCTCTATCAGGTAAACTGACAGTGTGGCGCGAAGTCTCACGAGATTCACCCCACATTTGTCGCTTGGTGGACTGTTCGTCTAAAACACTCTTTATATTATATTTCTTTATAGTTACTCTGACAGCAGCAGTAGAAAGTGTGACAACGAGACACGTCATAAATCTGCGACTTAAATCACTCTCTCCAGCAGCTTACGTCATCAGTGTCAGCGACAGGGCCGCGTTAAAACACAATTATCTGGCGACAGGATGACTTTTACTGATCTCGAGCTTCACTCTGTAGCCTATTTAACGTCACTGACAACTTATTGATCAGTGGAAATCACCTGCAGGTCGGTCCGGAAGCGGAAGGAAGTCCGGACTCTGATTGGCCCTGCAACTAACGCTCTCTGAAACATCTCCCACGCTGCCGGAGTTAATTACTTTCGTACCAGTCGCTTGTTTGTCTTCTAGCACACTCGATAAGTGTCTGGAAGTGTAGCTGCAGGTTACCTGTGAGTTACCTGTGAGCTAGCTGTGAGTTACCTGTGGGCTAGCCCGGAGCTAGCTGGGAGCGTCCACACTGCGTCTCTTTTCCTTCGGACGAGCGAGCGCCGATGACAGCCGAAGCCCCGCCCCTTCCGGTTTGTAACATGTGGGCTTCCGGTTCGTTCAGGACGTGGTTTTAAATCTACATTTGTTCCGACTCGGAGAAGTTTAATGATACGAATCAAGAAGAAGAAGAAGAAGTCTGCCTGTCTGTCTGTCTGTCTGCCTGTCTGTCTGTCTGTCTGCCTGCCTGTCTGTCTGTCTGCCTGTCTGTCTGCCTGTCTGTCTGTCTGTCTGTTGTCTGTCTGTCTGCCTGTCTGTCTGTCTGTCTGTCTGCCTGTCTGCCTGTCTGTCTGTCTGCCCTCCAGGGTTAAATCAGCTGCTGTAGTTGGAAATAGCAGCTTGCGACTTGCAGTGAAACGCTCCATTGTTTGCCTGGTTGTGGAGAGAGACACACACTTTGTGTGGTGACTCACATAAATGATGTTTGTCAGTTTCAAAGACACATTTTCATTTTGACGAAGTCTCGGTTTGTCATCAAACTAATGAAATACAAGACTAAAATACAGAATTAGAAAGACACTGCCAACTCTGGAGTTTTTCATGTTATGGCTTGTGATATTGTGTTTTCTTTGTTTCTTCATTGGATTACTTCTTTTTAAAATACAGTTATTGAAGTCCAGGTGACGTTCTGCCTTCTCCTGACAGTGAAAACTGATTTTTTCCGTCAGTGAAGAAACGTCACCCACAGCAGCCTTATCGCCTCCGTGGCCCTCTGACAGCACTATCAGACAGCAAACACTGAGGCTGCTCACCTGTTATGATGCTATTGTTAGTCTGACAAACAGCAGCAGGCTGATGAACAGCAGGTGATAAACTGCTGCGACATGTGGACAAACAGAGATAACTAATGAGCAGCAGCAGCAGCAGTGCAGACCACTGAGGGTGAATGTGACCGAAGCTGTAGAAGAAAAACTGGAGATGGAGAAGGAAGAAAACTGCTCTGGTTAAGTAGCAGCAGCAGATATGATAAACATGAGTAGTAATAATGTGTGATTCCATGATAAACTGATTCACGCGCAGCCTTTAATGCTGTGAAGGAAATAAAGAAAAGCAACCGTCACATTTCCTGAAGCTTCGAGTGTCTTGAAGGGGAACATACTCAGTTTCCTGTAAGTCATGTCATGAATCTCACAGTTGTGTTTGTTCTCAGCTTATTGGAAATATTATGGTTTGCATTTCTTGGTGTCCTGTCAGCAGTGTTTCAGACGTCTCTTTTCATTGGCCGTCCTAACACTGACCTGCAATTCAGCGATCAGCCACCGGGCCAGTTTGAAGCGAGGCTGAGCGGCGCCCTCCGAGGCACCTGTTAGCATGCTAACAGTAGCTACGTCTCATGTCGTTATCCCTTTTATCTACTTTTACATTATACAGTTTTTATTCATTTCCTCATTTTCAAATTGTATTTATTTATCTACAAATGTGTGTCTGTATTATTTTCCTGCTGTTTATCTCCACACTGGTTGCTGTATTATGCATTCTGCTTCATTATGCATCATTTGCATAATGACACCACAGAACATAATACAGAGTCTGATGTACACGAGCAGGACTGAATATAAACATGAAAAGATCTTTGTGATTTTACTTAGATTTAGCTGATTTATTAGTATTTTATTAAAGCAAAACTCATTAGACTGTGGAGGACTGAAACTGCCAAACTCATCATAAATGGCTCAGTTAAATAAGTAAATATTCATTAAATGCACCAAAATTTTATTTTTATTTATTTATTTAACTTTTATTTAAGTATTTGTTCAAGTTTGTTCACATAGATAAATCTAGAGAGGGATAAATGAATACATCAAATAGGAATTAAATGTATTAAAATGAATTTTATAAATAATATAAGCCTACATTTATTTGTAATATAATTTTTGGTGCATTTTTTTTTTTTAATCAAGCCATTTCTTTATTTCAGTGGTGGCAGCTTCTGTCCTCACTGAAAGTCTGACTGTTTCTTAACGGAGAAAGATTTTGTGCAGTACGACAGCTTTACAGTCATAACTCAGACACATACATGTGGGCGCTGAATGACCTCGGGATTGTAATCTCTGTTACCCAGTGACTTAACGAGGTCGTCACAGGACACACACTGACGGACACACACACACACACACACACACACACACACACACACACACACACACACACACACACACTCAGGATATCTACCATAAGATGGTCCAGTAAATAAAAACCCTTCACAACAACTGAAACAAGACTAAAGTAATAAATCAGAGGACTGTGGTCACAGAAACCGAGCGAAGAGAAAGAGATGAGTTTAGTTTTATACAACCTGAGAGGAAGCGTCAGTCAGTCCTGCAGGGATGAAGAGGAAAAACACACTGAGAGAGGACGGGCGAGCGAGAGAGGTAGGAACAGAGAGAGAGAGAGAGAGAGAGAGAGAGAGAGAGAGAGAGAGAGAGAGAGAGAGAGAGAGAGAGAGAGAGAGAGAGGGAGAGAGAGAGAGAGACAGAGAGAGAGACAGAGAGAGAGACAGAGAGAGAGAGAGAGAGAGAGAGAGAGAGAGAGAGAGAGAGAGAGAGAGAGAGGTAGAGAGAGAGAGAGAGAGAGAGAGAGACTAAGCTGCTGTTTTAAAATAACTGTCAGGAGCTTCACTCACAGCAGCTCAGTGTCTCTTTCAGCTCAGTAGTTTCAGCTCAGTGTCTCTCAGTAGTTTCAGCTCAGTGTCTCTCAGCTCAGTGTCTCTCAGCTCAGTGTCTCTCAGCTCAGTGTCTCTCAGTAGTTTCAGCTCAGTGTCTCTCAGTAGTTTCAGCTCAGTGTCTCTCAGTAGTTTCAGCTCAGTGTCTCTCAGGACAGTTTCAGCTCAGTGTCTCTCAGTAGTTTCAGCTCAGTGTCTCTCAGGTCAGTTTCAGCTCAGTGTCTCTCAGGACAGTTTCAGCTCAGTGTCTCTCAGGACAGTTTCAGCTCAGTGTCTCTCAGGTCAGTTTCAGCTCAGTGTCTCTCAGGACAGTTTCAGCTCAGTGTCTCTCAGGACAGTTTCAGCTCAGTGTCTCTCAGGTCAGTTTCAGCTCAGTGTCTCTCAGGACAGTTTCAGCTCAGTGTCTCTCAGGACAGTTTCAGCTCAGTGTCTCTCAGGACAGTTTCAGCTCAGTGTCTCTCAGTAGTTTCAGCTCAGTGTCTCTCAGGTCAGTTTCAGCTCAGTGTCTCTCAGGACAGTTTCAGCTCAGTGTCTCTCAGGACAGGTGAGCTGAAGCTCAGTGTCTCTCAGGTCAGTTTCAGCTCAGTGTCTCTCAGGACAGTTTCAGCTCAGTGTCTCTCAGGACAGGTGAGCTGAAGCTCAGTGTCTCTCAGGTCAGTTTCAGCTCAGTGTCTCTCAGGACAGGTGAGCTGAAGCTCAGTGTCTCTCTGCTTCAGGCCGGACCGAGCGGCTGACCTGGGACCAGTCCATCAACAGGCCTGATTCAAGAGCAGCTCGTCCTTTTGTAATCACTCACTTCAATGCAGCCTGTCTGGAGATGAATGGAGCCGGCAGCCCACTCCAACATCCCAGAATACTCTTCATTAACACTTCAAGGCTGTGGCGCTGCTGCATTATGGATCCGATTAAACATAAATAAAATAACAGGAAGGGCGGCTGCATGTTAATATGTCTCATACGTCCTGTGTGCTGAAGCTGTGCTGTGACTTCAGATTTACAGATTTAAACTTGTGTTGATAACGAGGTTAATTATTGAGGAACCAGATTCTGTTGGTCGCTTTTGTCGTTACTATGGAGAGAGCGGCACGGCAACCAGGCCGCCGTTTGCTTCAGAGCCACAGAGGATCCTGTTTGTGTTCTTCTGACCGGGATGAAAAAAGATCTTTGTGACACAAACATCAAGACTTTTACCTAAAAATGTTAATGAGGTAAAAATACAAACTTTTTTCCATCAGTGAATAAACGAGCTGTTCTCAGATAGAGTAAAAGTTCCTCAAAA
The DNA here is from genome assembly GCA_039737535.1 of Lagodon rhomboides. NCBI lineage: Eukaryota > Metazoa > Chordata > Actinopteri > Spariformes > Sparidae > Lagodon > Lagodon rhomboides. The sequence continues at coordinate 33,167,567 of CM077793.1, read as the reverse complement.
TGTTACTTAATTACATTCATTTCCCACAATGCACAGTGTCTCCCATCAGCCACATCTATAGTGTCCCAGCCCAGACGGAGACGACTCGTGCTGTGGGACACGCGGAGGCTCATTTACACTCATCTGTGAACGTTACACATGCAAGAATCACAAACTGTGTTTGACACAGAGATGATTTTCTGCAATAATTCAAACTCCAATTAAAAACCCCACAAAGCGGAGCAGGGCGATAAACACTTCAGGGTCAGACGACAGGAAGGTGTGTGACGTGACCCGGGTGAAGTGAGCAGCTCTCATGTGGTTGGTTCCTTTAAACGAGGAGACAAATCACCTGGAAGAGGCTTAAAAGATCAGCAGCTCCTGACCCACTGAGCTGCTCGGCTAAATAAAACCAGCTTCACCTCTCGACTCGCAGCTCCACGCTGCCCTTCACTCAGCTGCAGTGCTGGGCCAGTTACTCCCAAAATGTAATAGATTACATCGTACTGTTTTGATTTGAAAGTAACACATTACTTAACAATAATACTGTGAAGAGCTACATGTTACTGGTGACCTTTGTGTTACTGTCAGACGGCCGATGTGAACCAGGAGAGGGAGACGCTGTTCCACAGCAGCTGATCAGCTCCAGCTCACTGCAGTTCACCACTCGTCCTGTGGGGGCGCCGCTGTGGGGCCCGATGGAGGCTGTGCTCCACTCACACAGTCACATCAGGTGGTCACATGAATTCATCCAGAAGATGTGACATAAATGGATGTTTCAGGTTTTATTTGCTTCCTTGTGTTCAGTCTCTTTATTTTATCTGTTTTATTCATTCATGGATCCGTTTTAAGTTTACTCTTTTACACATCCATTTCTGTATTCGTTTCCCTTTGCACTGTGTAAAATAATGCATATATATATTTATCAATAAAACAAATAATGAGGGAAATTAATAGAGAAGCCAATTAAAACAGAAATATCAATATCTGTCACATGGATGCCTAAATTACCTGTAGGTGTATTTAATGGCACATGTGTTTATTTAACGAGTTATATTTATAAATGTTTTTGGCAGTTTCAGTCCTCCAGACAGATATATGGACAGCTCATAAAATAAAACCTGTAGCATTAATGTTCTGAACTTTTTGGGATAAAATCAGAAATCAAACCAGCTGACACGTTAACGTGTCGTCATCATGTGTCAGCGACAAACCAACTCCAGGAACAATAACGTCAGAGAAGATGTCGAGGAGCAGAAGAACTAAGCAGCAGGCAATGCAAATATTCAAGTAAATCCAAAAGTACTCGAGTACATCCTGAGTTCAGTTCTATGATCCTCTCACTGATTGGCTGTGGTGGCGCTTGCATCATTAATGAGGGACGACATGTTGCACTTTGTTTTGTTGTCGCTGAAATTAGAGCTCAGTGACAGATGAAGGGACGACGCACACTGGATTATTGATGAGGTCTGTTTTCATGCATGGCTTCATAAAGTGACACGGACAGATACACAGGGGACAGGATGGATGAGAGGATGAGAGGATGGATGAGAGGATGAGAGGATGGATGAGAGGATGAGAGGATGGATGAGAGGATGGATGAGAGGATGAGAGGATGAGAGGATGGATGAGAGGATGGATGAGAGGATGGATGAGAGGATGGATGAGAGGATGAGAGGATGGATGAGAGGATGGATGAGAGGATGAGAGGATGGATGAGAGGATGAGAGGATGGATGAGAGGATGAGAGGATGGATGAGAGGATGAGAGGATGGATGAGAGGATGAGAGGATGGATGAGAGGATGAGAGGATGGATGAGAGGATGGATGAGAGGATGAGAGGATGGATGAGAGGATGAGAGGATGGATGAGAGGATGAGAGGATGGATGAGAGGATGAGAGGATGGATGTAGAGGCATGCGGCTGTATAAATATGTTGTTTTCCTTCATTAACAGCTTATAAATAACTAAAATAAGTCGTAGTGACGCGGACGTGAGAGGAAGCTGCAGGCCTGCAGAGATTTAAATCTAAGTTTTCTTCCTTTATTGTATCACTTTATAATCACTCACACAGTCCAGACTAATGAAGTTATTGATCAGTTACTAATTAATACAGACTGCTCTGAATATTAGTATAGAGGGATTATCTGGTGTTTTCAAAGGAAGAACCAGTGACTTAAAGGAACAGTTCACCCAAACAGTCCTCCTCTCCTCCTCCTGATGATATAAAGTCCTCCTCTCCTCCTCCTGATGATATAAAGTCCTCCTCTCCTCCTCCTGATGATATAAAGTCCTCCTCTCCTCCTGATGATATAAAGTCCTCCTCTCCTCCTCCTGATGATATAAAGTCCTCCTCTCCTCCTCCCGATGATATAAAGTCCTCCTCTCCTCCTCCCGATGATATAAAGTCCTCCTCTCCTCCTCCCGATGATATAAAGTCCTCCTCTCCTCCTCCCGATGATATAAAGTCCTCCTCTCCTCCTCCCGATGATATAAAGTCCTCCTCTCCTCCTCCTGATGATATAAAGTCCTCCTCTCCTCCTCCCGATGATATAAAGTCCTCCTCTCCTCCTCCCGATGATATAAAGTCCTCCTCTCCTCCTCCTGATGATATAAAGTCCTCCTCTCCTCCTCCTGATGATATAAAGTCCTCCTCTCCTCCTCCTGATGATATAAAGTCCTCCTCTCCTCCCTGATGATATAAAGTCCTCCTCTCCTCCTCCTGATGATATAAAGTCCTCCTCTCCTCCTCCTGATGATATAAAGTCCTCCTCTCCTCCTCCAGATGATATAAAGTCCTCCTCTCCTCCTCCTGATGATGATATAAAGTCCTCCTCTCCTCCTCCCGATGATATAAAGTCCTCCTCTCCTCCTCCTATGATGATATAAAGTCCTCCTCTCCTCCTCCTGATGATATAAAGTCCTCCTCTCCTCCTCCCGATGATATAAAGTCCTCCTCTCCTCCTCCTGATGATGATATAAAGTCCTCCTCTCCTCCTCCCGATGATATAAAGTCCTCCTCTCCTCCTCCGATGATATAAAGTCCTCTCTCCTCCTCCTGATGATATAAAGTCCTCCTCTCCTCCTCCTGATGATATAAAGTCCTCCTCTCCTCCTCCCGATGATATAAAGTCCTCCTCTCCTCCTGATGATATAAAGTCCTCCTCTCCTCCTGATGATATAAAGTCCTCTCTCTCCTCCTGATGATATAAAGTCCTCCTCTCCTCCTCCTGATGATGATATAAAGTCCTCCTCTCCTCCTCCCGATGATATAAAGTCCTCCTCTCCTCCTCCTGATGATATAAAGTCCTCCTCTCCTCCTCCTGATGATATAAAGTCCTCCTCTCCTCCTCCCGATGATATAAAGTCCTCCTCTCCTCCTCCTGATGATATAAAGTCCTCCTCTCCTCCTCCCGATGATATAAAGTCCTCCTCTCCTGAAGGGATCAGTTATCGACAGAAAGCAGCTGTGAACAAGTTGATTTCTGCTGGAAAGACATTTTAACATGGACTCTTATGGGACTGAGTCGCTGGTGGAGCCTCTGGTGGCCGTTAGAGGAACTGCAGGTTTGGAGACTTGGGCCTGAAGTCAGAGAGCCGGAGGTTGAGACTCGGTACCGACCAGCTGATGTAGGTCAGATAACTGCAGAGATCCTGAGCTTTAATGCTGCTCCGCTTTCACAGAGAGGAAAACTGACCCAGGACCAGGCGAGAGTGAGAGATCAGCTTTCTGAGAGAGGGAGAGGATGAATACAGTAATGAAGCCAGTCAGAGGAGACGGAGCGGGTCAATCAGTGTGATCAGGACTCCTTCTGTCCCTTTAATGTCACTCTGCTGCCCTCTAGTGGTCGGATCAGTTCACATCACAGACTCTGGAACAAATGTTGGGGTTTTCTCTTTTTTTAATTGATCGATGGATTGATTGATTATTTTCAGGCAGATTTATTTTTGACCTGTCTTCCTTCCTTCCTTACTCTTCCTCCTCATTATGACCCATCCTCTCCTCCTCCTCTTCCTCCTCTTCCTGCTCCTTCAGGTCCTCTTCTTCTTCTCCCTCCTCTTTCTCCCCTGGCTCTCCTAGTCAGCCTTATTCTTCCTCCTCTTCCTCCTCCTTGACCCATCGACTCATTCTGCACTTCTTCTAGCTCCTCCTCCTCTTCGTCCTGTACTCCTGACTCTCCTCCTCCTCCTCCTCCTCCTCCTCCTCCTCGAGAGTGAGTGTCCCTCCTGGACCAGACTATTTATAGAAACAGGGCAAGCGAGTGACAAAGATAGCCCAGGAAATGGGTCTGTGTAATCCCTGGGTCCACACACACACACACACACACACACACACACGCACACACACACACACACACACACACACACACACACACACACACACACACACACACACACACACACACACACACACACACACTCTCTCTCAGGTTTCACCTCATCAATACGTCTGCTCAGCGGCTCAGTGAGTCCACCTGGTCCAGGTTGTAATCGACCTGCTCTGACTTCATCTGAACGACACACTGAGACGCTTCTGTCTCCTCAAAGACCGGCGCATGCACTAACCCAGATCCTCACACAGCTGTGAAACCACACACACACACACACACGGAGCTCAGTGTGACAACACAGACAAATAGTTAGTTGATGGCCAAAGAAGTGGGTGAACACAAACATGAACGTCAGAGAGGTGTTGACATGTTTCAGTCCGAACAAAGTGGATGACAGACAGGCTGACAGACAGACAGACAGACAGACAGACAGGATGACAGACAGGAGGACAGACAGGAGGACAGACTGACAGACAGGAGGACAGACAGGAGGACCGTGATTCTGGTGCTCACAGCAGTGTTCTGTTGATCCAGATCATCTCCACAGATGAACTCCACTCTGATGTCTGAAGCTAAATTAAATGTGTAGCAGTAAGAAGCTAATGTTCGGCTACAAACAGACGACATCACGGTCACATGACTCAAACGTCTCCACCACTAAGAGTCTTACTGCACAATTACTATCCAGGTTTTCTATAAACTGATCAGAGTACAAGTTGTAAAGTCAGAGTTAGAACAGTGTGGAACTAAAGTGGGCCTGTAAAGACGGACTAGTGAGGAGACGAGTCTCCGTGTTCGCTGTGAGGACGTTTAATGTCCCCGACAACCTCTGGAGTCTCATTCAGACACTTGTTAGCAACCGCTAGCTGTTTTTAACACATGAAGAGCTTCATAATTAAACTGTGGGACATTAATGATGATTTATGTTGGAGAACAGAACGTGTGAATATGTTCAGCCTGTGGTGACCACACACCTTATTTCACACATTTAACTGAAAACACATCAACACACTCACAGACTTTGAGACGAGGGAACAGGATGTGCTAACATGCTAACATGCTAACAGATGTCTGGGTTCTAGGACAGACTACAGCTCTGTGTACGGCACACACACACACACACACACACACACACACACACACACACAACAATACACACACACACACACAAAGAGGGAGACACATCATCACCAGACTCCCTTAACAAATGTGTCAGTTTAGTGAGTTGTTGAGTTGGAGACACTTTATAAACTCTGTGAAACTCTGTCTCTGACTCATTCTGCATTATTTGGACCTTCTTGTAGATTCAGCAGATGTTCTACATGAACTTCTTTCTGTCTTTGTGTAGAAACATGGAGTCTGTGTGTCTCAGAGATGGACGAGCCACAGGTGGTCACTCCAGATGCATTCCAACAGACTAACACCAGGTGTGAGCTGAGATACTTCCAGGTCTTTGTTAGTTTCTATTTCATGGTAAGCTCTTAAATC
>CM077793.1:33104269-33156769 GCA_039737535.1 Lagodon rhomboides | reverse complement strand
GCAGGCTGCAGGTCTGTGAGGGTCCTGTCAGTGTTTAACATTTATATGTACAGTAGCATATTTTATTCATGTATTTATTTATGGATATATCATCTAACAGATGTTTTACACTGAACGAGAACTGCGCTTCATTTCATTGTATCTGTTACAATGACAATAAAGATATTCTGTTCTATTTTAGACAGAAACAGTCATGAATGTGAGTAAGTCCCCACAGCCCGGCTCCTGACCGCCCTGCAGCTGGTGCTGGTTCTGTAGCTGGTGCTGGTTCTGGTTCTGTAGCTGAGCCCATTAAAGCAGTGAAACTGTATCGTCCCCACACATCATCAATAAAAAGGCTCACGAAGCTCTGAGCTGAACACAAACTCAGATCTAGAACCATGTTAAACATGTCTGCTGATAATCAGTCAGCACAATACCACAGAACAAGTCCAACAGTCCAAACCCTCAGAGATATTCTGTTAAATATGAAATAAGACAGAAAATCCTCAAACCTTCAGCTTTTAGAGGCTGAAACATCAGATTGTGGTGAACGTTTGAGATGCAGCAGCGACTTTTCACTAAAAACTCAGAGATGAAACTGACTGTTGCTTTTTTTTATTTGGTGAAGCAGATTTCTGTTGTTTCTGAGCGTCAGTCTACATCAGGTCGCCTTCAGTTTGTTGGTTCTGATTCTGATCTCACAGTTTGGATTTAGTTCAGTGTGGCGGTCCAGCTGAGTGTCAGACTGCTGGACAGACTCCATCATATCAAACCTTTAAACCTTTAAACCTTTAAACCTTAGTTATCAGTGTCTGTCTGTGAAACGTTAGAAAACAACCTGCTGAAACAGACTTCATCTAACGTCTGACAATCACTGAAAACCTGCAAAGAAACACAATCTGCACGTTTGGAAAAGGTTGCCAGGAGGCTGTGTGGAGGTGATCTCAGCTGCTTCAGAGGCAAACGCCACAGAAAGAGCAGAAATATGGAGGGAGTTTGGTAGAAGGGCTGCAACTGGAGGCTTCTGTCACAAGCCGACGCCTTCAGACGGCGTCGTGTCCGACAAACTGTCCAGAAACAGAAACGCTCCGTTTACAGTCAGTCCAGCTCAGACTGGAGTCTTCTCCCTGCAGCTGGACTCAAACAACGAGGTCTAATGCAAATCCAGAGAAAACACAACTTCATCAAGACGTCTGTCCCACACACACACACACACACACACACACACACACACACACACACACACACACACACACACACACAAACCTCTGGCTGAGATCAGCTCCTGTGAGCAAACATCATCTCAAACAGAGAAACAACATGAAGCTGAACCGTCTCTGAACATCTCCTCCTCGAGCAGCCGGTCAGTGAACCTCTGTCTCAGCTCATGATGCCAAAACACTACACGGATCTGATTCTGTACTCGACTGGATCCTCAGCGACGGAGCCCATCCTGCTCCTCGCTGACTTCACGTCCTGTTTCCAGACGTGAAGTTACAGACCACATCTCACAGATCTTTCAGTTAAAAATGTGCCGCCTAACGCATCACTTCCTGTGCAGCAACCTGTGAAGAGCTGCTTTAAAGCTGTCAGAGAGTTAAAAACACATCCTGTGTGTGTCAGCGTGCCGAGCTCTCACTGTGAGGACACTCACCTCCTGCAGAAGATCCTCAGGCCGGTGAAGGTCCTGCTGGTGTGGGGGCAGCTGGGGGCCGGGGCCACGGAGGGCAGCTCGCTGTTGGAGGCTGAGGAGGTGGAGGTGGAGGTGGAGGAGGAAGAGGAGGAGGCTGCAGAGGTGGAGGTGAAGGGCGCCTCTCCTCCATCCTGCAGCTGAGCAGGCTGCTCCTCGTCGGGCTGCTGATCCATGGCTCTGCTGCTGCTCACAAACACAGCTGGTCTGAGGTCAGCGCAGCGCTCACACGGGCTGAGCAGCAGCCTGCCATTCTGACAGCACACACAGGAAGTGCAGCTTCAGGTCTTCCGTGTGTCTCTGCTCAGCTTCAGTTCACTCCAGGAAGCACGCAAAACAAAGTCAAGTCTGGTGTCACAGCCCAGAGTAGGAAGGAGCAGCGGGGTGGAGGTGGAGGTGGAGGTGGAGGAGGGGTTCTCTCTCTAAGCTGACTTCCTGACTTCCTTCCTTCTCCTAACAGTCCCAGGCTGAGGACGCCTCCGTCCTGCTCATGCTGCCTGAACACAGCTGCTCTGTCTCCCTCAGCACACGCTCAGCAGCCAATCCAGGAAGTTTGACCCTCTGACAGAGAGCACAAAGAGAAGTGAGCAGAAGGAGCTGCTCCTCCTGCTGCTCCTGCTGCTCCTGCTGCTCCTGCTGCTCCTGCTGCTCCTCCTCCGCTCTGTCGACCTGTTGCTTCTTGTTGCTGCCGTCTCTCTGCTGGAGTCGTGAGTCTCTGCTGCTCTCTTCTCTCTGTCCTCTTTACTTTTATCTCAGCTCTGTGGCTCTCCCTCTCTTTTTCCTATGTCCCGCCCACTCCCAGCTCTCCCTGCTCTGATTGGCCAAGGGGGCGAGGTGAGTGCTTTGCCACCTGCTGGAGCTTGTGAGTCTGTGCAGCTGCTGAGAAAAAGGGAGGAAATGAACTAATTTTCTCCTCTCTGGAGCTGCAGGGCCGCTCAGAGGAGCGAGGAGCCAACAGGGCGTCGCTCTTCTCTTCTTCAGCTGCCAGCAGACGAGCGTGTGGAGCTCTGTGACGAGAACAACCTGAACGTTCTGAGTGTTCCTCGCTGTGGGAACCGCAGCCTGCCTCTCACTTGGATCACATTCCTGAAGCACTACTCTGCAATGTGCTCCCTCCCACATAGGCTTTACATAAAGATGGTGAGGCAGCCCACACCGAGAGAGAGAGTGTTTGTACTGCAGTGAAGCAGAGGTCGCACGGCCGCGGCGAGGCCCACGCAGGCCCTTCAACACGTGCACGTGGAGGCTTCATCCCCTGGGTTCCCGCTCTGAGGTGGAACTGAAGGATGAGCCCGGGTTATTTTTGACAGCCAATTAAAACGGAGGTGCAGCGGCCAAGAGGACGCAGCTCAGATCCAGTCCTTCTCTAAAAAAGATCCACACAGACGGGTTTAAGACAAATAACCTGCTTTCAGTGATCGTTAGTTTGTTTCTGCGAGTGTTTACGCAGAAAACTGTCAGTTTTCCTTTAAAAAATGTAAATGCTGAAAAATAAGAAGAATCTCTGAATCTGTTCATCTGTTAATCTGTTAATCTGTCTGTTTCAATTGTCTGAAAGTCGACGTGATGGAAAGATGACAAGTCCAATGAAAGAACACACACACACACACACACACACACACACACACACACACACCGTTTACAAATCAATAACAATACATCAGTTTAATCAAAAACCACCAGGTGAGTTCTGGCTGTAATAACAGTGAGATGAGCTCTGTTATAAAAATAATTGTTATTATTTTTATATTTTATTTTTCAGTTTCGATGATTTGTTGTCACTCCAGCACCACACACACACACACACACACACACACACACACACACACACACACACACACACACACGCACACACACACACACACACGCACACACCAAGCTTGTGAATATTCTCATTCATCCAGGTCATAGTTATCTCAAGGAAATTGAATCGAAAGCAACTGGATTTGGTTTTTGTCTTGAAGACGTTTCACCTCTCATCCAAGAGGCTTCATCAGTTCCTGCTCCCTTGACTAGGCTGAGACTAGTCCAGCTGGGGCACACACACGCCGTTTGTTCGCTCACAGTTCGGTTGATTGAAAAAGAAAACGACATGTTTAGATTCAGTTTTGGGTTTAAATCCTGATTTGTTGCTTCTGTACGTTACTGAAGCAGCAGCAGCAGCTCACCTGCAGCAGCAGCAGCTCACCTGCAGCAGCAGCTCACCTGCAGCAGCAGCAGCTCACCTGCAGCAGCAGCTCACCTGCAGCAGCAGCAGCTCACCTGCAGCAGCAGCTCACCTGCAGCAGCAGCAGCTCACCTGCAGCAGCAGCAGCTCACCTGCAGCAGCAGCTCACCTGCAGCAGCAGCAGCAGCTCACCTGCAGCAGCAGCAGCAGCTCACCTGCAGCAGCAGCAGCTCACCTGCAGCAGCAGCAGCTCACCTGCAGCAGCAGCAGCTCACCTGCAGCAGCAGCAGCAGCTCACCTGCAGCAGCAGCAGCAGCTCACCTGCAGCAGCAGCAGCAGCTCACCTGCAGCAGCAGCAGCTCACCTGCAGCAGCAGCAGCAGCAGCTCACCTGCAGCAGCAGCAGCAGCTCACCTGCAGCAGCAGCAGCAGCTCACCTGCAGCAGCAGCAGCAGCAGCTCACCTGCAGCAGCAGCAGCAGCTCACCTGCAGCAGCAGCTCACCTGCAGCAGCAGCAGCTCACCTGCAGCAGCAGCAGCTCACCTGCAGCAGCAGCAGCAGCAGCTCACCTGCAGCAGCAGCTCACCTGCAGCAGCAGCTCACCTGCAGCAGCAGCAGCTCACCTGCAGCAGCAGCAGCTCACCTGCAGCAGCAGCGTGTGCTCCAGCCCCTGTGCTATCAGCGCGGCTGTTATCTAACACTGCGGAGGCCAAACTCTGTGCTCGGCCTGAAGTGCTGCTCCTGATGCGTCGGCTCAGCCTGAAATGCTTTTAACCTTTCCTTCTGCCTGGGCTGCTCTCCAGCTCCACATCTTACAGCAGCCCAACACTCTGTCAAGCTCTTCTCTTTTCTCACAACTATCATCAGAAAATATCAACGAGGAGAAACTAGGAATATGTTTCAAACCAGATTTAAAAACAATACTTACACTGTATTCGCTTTTTTATCAGCGGCTTGGAGATTTAAATCAACACTTAGTTCACAACCTTCATGTGAAGCAACATGTGAGCTGTCATCAGGAGGGACCTTCACCTCCTGTTCCATCACTTTCAGCTTTTTTACATATCAGACATATCATATCATATTTAAATTGTGAAGATAATGTGATTTAATTTCAACCAGATGCTTTTCTGACATTATTTACAGGCTATATCTACATATCTACATATCTATATATCTACATATCTATATATGTAGATATGAATATATATACATATTCATGTCTACAGAATAAAGGCTCATTATAAATACCATCATTATATCAGTCGTGCTGAGGAAACTATATTTTTTTAATTTGAGCTCAGAATCTGAGATAAATAATTATTTCGGTTGCATAAAAAGTTTGAAACTTTCCCTTCAACAACAACAACAGATGATTGTCGCCTTTATATTGTTGTTGAGTGAACTCTGGGTCAGTTTTGTTGCTTGACAGTTTTAATCTTTTATGTGTTTGCATTTCCATGATATCTAATCAAGTTTACAAAATACACATGTGAACTCAACAGTCATTTTCACAGCAGATCCAGATCCAGGACCAGGACCAGGACCAGGACCAGGACCAGGACCAGGACCAGATCAGGACCAGGACCAGGACCAGGACCAGTTCCAGGACCAGGACCAGGACCAGGACCAGGACCAGGACCAGGACCAGGACCAGGACCAGGACCAGGACCAGGACCAGGACCAGGACCAGGACCAGGACCGGGGCTCTCATCAGACCACAATGAAAGAGGGGAGGAGCCTTTACTTTGTCTTCATTTAAAAAAGAAGAAAAGAAACTCCTGTTGCTTCACTTTCGTTGCTCAGCAGGAGACCAACACATTGAGGCATCTGCTCTGAGAGCTGCTGAACAGCATGCTGGGTAATGTAGGCTGATCTCTAAGGGGAGCAGACGTAGTTTAGAGCAGGTTAATGAAAGGTGAGCACATGAAGACAACAAATCACAGCCGGGTCACAAAACAAGTCATCCCACAGCAGCAGGCCTGGGATCAGCCTGAAACACTGCTGAGAGCTCTGAGCGCCATCTAGTGAGCAGAACAGGAACTACAGGAACTACACTCAAATATCATCAGGTGAAATCTTTAAAAACGTAATTTATTCATTTCTAAGTGTCCTGGTGCTGATATCAGAGTGAAGGACGCCAGCAGACTGAACAACTCATAGAGAAGGCAGAGTGGCTCTGAGCTCCTCCCCTGGAGGAGGAGGAGGAGGAGGAGGAGGAGGAGGAGGAGGTGGTGGAGGAGGTGGAGGAGGAGGATGGAGGAGGAGGAGGTGGAGGAGGAGGTGGAGGTGGAGGTGGAGGAGGAGGAGGTGGAGGAGGAGGTGGAGGAGGTGGTGGAGGAGATGGAGGAGGAGGTGGTGGAGGTGATGGAGGAGGAGGAAGAGAGGAGGAGGAGATGGAGGAGGTAGTGGAGGAGGAGGAGGAGGAGGTGGAGGAGGAGGAGGAGGAGGAGGAGGAGGAGGAGGAGATGGTGGAGGAGGAGGTGGAGATGGTGGAGGAGGAGGAGGTGGAGGAGGAGGAGAAGGTGGAGGAGGAGGAGGTGATGGTGGAGGAGGAGGAGGAGGTGGTGGAGGAGGTGGAGGAGGATGTGGAGGAGGAGGTGGTGGAGGAGGATGGTGGAGGAGGGGGAGGAGGTGGAGGAGGATGAGGAGGTGGAGGAGGAGGTGGAGGTGGTGGAGGAGGTGGAGATGGTGGAGGAGGTGGTGGAGGAGGAAGTGGTGGAGGAGGAGGTGGAGGTGGTGGAGGAGGTGGAGGAGGAGGTGGTGGAGGAGGGGTGGTGGTGGAGGAGGATGTGGAGGAGGAGGTGGTGTAGGAGGAGGTGGTGGTGGAGGGGGAAGTGGTGGAGGTGGTGGTGGAGGAGGAGGTGATGGAGGAGGAGGAGGATGAGGTGGTGGAGGAGGAAGTGGAGGTAGTGGAGGATGGAGGAGGAGGTGGAGGAGGAGGAGGTGGTGGAGGAGGAAGTGGTGGAGGAGGAGGAGGTGGTGGTGGAGGAGGAAGTGGTGGAGGAGGAGGAGGTGGTGGAGGAGGAAGTGGTGGAGGAGGAGGAGGAGGTGGTGGAGGAGGAAGTGGAGGTAGTGGAGGAGATGGTGGAGGAGGTGGAGGTGGACGAGGTGGTGGAGGAGCAAGTGGTGGAGGAGGAGGAGGTGGTGGTGGAGGAGGAGGTGGAGGAGGAGGAGGTGGTGGTGGAGGAGGAGGTGGTGGAGGAGGAGGTGGAGGAGGAGGAGGAGATGGTGGAGGAGGAGGTGGAGGAAGAGGAGGAGGAGGAGGATGTGGAGGAAGAGGAGGAGATGGTGGAGGAGGTGGAGGTGGAGCGAGGTGGTGGAGGAGGAGGTGGAGGAGGAGGAGGAAATGGTGGAGGAGGTGGAGGTGGACGAGGTGGTGGAGGAGGAGGTGGTGGAGGAGGAGGAGATGGTGGAGGAGGTGGAGGTGGACGAGGTGGTGGAGGAGGAGGTGGAGGAGGAGGGAAGAGGATGTGGAGGACAGGATGATGGAGAAACTGCTGGCCATCATGTGTCTCAGCCTCCACAAACCTCCACAGTGTACAAACACTGTTTTGGATAAAAGTCCTGCATTGAAACATTGAAACATTGAAACATTGAAACATTTGCACAGTAAAAGCACAAAGTGTTTATCTGCAGGACGACAGATTCAGAGTGAACGCTGTCTGTCAGAGCTGCAGTGGACGTGTCGTCTGGAGCTGACTGTCTTGTCAGTGACAGTGAGGGGTTAACTGAGGATGAATGAATCAATGATGAAGATGACAGAAAACATGGCCTCAGTCTGTAATCACATCAGCCTGGTTGTTGTCAGGCTGATGGCCTCTCTGCTCAGCCTGCTGCTGCTTAGTGGCTGTAATAATTAGCCTGGACGTTACTGTAATCTCATTACTTTCCCAGTAACACTGACGCATTATGCAGCACTTTTAGATCTTCAATAAGTATATTATACATAGACAGAGAAGTCCGTTTGTGAGGCTGTTCAGACCTGATGTTAACCTGCGTCTGACTGACCTCCTGTGATGTGATGTCACTTCCTGCTCTGTATGAAACAAACCCGTCCATCTCTGGGACAAACAGACTCCATGTTTCTCCTCAAAGACAGAAAGAAGTTCATGTAGAACATCAGCTGAATTAACAAGAAGGTCCAAATAATGCAGAATGAGTCAGAGACAGAGTTTCACAGAGTTTATAAAGTGTCTCCAACTCAACAACTCACTAAACTGACACATTTGTTAAGGGAGTCTGGGGACTTTCTCCACGGGGACAAAGAAGGAGCCTATATTGTTCCTGTTTAGTGTCTTTGTAACATGTGACATGTTTAGATCAATAACATGTTTCTTCTTTTATAAATGGAGTGTAAATGGTGACATCAGTGTAAACAGTGTGTTCAAACAGCTGATCAGTGTTGGCAGGTAAGACTTTAGCACTTTAGACACAGAAGCAGACAGGCTGGTACAGACATGCTGCCACAAACTGACACTTTGTACAAGGAGACAAACAACTTCAGCTTCTGATTTAATGCTGAATTTACAACAAGGACACAACCAGTTAGAATCTGTCAGAGACACAGTTTCACTACGTTAGAAAGTTTGTTTTAACTCAACAACTCTTAAAATCACCACATTTGTTAATGGAGTCTGGTGATGAGAGGAGTCAGTTGAGCCGGCGGTCCTTCAGTGTGGTCCGAACACACTGCTGACAGAATGTGGTCCATGTGGTCCAGACCACCTCTGGATGTGGTCCAGACCACCTCTGGATGTGGTCTGAGGGATCAGATCTCAGTGTGTCTCATTCACACCTGTACTGAGAGCTGTCCACCTGTGGTCACATCCCTCAGGACAGATGTTCACTCCAGGTGTGAACAGGCTCTGTGAGTCTCAGTTTGCAGATGTTGGGTGGAGCTGCCGTGGAAGTAGGCAGGTACAGAAGCCTCACATCCACCCCCCAAACACCGCTGCCCTCCTCCATCACCGCTGCCCTCCTCCATCACCGCTGCCCTCCCTCCATCACCGCTGCCCTCCTCCATCACCGCTGCCCTCCCTCCATCACCGCTGCCCTCCCTCCATCACCGCTGCCCTCCTCCATCACCGCTGCCCTCCTCCATCACCGCTGCCCTCCCTCCATCACCACTGCCCTCCTCCATCACCGCTGCCCTCCTCCATCACCGCTGCCCTCCTCCATCACCGCTGCCCTCCTCCATCACCGCTGCCCTCCCTCCATCACCGCTGTTCTCCCTCCATCACCGCTGCCCTCCTCCATCACCGCTGCCCTCCTCCATCACCGCTGCCCTCCTCCATCACCGCTGCCCTCCCTTACATAAAGGGCGTTATGAAACAGTCAACACTCTGCTTCGCTCCGTACGCGCTCGGTCATGAGTCACTTCCACCGAGGCTTGAAAAAGTAACAGTGGAGTTGTGATTATGTCATCAGAGGCCAATATTTGACTGCATGGACTAAATTCCACATGAAGCTCTGCAGCATACGAGGACTCATCTGGAGCTCTGTGGGCTGATTTCTAGTGCACTTTGGTGTTCGTGCTGTTCACTTTGCACTTTACAGGAACATTTTCACTTTTACTATTTCATCAATATTCATAATAAATGTATATGTGTCATTATGTTCTCTCCAGTGTGCTAATTTACTGATGTAGTATAATTTAAAATACATCTCTGAATGTTTCCTTTTACCCAGTTTTCACTCATTAATAATCACGATGGCTTCGACACAGTCCAACCCGCTGATGGTGCTGAGGCTTGTTTCCATCGGTTAGCTGAAGGTGTCAGACACAGTGGTACTTTGAGCTACATGCTAACACCAGCATGCTAACATTGATAATGCTAACATATTTTGCAGGTATGATGTTCAACATGTTGTCCATCTTGTGTCAGCGTGTTAGCATGCTAACATCAGTTAATGATCAGTAAGCTGATGTGAACGTCTTCAGTATTGAACACATGAACGTGTTGACCTGATGGTGGCGCTGGATGACACGTCAGAGGATCACCACAGTTATTACGGTTCATCCTGAGGGGAACATGAACGTCACTGAGCTGTTGAGATGTTTCAGTCTGAACAAAGTGACGGACCGACTCACACCAACATCCACAGAGCTGCGCTGGCTAATAAAAGACTGAATACATTTTAAAAACTCAGTATCCTCCGCTGTGTGTTTGGTGTGTGTCGTCATTATTTCCATCTTGTGACTTGAGAGCCTCTCAGAGAAGAAGAGAGAAGAAGACTCTTGGTTTGGTTGGTCAGTACCTTCTTTGAGAGAAGCTTTATGCAGCTGGTCTCTCAGGAGAAGCATTTTTTATGGTTTATTTCTTATTTCGTAATAGAAAACAATGTGTTGTCCTTTAAAGGAGTGAGTCTGATGTCTGCGTTCGACAGAGAGGCGTCCCCCAGGGTTCAACGCTGGTTCCACTCCTTTTTTTCTATTTCTATTAACGATCTTCCATTAATCTGCTCTAAAACTGCTGTTTGACTATTTGCAGATGACGCTGACATTCATACTTCTGAACCTCAGTTATTGCAAATCCAAACTGCCTTTCAGTCTGATTCAATACCCACGGCTCCTATTGATTAATAAAACATAATCATAAACTGTGTGTTTTACTGTTTTGGGTTTTTTTTAACAAGAGAGCCTTAACACAAAATCTTATACTTTTATAATAACATGTAATGATGGTCCTGTTCTGTACAGTGTTAATGATCTGTTCTTCTCTGTTTCTCTGTTAAATGGCTCCACTCAGGATACGACACATTAAGTGTCGACTTTTCAACTATCGTCATTGATTACAGCAGTTTGTGGTGATAGTCTTCATATGTCAGTCGAGCTGCTTCTTCTCCACCACTGCAGTCAGAAAAGCAATTGGAAAGAGAGCTTTTATGTTTCCGGCTCCTTCAGAGAGGAATTACTTCCCTTCAAACATGAGATCCACACGTTTATTTGAATCATCAGCCTTTAAAACAGAAAGGTTCATCTCAACAGGCTCCTACAACAAGACCTTCTGCTGATTTCCCTTTGAAGACGTTCTGCTGGTTGTTCACCTGCAGGAGTCAGCTGTCAGCTAACAGCCAGACGCTCCACTCACCGCAGCATGAAAGCCTCACTGATTGGTTTAATGTCTCTAAACTCAGATCTGATCTCACATCTGAGAAGAAGCTCCTCAGAGTGAAAAGCCAGAGCTCCTTTTCAAAGAGGACCAGAACTGGAAGCGGATCAACACACAAAGCTGAGGAGAGCGCAGGGATATTAATGTGGTCTCTAATGAGGCCAGGAAGTTATTATCCAGCAGATGATGGATTCACTGCGCTCTGATTGGGTTAAAGGGTGTGTTGGATCACACAACCCAAGCTGATTGGTCCAGCCCCTCTGGAGAATATGCAACCCAGTCAAATGTTAGCTAAGTATGTTTCTGCAAAACCACATTTAAGTTAAAACTTTACGATTTCTTTCGGTTAAATGTTCTATTTCTCTCTCGTCACAACGCTGTGCTTATGCTTCGGTTCAGACACAAAGACACTTGTTTGTGATCGAAGAACATCAGTTTGGCTCTAAATGCTCTGAGTAGTGTCTGATATTAGATGTAATTAAGTATCAAAACTACAAACAAGAGTAAATTATAGATATATCTACTGGGTGTATATTCTGTATACAGTGGGAACACCATGTCTGATGATCAGAATCAGTTGTTTTTTATCTGATTGCCAATAAAATGAATTAATTTAAAAATCTTCTACTTTGGCTCTGGTTCAGCCTCAGGTCTGTAAAGTAACTAGTAACTAAAGTTATCAGTTAAAGGTGTGATATGTAAGAACTGGCCAGCAGTTGTAGTCATGCTCAAAACAAACAGGGGTCAGCATGTCAGCTGAGTGACAGCTAACAGCTGCTAACATTAGCTGCCGTGAGCTACTTAGCTTGGTTAGCAAAACATGTAGTGGTCCAGACTGGGAGGTCGGAGTAATACAGAAGTGTTGGTGTTCACACTGTTAGCACTGGGCTAGCTGGTTAGCATGCTAACTTCAGTAGATATCTCTGCAACACAACACACAGACATCAGAATGTTATTCCCTCGTAGTCTGTTCTTACTCTGAGTCCTCAAAATCTTCCTTAAGTACAGTTCTTGTACGGTTCTTGTACGGTTCTTGTACGGTTCTTGTACAGTTCTTGTACGGTTCTTGTACAGTACTTCAGTAAATGTACTTAGTTACATTCCATCGCTGATGCTAAGAACTGAGAACTACATCGACGCAAAAGATCCAGCAGTGATTTTCAAAATAAACTTGTGACCAAATAAAAACCGACAAAAATTCTGTATATTTAAGAAAAACGTCTCGATGCTTTGATGTAAAATGTCGCCAGCCAGATGCTCCAGATGCTCCAGGTGTTCCAGATGTTCCACAGTCTGCTGCTGCCAGCACCATCTTCTTGGCTGTGGTGTCCTGGTGCGGGCATCAAAGTGAAGGACGCCAACAGACTGAATAAACTCATTAAGGCAGAGTCTGTTGTTGGCTCTGAGCGTGTCCCCCTGGAGGAGGAGGTGGAGGAGGAGGTGGTGGAGGAGGTGGAGGAGGAGGTGGTGGAGGAGGTGGTGGAGGAGGTGGAGGTGGTGGAGGACAGGATGATGGAGAATCTGCTAGCGATCATGGACAATTTCTCTCACCCCCTCTACAAAACTGTGGACAAGCTCCAGAGCAGCTTCATTCTTTAGTAAGAATGTAATGCAGTGAAGACGATCCCAGGTGTGAACGGTTGTGTTTGCTGCCATCTTGTGGCCACAGTGAGGAACTGCAACACCACAACACGTCTGTGGCTCTCACACTGTCGATCGATCTCAGTCAGTGTGATGATGATGATGCTCCGTGTGATAAACAACAGCACCGTCATTTAAAACACCTGGATGAACAGGAAGGTGACTGACATCAGTTCATCTGTTCAGGTGTTGTTCAGGTTTTGTTCAGGTGTTCAGATGTTGTTCAGGTGTTGTTCAGGTGTTCAGATGTTGTTCAGGTGTTCAGATGTTGTTCAGATGTTCAGGTGTTGTTCAGGTGCTGTTCAGATGTTGTTCAGGTGTTCAGATGTTGTTCAGATGTTGTTCAGGTGTTGTTCAGGTGTTGTTCAGATGTTGTTCAGATGTTGTTCAGATGTTCAGGTGTTGTTCAGATGTTGTTCAGGTGTTGTTCAGATGTTGTTCAGGTGCTGTTCAGATGTTGTTCAGGTGTTCAGATGTTGTTCAGGTGTTGTTCAGGTGTTGTTCAGGTGTTGTTCAGGTGTTGTTCAGATGTTGTTCAGATGTTGTTCAGATGTTGTTCAGGTGTTGTTCAGGTGTTGTTCAGGTGTTGTTCAGATGTTGTTCAGATGTTGTTCAGGTGTTGTTCAGATGTTGTTCAGGTGTTGTTCAGGTGTCGGCCGGTGCAGTGACCATCGTTCTTCCTGCCAGCAGCATGTTTGATGGTTTATGGTGAATGTGACTTCTCATTGGATGCCGTTGCCATGGCAAAACATTAATTAGTTATTAGTCGTCACGAAACAGGAAATTATTGTCACTTGAGTGAAAACTGTGTAATGTTCCACAGGATGTGCTGATCTGAGTCCTGCTCACCTCCGTGTTGTTGGTCACTGAAGACTCACAGAAGTGAAACAGCTTCAACAAACCCAGACAAGTCCAGTCGACTATGATACAGCACCAGATGAACCCTGACCTCTGACCTGGACCTCTGACCTCGACCTCTGACAACCTGCATCACTGGTCACTTAAGTGTTGTTTTTATAGTTGCTGTCAGAAGTGAGCTTATGTTCTCAGGTGTGACTTCACACTTTGTGCAGTTGTAGTTCCTCACTGTGACCACTGGAGGACAGCAAACAGCCCAGTCCTCTGCCAGACGCTGTCTTTAATAAAACAACTTCTATTACAGTCACTTAGTCAGATACTTACTACTTTCTGAGTTCCATCACAGCTTGTGAATGTCCTTAAAAACCCAGAGATGTTTCTGATCATTTTAAATCTGAAGCTTTAGAAGTGGAAACATTTTGAGCATCAGTTTAACGTGCGACCCTGCTGGTGTCACATCACATGATCAGCACAGACACATGAAGATGTTCAGCTCCAAGATGAATCAATCTACACTTCTGATGATGTCTGCAAAGTCTGGGAAACTCTCAGTCACATAACAGTGACAGGAGCTGCTCTGCATGATGACGACTTTAACTTGGAACCATTTTGATCCTTCTGGACTTCAACTTGTAACTTGTTTGTTTGGTTCTCATCAGATCATCTGATCTTCTCTTCTTACTGAAGTCGGAATATAAATCCAAACATGCTGTTCACTGAAACCACCTTCACTCTCAGCACATTCAGGCCTCCATAAGAAGCCGCGATGATGAATGAAAGACAATAAAAGATTTCAGTCATCACCTTCACTGAGTGAAGAGAGGACGACAGCAGGAAACCTTCTCACAGCGACCAAATGTGGAAACGTTTTACTACAATCATGTTGGAGTCATAGAGACTCATAGATCTCCTCTTCATTTAGAAAAGTGATGATAGTTTCCAGGCACTGTCAGTCTCAGCATGGGTGGTGTTCAGGAGACTCAGGCCTGTTGATTCTGCTCCACTGGCTGTTGTAAAAGTAAAAATATGGTCTTCATCTCCACATTAAGCACAAACATGTGTCCATATATTCCCTGAGGTCAGGAAACACTGCACAACAAGACCAGAGAGGATCATGGTCCTCAGTACAGATGAATGACTGTTGGTAGAGACACACCTGAAGCCAGGAGGAGTCTGATGTGTTCACCTGTGCTCTGTCTCCCTCTGGTGGTCACTTTCAGTCACTGTGTCCGAGCTCTGATGTGTCTGTAACTACTGCAGGATGTTACATGTGATCAGTGAGCTCTGACCCTCTGATGGACACGTTATCTCACTCCACCTCACAGGGAGTAACAGGCTGGAACACCTGAGCCAGGTGTTCCCACAACATCCAGCTGAGGACCAGCCGGTCACCACAGGAGAGATCTGCCTCCACCCAAACACAACACAGGTGGGTGAGATGATGACGGTTGTGCTCAAAGCACTGAGACCAGCTGCAGCTCCTCTGGAGGAACCACCGAGCAGATCAGAGGAGCTGGAGTCTGTCAGCAGCTCGGTGACGTTCATGCTCCCCTCAGGATGAACTGTGAGAACAGCGCCATCATCAGGTCAACACGTTCATGTGTTCAATACTTTGGGTTATGACCAAACACCTGCAGACCTGAAGACGCTGCAGAAGACAGGCTGCATCAGAGCCGGAGGAGTTTCTGAACTGATTTTTAACAACAATCAGATTTAAAAACTCAGATTCTGATCAGAAGATCCGATCGATCAGCCAGGCAGATAACCAACAGTATACACGTGTACGAATATGTAGAGTTTACTTCTAACTGTTCTTTTGATACTTAAAGGTGCCATATGTGGATTTTGGTCGAAAGCATTCAGGACTTCAACAGAACGTGGAGGAGCAACAGTTCTGATGTTGTGACATCTGTGTACTGTGCTTTAATGTGTAGCATGCTAACCAGCTAGCCCCGGCCCGTCCAGGTCCAAGGCTCCTGTGCTAGCAGTGTAAACACCAACACTAGCTGCACAGCTAACTGAGCTAACTAGCTAACAGCAGCTCCAGCCGGCAGTTACTCTGGTGAAACGCTATTTGTTCTCACATACTGCACCTTTAATATCAGATACTTTCAGACTTTGACCCGAGTACTCTTCACACGGGTGAATATGTTAAAACCAGACCTTTACTTTACTGGACTGTGACTTCTAGGTGCTATAACCCTGTTTCATGCAGCTGAAGGCAGCACTGTGTCAACCTGCCGGAGGAATGACTCAGATCTTTTACTTCAGACAAAGTAGTCCGTCTAATACCAGAGTAGAAATACTCTGTTACACATGTTAATGTAAAAGTCTTTAATGTGACAGAGTGGAGCTGATTTAAATCACTTTAATCTTCTGTGTAGTTAAATCTATGATAAAAAAAACATCTTATTTATTAGTGATTCGTACTTTATATTAATAATCTGAATCTGCAGAGTAACTGCTGTTGTAGTAAACATGTGAGTAACAAGCAGCACATTTCCCTCTGAGATGTGGAGCAGAAGTCCAAACTATCATAAACTGGAAACATTCCAGTGAAGTTCAGGCAGCATGCAGCCGGGCCCGGCAGAACCAAACACCTGGGCTGAAGACATACACACAGATACAACTCTGCTTTACTGCGACGCTCCAGAACTGTTCTGTGGACTACGAGACTTCAGCTGACGTTATATCATCAGGAGGTGGACTGTTCCTACGGCCTCCTCTCAGACTCAGTGCCTCTTGGTTTCACATCATGGTAAAATCAAAGGAAATAAACCAAACCTGTATGAAACAGCTGTGGGGACCTCCACACGTCTGGTCCATGTCCGAAGGTTCCTCGTTCATCTGCACAGACATCAGGCACAAAAACTGCAAATCAGTCCCAGAAGAACAGCAAAGAACCTCGTCGTACGTATGCTGGAGGAAAAAGGTTCAGGTGGCTCAGTCAGGAAGAAGCCACCGCCCCAAACCCACAGACTGCAGCCACACCAGACTGCAGCCACACCAGACTGCAGCTGTGGACAAAGATCTCACTTCATGGTTTACTCTGGTCACATGAAACCAAATGACCATGAACCTTCAAGCTGACGAACTCCATCCACTCATGAGGCTGCAGCACGGAGTCGCTCAGCTCAACCTCTCAGAACACATGGCATCATGAACAGTGACAGTTCACTTGTTAGATAATAATCCTCAAGAAGGACTTTAAGGACTTTATCTAACTCAGGAAATAGGAGAATTTTCTCAAATTCACACTTTTTAGTTGATTCAAAGTCTTTGTTTGGTGATAAATGTTATTCACTGGACGGATAAAAACTGTTATGTAACTGAAGCTGTCAGATAATTAACAGATTTCAAAATCTGGACAAAGTGGCCTAAATTACATGACGTGACTCACCTTTTGTCCAAACTGAACTACAGTACAGTGCTTGAGTTGACTGGAGCTTCTCGTTACCAGGTTTGCTGAGGCAAAGGCTCAGAAGGTCAGATTTTAGTGTGATCGATTTTCAGTCTGTCATGCACAGATAAAAAAAACAAATACGACCTGAAGGTACAAGAGGAGAGGACAGAAAAGTGGAGGAACACAAAGGAGAAAAAAAGAGAAAAGGGAGACAGAGAAAGACAAAAGGTACATTTGATAAAATGATACCGTTAAAATGTTTGTTCTCATAATTGACCTGTTATCTTTTGTGGTGTCTTCTTTGTTTAGGAACACAAGAGACAAACCGATCCAGGCTGAAGTACGAGGATGTGGAGGGCCCCGGTGACCGGGTTTGTCTCGGCCCCAGTGACCGGGTTTGTCTCGGGCCCCGGTGACCGGGTTTGTCTCGGCCCCGGTGACCGGGTTTGTCTCGGGGCCCCAAATGACTCCATACGCCCCTGCCCAAAAAACACTAAATAAATCTTGTCACATTCTTTTTTTTTTTTGTAAGTGTTTTTTGGCCTTTATATGGCTTTATTGATAGGATAAGCTGAAGATATGACAGGAAATAGGAGGAGAGAGAGGGGGAGTGACATGCAGCAAAGGGTCCCAGGCCGGGAGTCGAACCCGGGTCCGCTGCACAGAGGACTTAGCCTCTGTACATGGGATACCTGCTCTACCAAGTGAGCTAAACGGCACCCCACATTCACATTCTTAGATAAAGTTTGATGTTTTCCAGGAGAAGCGTCAGGAAGTGTAAAAATCGGACTTCACATGTGTCACATGTGTGAACTTCTGCCCTGGACTGGACCGACTCCTGAGCCCAGGTCTGCTCAGGTGGCCTCAGTGGAAACATGCTGTCATGGATCTGATGTCACATCCTGTGTGTAAATGTGTATTTGTAGATGTTAACACATGAGATCTGCCCGGACTTAGTCACAGCCGGACTCAGCAGCAGTTTAACAGGATGTGACGACTGCAGCTTCACATGCAGACCACACCACCTCTTTTATTTTTCATATTTACTTTGACTTTATCACCTCAGAGTGTTTTCACCTGTCAGGTGAGTGACGTCACACTGAGGCAGGTGTGACTCAAAGATCAGGAGTACATTTACTCACGTTCTGTACTTAAGTACTGTTTTGAGGTACTTTACTTGAGTATCTCCATTTTCTGCCACCTTATACTTCTACTACCTACTTCTACAAATACTTTACTTTTACTCGCTACAATTAAAGGTGCAATACGTAAGAATCACTT
The DNA here is from genome assembly GCA_039737535.1 of Lagodon rhomboides. NCBI lineage: Eukaryota > Metazoa > Chordata > Actinopteri > Spariformes > Sparidae > Lagodon > Lagodon rhomboides. The sequence goes on along the minus strand of CM077793.1, from coordinate 33,138,633 downwards.
TTATAGATTTGCTTTTATGTGAAATTGTCCTTTATAAACTGATTTTTCATCTTTCTATCTTTTTATTCCTTCTATTTATCTGTTTTTATTTCCTCCAACGTGACGTCGTCTTTGACTAATCTCGTTACGTGCGTCAGCTCTTTCCTGTGATTACACCTGTTCTCATATTAACTTTTTGTGTTTTTACGTTTTCTGTTTTGTCTTTTGGTCTGAACTCGCCTCAGACGACGCGTCCTTGTGTTTGGCTCGACTGGGGAATGTTTATTCTGTAACACCGTCTCCCTGAGCTTCCTGCTTCTGCTGCTCGAGTCCTGACAAGGACCAAAGAAGTAGATCACATGAGTCACATCTGACCTGCTGCTGCGTTCTGATCCATCCAGAACCTCTGAGGTCGTCAGGTTCTGGTCTGCTTTCAGGCCCTGGAGTCAGAACTGAACATGGAGAAGCAGCGTTCAGTTATTATGATCCAAACATCTGGAACCATCTCCCAGAAACCTGCAGGTCTGCTCCACTCTCAGCTCTTTAGGAGGCTGAAGACCTTTTACTGAAGCAACTTTCAGGCTCTGACCAGCACTGTGACTTTTATTCTTTAGTCTCGTCTCTTTAAACCTTCTGTTTTAGCTTATTTTCCTGTTTCCGAACCAGTTTCAATGTATGTTAATGTGTATCTGCCTGTGAAGCACTTTGAGTCTGAACTGTGCTGTACAGATAAACTCACCTGGTTTGTCAAAGCACCTTGTGAACTCTGTTTTTAAAGTTTTTTATTATTATCATCATTATATATGAGTGAAAATGTGGATGAAACATAAGAACAGAGGCCTGCAGCTGTTGAACCAGCAGTGACATTCAGACAGTGAACATGTTCATCTCCCTGCTGCAGCTGAAGGAGGCTGCTCACTGATAGTAACAGATTTTATTTGTACTCAGTTACATTCCGCCACAGTTTGTTGTTTTCATCAGGCCGCTGAGGCAGCAAAGGCCGTGCCACCTGTCCTCCTCCTGCTCCTGCTCCTCCTGCTCCTGCTCCGAGTGCAACAGTGCGGCAGCTCCGGCAGCGAGCAGCCCGACATGCAGCCCGAGCAGCGGCAGGCTGAGGGCGGACGGACCGGTCCTGGTACCGTGAAGGAGAACCGAGGCGAGAACACAACAAACTGCTCCGCTCCTCTGCTGAGTTACATGGCGTGTGTGTGTGTGTGTGTGTGTGTGTGTGTGTGCCCACTTTCTCTCCATAGAGTTTCACTGAGTTTACATCCGGGTTTTTTCCCTAGGCAATGGGAGTCGCAGCACCGCCGTTCCTTAGGCAAAGTGAAATAAATTCGCCGCACCGACACAAAAAGTAGTCCGCTTTCCGAACACATTTTCTGCGCACGTCGCGCCGCTGATCGGTTCGATTTAACGAACTTTAACAACAACACGAACAAACATCGATCGCTTCGTCGCGGATAAACGAGCGTCAGCGGGACGTGTGAGTAGTTTTCGGCCCCCTTCCTCCAGCTCCGCGGCGCAGGGATCTGTGCTGTGCTGAGGCTGAGCTGAATGAGATTGAAGAAGAGTTCTTCTTGTTTTGTAGCTTCAGTTTCTCTGTTTTTACACAAATTTACTAAAACTAAATATAAAATACAGCAACAAAATAAAGCTCTGCGGGAAGGAGTCAGCCGGACTGGTTCTATGCTGTTATTCCATCGCGGATCGGCTTCTTATAGATATATATTTAATTAATCTAGAGGAGGACTGCTGCTGAGTAAGTGCACATTGGGCTTTTTAATTTCATAACTTTAATTTTCTCTGTTGTCAAACTTCACCTGTGTTCAGCTGCTCGGCTGTATCCGAGTGTGGGTGTCTGTGTGCGGGCAGGTGTGCGAGCTGCAGCCGCTGTGGAGCTGGATCCTCCGGTTCCTCTGGCTTTCTGTGTGTTTAGCTGGTGTGTTTCTTATTCTAGGAGTTGATATTCTGGAGGACAAGGGGCCGAGATAACTTAGACCCACCAACGCCTGCTCGGTGTCACAATGTTGAAAGATGGCGTCTTGCGGGACTGTTCCCGTGCGGGAGGCTTTATGTCCGCGGTGTTTGCGGCTCGCAGCGCCGCGAACGACCTCGTTATTTATCTTTGATGTAAGTTATCAGCGTGGCTGGTCGCGTTAGCCTCGGCGGCTAACAGGATGCTAGCGCTAGCGGCTAGCTAACGTTATCCACTTGTTCTCGGCTACGTTCCGCAGCCTCACACGGAGCAATGTCGGATGTGTGAGGCTCGGTTTGGATGATTTCTGCCAACAGTGGGGAACAGTTCGGAGCCCGGCGGTTCCGCTCGGCCGTGATAGTCCCCCGAGCTGCGGACGAGCCGAGCGGCTCCGGCGGGTTTATAAGCGGAGCCGGAGCATCCCGACGGCCATAGTGGCTCAATAAGACGGTTATAAAACATTCATTTCACCAGCGGAACAAAAATACACTTTTGGGTGTTTGGACTCCGCAGCAGAATCTGTCCGCCTCGCTCATCTCCAAACCTCCATTTTAGCTCGTTTGGGCTGTTCGGGCCTCGGCACCGGCGTGTGGTGCTGATGGAAGTTTATCCGGACAACTTCGTGTCCCACCCAGGGAGCAATTACTCCAATTAACCGGCGGCGGTCACACACCGCCGGGCCGCGGACGGACAGGGACGGAGGGGCTCCACGGGCCGGTTCTGACAGCCCATCAGAACACACGGGGTCGGTTCTGGAGGTCAGGCTCGTGATCTAACTGACTGGACCTGTCGGTGTTTACACATGGCTGCAGTTTGATTGGGTTTCTGAGGTCAGGAAGTACTTCTACACAAGTACTGCACTGAAGTATAACTTTGAGGTACTTGTACTTTAACATCTCAGTATTCTGATACTTCCAGTACATTTCAGTACATTTCGGTTCGGACACTGGACCGTTCACTCAGTCATCTCAGCTTCTGACAGTAAAGTCGAGCATCTCTGGTTCTGTAGAACATTTTCAGGTTTTACATTGAAAACAAACTTCCATCAGAAGTGATGAGAGGCTGAAGGAGTTCTGTGGTTCTGGAGGACACGTTCAGACCCAGAACTTCAGAACATGCAATATTAATGAGGTCATTATACAAACTCACACATGAGCATCTTCTCCATAGTTTAATAAGCAGCTGTTCTCAGAGGAAACCAGGTCAGACAGGAAGGTGGCGGGGTCCGCCAACGTAAACCAGCAGAAGTTGTGTTTAAGTCAGTTTTTACATTCAGTTTCTTCAGTCGTGAAAACAAAGAGAGTTTGTTTATTTAAAACCAGCCAATGGAGATGTTTCTCTTCTCGTTAACATTCCTTCAACAGAACTACAGACTGCTCCTTTAAACACTTCAGTGTTTAGCAACAACATGTGAAGCGTCTGAGTCATAGCTACATGCTAACAGCTACATGCTAACAGCTAGCATCGGGCCTCTCAGAACATTTTAAAACCATTTTTAAATCATTGTTTCAAGCTGAAAGAGGTGAAAGAGTCCAGCTCTCTACAGAACACACAGAAGAGAGAACCGTACAGGAGAGTCGTGGATCAGAACTCTGGTTTTGTGCCGAGCCCTCAGATGTGTCAGGTGGTTCTGTAGAGAGGCCCGGCCCAGGTGGGAACCACCGGACTGAACTCTGTAGGTGTTCAGAGTGTCTCCAGCTGTAACACTGATGCATCAGCACCAATAATCAATAATGTTCTATAGAATGAGAGATTTTACTGCTCAACACGTAAATCTACTGCGTGAACACGACTCTGCTGTTACTGTACGAAGCTGACTGAACTTCCTTTAGATGGATAATACTTAATGTAGTTTTATTACTTTTACTTTAACTGCAAATGAAACTTCTGTACTTTTACTATATTGCTGTAACTACATGAAGTTGAAAATACTTATATATATTTATAAGTATTTATTTATTTAAGTATTTATATATATATATATATATAAGTAAGTATTATATATGTATATATTAGTGTGTAACGTATTATAACCATGTATTATAAAGTATTATAAAAGCTGAACTGAAGAGTTAAAGTTCAGTGTTAGCAGGACGTCTGAAGCAGCAGCTGAAGTCGAGCAGAACGAGCTGATGGAAAAAGAAGTTGGAATAAAACATCCGTATGAAACTTTGAACACTCACAGAAACTAACGACTTGTGTTAAAACACAGAAGTTTAAATAGTCAAATCTACTAATTAGTTTTATTTAACCGGAGGTTCAGATTAAGAATCTTTTTCTCAAGGAGACCTTTTCTTGACCTTTTCAAGCTGGTTTAAAGTCGACATAACTAAACGACCAGGAAGGCTGATGGTCAGCGACTCCAACACAACATGAGTGTTGGAGCGAACCAGCGCCGGACGGACCGGAGGTTCTGTTCGGTCAGGTTTAGGACAATATGGTGGTTTGGTTCTAATAAGTGACAGACTTGAGGCCCCTGCTTGTTGTATCCAGCCATCACCCCGACCACCTCCTGTTACGGCCTTTTACAGCCTTTGTACTTCCTCCTTTCCTGCTGCAATAATTACTGCCACCACTAGACGGCGCCACCCAACAAGAGCTGTGAATACGGGTCGGAGTCAGCTGCTGTCACGTGTGGACGTCTTGTTTAACGCTTCACTGCTTCATGTAGTTTTTGGCAGATTCAACTTTTGATCTAATTTGAGGAACAAATTATTCTTTGAAAAAGACAAAATGATAATATTTATATTATATTTAATCTTTTATATTAAAATGAGGTAACAGAAAGAGGTTTGACAGACTGAGACCTGCTCCGTCACATCACTGCAGTCCGACCTGCTGATGAACACTGAAGTCTTCACTCTCCTAGTTTACATTTCCAAAATATCATATTTACATGATTTTTCATGGCGGGAGTGTCTGCTGTGTGTGTGTGTGTGTGTGTGTGTGTGTGTGTGTGTGTGTGTGTGTGTGTGTGTGTGTGTGTGTGTGTGTGTGTGTGTGTGTGCCAGCTGCTGGCATCAGAGATTGTTTCTGAGGTACGAGAAGCATCACTCTGTACAGTCGGAGCAGACTCGGTGTTTGTAGTCCAGCAGAGTGAGACGTCTCCTCTCAGGCTGATCGCTTCTTCTATCAATAATTAAAGATGATCAGTTTGATAGTTCTGAATCAGGACTTCAGGATTTGGATCAAGAAACATGTGAAAGTGATGTCAGATTTAACGACTGGTGAACTACTGAGAGGCTGGTAAAATGTAAACATTCACAAGCTGCTGATATAAAGTGAGTTCTGCTTCCTGGTGTCAGACGCAGATTTAATCAACGCTGAGCTAAATATTTTATATATATATAATATAAATAGTATATTTAGGATCAGACTTGTGGTCACTCGGTGTTACAGGAGCGGATGAGACCACAGATAGCTGTGTAGATAAACTGTTGATAAGAAGAAATCCTCCACATGCAGAGAGGCAGAGCGTCTGAACACCACACGGTGCTGAAGTGATGTCTGATGAGCTAACACAGTGTGAACCACCCAGGTTTGTCTCTAACAACACTTTGGTTTCACTGTAAGTGAAGCAGCGGCTGGTCGTTGTGTCGTGTTCAGGAGTCGGTGGAGGATTCACCTGAGCTGCTGAGGCTGCTGGATGGACGAGTTGAGTTAAACACAGATGGAGTCTGAAATGAGTTTGGCTTGTTAGTGAGTGTTCAGTGGAGCACGACCCACCGGTACCTGATGCTTTGGGCTGATACTGACAGGAAGCAAAATATGTCGATATGCATATATCAGCCAATCACACACATTTACAGTGATCCCTCAGAGGTGGTCATCAAACGCTCGTTAACAGTTAACTTTAAAATGACATCAGTGACCTGAAGCTGACTGAGCTTCTGGAAAAGTAATAAGTTATTAAAAAAGAGTTCACATCAGCAAACATAAAGGCCGATATTGATCTTTGTGTGAGAGGCCGATACCAGTCAGTAATATCAGCTTCAGTGGAACCTGCTGTGTTCTGAAAGATGAATTTGTTTATTTTATACCCAGAGGAGGATTTTGAACCTTTTCACCCAGCGACGGGTTCAGAGAGCACGACGCAAAGATGAGTGATGTTTGATCTGTGGGATGTTTCTGATGGAGCAGTTTCATCAATCAGTAAATATATTTAGTATTTTGAAGAAAAGGATGATTGTAAGCGACAGTTTGAAGGCCAAACTTGTCAAATGAATAAAGATAAGTTGAGTATAGTCCAACAGCAGTGATGTCACAGCGGGCCAGAACACGCTCAGGATGACCCAGTGCTGGTTCAGTGTTCAGCGGCTGAACGGACTCAGAACATTCACTCAGCTGCTCAGAACTTTGTTCTGTACTCGAGTGTTTGGATATAAATCCTCGTATGTTTCAGACACACAAGGAGAAAGAGTGAAGTCCTCTCAGATCAGCAGCTCGTCATCAAACATCACGCTGCTGCTTTAAAGTCAGTTTGTTGGTTATAACTTTGTTTAGGATCACATTTTAGTATCGTGTATATAGTACACACTGAAAGTACTAATACATACTGTACTAATATCACTGTGTAGTTCTGCAGGTCCACTTTAAGAGCTGCGTGTGTTTCAGAGTGGTTGTAGTTTTGTGGAAGATCTCCTGAGCAGAGGAATCATCTCTGAGTCACACTGACTGTGGTCGAGGTGTTTCTGTACGTGATATTTAATATTAGATCACCTTATTGAACTCATGCAGGGACACTCACGTGTCCGGGAAAGACAGGAGAGTGGTTATAATGTAGATTTAGTCTTAAAGAATAATTCTCTGCATGTCTTCTTCTCTGCTGTTAGTAGTTTTCTGTCTGATTGTTAGGTTTCTGCTTCTTGTCGTCTTTGAGTCGTGCTGTTGCATTTTCCTAAATCCCGTTCAGTGGTGTTTCTGCCGGGCGTCGCTGTGTCGGCCTGACGGCCTCCTGAACTCTCATGACACAACTCTGATTTATTCATTATCGCTAACTCATCCAGTCCAATGTGTGTGCAAACGAGATCAAATGAAACAGTCATTTTGTGTCCATTGATGAATGAATCGTTGCAGCTCTGATATAAATATTTGTGATCGATGCTGTCCAGGAATCCTGAGGAGACTCCTGACAGTGTTTATTTATCCATCACATCCTCATCGGCCCACACTCGCTGTGAAACACAGAACACACAAGCATCACGAGTAGACGTAGAGTCGCAGAGTTAAGTTTCACAGAAAGAAAACATAAAAACACCTTTTATAGAATCAGAATTTGTGTAAAAGAAATGAATGTTTGGTACAGAAGATAAATTCCAGATCAGAGAAGAATAACAGTTGATTTGTGGGTTTGTTTTCTTCCTCTCATTTCCTCTGTGTGTAACGGTGTGTGTTTGTTATGTTCGACAGGGCAGCGCTGAGGGGTGGAGTCCAGTCCCACAGCCAGGTGGTGAGTCCTGTCTCCTGATGTAGACTTCTAATAACAATCAGTGGATTCAGACTCACATGTAACTCCAGTCACATCATCACTTCATCAGCCTGTTGGAGCTCGATGACACACATTTAAGTCACATTTAGTGTTTTTCTAGTGAAGGAAAATTCAAACCTTTTTGTTTTTTACAGAAACTACTGTTAAAGATAAAACCTGTAAATAAGCATCAGCTTCTTCCTGTTCGAGTTTAATAATGAGAATAAGAAACGTTTCCACCTGCTGGTAAAGACTCAGATCAGCTGTTTCACCTCGTACAGATCCAGGTGCACTGTGTCAGGTCAATGAGGAGGAAATAATCCAACAATATTAAAGTCACCTGCAATAACTTTACATTTTGTTTATACGACACATTCACATTTTATTCAATTGAACCGTTTCAGATGAGAACAGAATGACATAATAAGTGTTTTGATTTAAAGTAATAAAAGTTAATAATATGGTTGATTAAGTAATAATACATACAGATCCAACAGTGGTGTGCAACTAACTTATAGCTGATTTTACTTTACTGACACATTTACCTTTTTAGTAAAGACAGAATACATTTCAGTTAATAACTGTGTGTTTAGATTAAGTCAAGTTAAATCAACACTGTCAGTAATAATGAGTCACTGAACAATAAAGAATGTAAATAACTCACAGCACATTATATTTAAGTGTTAATTCACCTGTAAACACAACATGCAGAACTGATTTCAGATGGTTATCAAAGTTACATGTGATGTGTTTTAGATGTTTTTAATGAAGTAAAGATAAACTGTGATTAGTTTGTCCCACTAAATGTAACGTTTTAGTCCAATAAGTTACTTTAATAATGGAGTGAAGTTACATGTGAGTAGTGTGATTACAGTGTGATGATGGAGGCTGTGTGCAGCGATGGACTGAATCTGACCGTTTCTTTGTGCTGTGTTTTGTTTTCAGCGGCACTTTAATGCTTCAGTTGGATGGTTTTCCTACTGGAGACGGTGTTAAGGTAAAAGTGACTGCTGACTGAATGAATGTCGGGTTTTTACTCACCGAGGGGAAACACACAGGTGGAGTCAGTTTGTGATGTTGTGTTTGTGATGATGCAGCGTCGGACCTCCGGTGACCTTGTGTGACCTTGAGGGGAAAGTATTAGTGTCAGCATCACACAGGAAGTCCTTCTACGGCTGTGCCTTGTGTTGCTATGACAACAGCCGGAGGATTTCTGTTGAACCGTGTGTGTGTGTGTGTGTGTGTGTGTGTGTGTGTGCGCGCAGGCTGATCGATCGGCTGGCAGACTGACTGGATCCATGATGGAATTACAGACGTTACAGGAGGCTCTGAAGGTGGAGATCCAGATCCATCAGGTGAGCTTTGTTTCCAGGTTACCGGGTCAGTGGGTTAGGAGAGTTCGTCCAGTCAGGTATAAAAAAACAACAACTTTATTGTCACAGCAGCGTGTTTTCATAAAACACATAGAAGAAGAGCATTTAGATCAGACAGAAGGTTTAAACAAAAGAGCACCGATCAAACACGAACACATTCATGTTAGATAAAGATTAAAACAATACAAAAAAGGAAATTCAATAAAAAAGAAGGAGAGAAAGAGAAAACTACATAAAGAACACATCTGGAATCCTTAAAGATCTCGTGTGACACCAACATAAAAACTGAAAAGTCTTCATTAAATCATCTTTAAAACCAAACAGACTGTTTCTCTTGGTTTTGAGGGAAGTGACATCATCACCTGTTTGGTTTGACTCCTGCTCGAATCAGAAAATAAAATAAGACTGAGATCTGAAGTGACATTAAAGCTCAGCTGGTGTGTGATTACCTGTTCTGATGTCCGATGGATGTTCGTCAGCAAGATTACACAAAAACTACTGAATGGTTTCCCACCAAACTCAGAGGGAGGCTGAGTCTCAGCCCAGAATAGATCCTTTAACTTTTGGTCCAGATAACAAGGACGGATCCAGGAATCATGTTCTCACTGTCGTTATCATCGTGAGATAGAACCTTTTCCTGTTGGACTTCTCAGGGAGGATGTGTGGACCTTAATGTAAAATCAGGTGTATAAAGGTGGATGTTTAAAAGTCTGGATCTCGCTGATCTAAACATGTTTAAGTTGATATTTGATTACACTTGACTGAATCAATACTGAGTTCCATTCAAGAAGCATTTCTTTATTCTGTTTGTAAAAAACAAACTCTTCTCATCCCACCTGTAGTCCACCTGTAGTCCACCTGTAGTCCACCTGTAGTCCACCTGTAGACCTGTCTGCCTTCGTGTACTCATTATTATAACTGATGTACATTTAGGGGAAAATAAATGATCTTTGTCTCAGAGTTGAGAATCAGTGATGGAATGTAACTAACTACATTGTACTTAAGTACAGTTTGGGGTTCTTTGCTTTAGTATTTTAATTTTCTGCTACTTAATACTTTCACTGTACTTCATGTGTGTGGTGAGCACTAACAGAGAGGGGTTGACGCTGCGTCAGAGCCAAAGTTCTGTATTTTTAGATGTTTTATTTTATCAGCAATCAAAAAACACCAAAACTGATATTCATAAAAAGCATTTTTATAAACAGCACAAACCGTCTGTCTGCTCTTTCCAGTATCAACACACACAAACATTGAGAAGTCTGAACAGTTCTCAGTTTTTAGAGAGTAAAAGTTCAGAAATCGATCAGTCGATATTCGCTCGTTGTGGTTATCAAACACTGCGGCAGGTTATTTTAGAGTTTAACAATAAACTTTATTTAAAATGACATCAGTGAACTCAAACAGTAAACTTCACTGGAAATGTAGTAATTATAAATCATCCCGGGCGTCATTTTCTGCACCGGGCTCTTTAAAACGACACAGTTTTCATTTCAAACAAACACGCCGTCACTGATACAACTGTGAGAGGTCGATACTGACCAGCTGATCGATCGAGACACAGAAATCTCTCACAACAACAGTGATGAAAATAATATCATGATATAATATAAATGATATAATGAACTTCATCACTGTTTTTCATGGTCAAACCACAACTAGAACATTTCTGGAGGCCATGAGGCGAATAAATCAGACAGAGGTACAAAATAAAATACCAACAATGATCTAAAACTAAAATGATAATGATAATAATAATGTGTTCGTGTTGGATCTCATTGATCAGCCGAGGAGACAGTGATAGTTACAGTTCTCCAGCGGCCCTCGGCCCTGATGATGCCTTCACACGCGTGTTGTTTGGAGCTTCAGCTCTCAGATCTTTGACAGTATGTGTTGATGTGCTGTAGTCTGGGTGCAGTTCCAGCTGTGGCCAGCAGGTGTCACTATAATCTGTATTTTTCTGACTCTCTCTCTTCTTCTTCTGCAGAAACTGGTTGCCCAGATGAAGCAGGACCCTCAGGTAAACCCAGCAGATGATTGTGAAGGAAGTCATAGATGTATTAATGACTGTACCTTCTCACACACACATACACATCCTGTTGGTACCTCAGCAGACAGTCTGATCCGAATGATCCGATCTTTAAAGTTCTACAGAATCTGCTCCGGCGCCGACTAACTCGCTCCTGTTTTCAGAATGCAGATCTGAAGAAGCAGCTCCACGAACTTCAAGCGAAGATCACAGCGCTCAGTGAAAAGCAGGTACGTTATTATTAACACACACACACACACACACACACACACACACACACACACACACACACACACACACACACACACACACACACACACACACACACACACACACGCACACACACGCACACACACACACACACACACACACACACACACACACACACACACACACACACACACACACACACACGCACACACACACACACACACACACACACACACACACACAGCTGGTTTTCAAGGTGTTTCTGTTAATGAGGAGCTCAGCAGAGAACAGGTGAGCTGTTTGTCCATCCTCACCACAGAGGCCTCTTTCAAAGTGACTGTAGGTGACGGAGGAGTGAAGGTGGTGGAGGAGTGTAGGTGACGGAGGAGTGAAGGTGACGGAGGAGTGTAGGTGATGGAGGAGTGTAGGTGACGGTGGAGTGTAGGTGACGGTGGAGTGAAGGTGATGGAGTAGTGCAGGTGATGGAGGAGTGTAGGTGACGGTGGAGTGTAGGTGACGGTGGAGTGAAGGTGATGGAGTAGTGCAGGTGATGGAGGAGTGTAGGTGACGGTGGAGTGTAGGTGACGGTGGAGTGAAGGTGACGGAGTAGTGCAGGTGATGGAGGAGTGTAGGTGACGGTGGAGTGTAGGTGACGGAGGAGTGAAGGTGACGGTGGAGTGTAGGTGACGGTGGAGTGAAGGTGATGGAGTAGTGCAGGTGATGGAGGAGTGTAGGTGACGGTGGAGTGTAGGTGACGGTGGAGTGAAGGTGATGGAGTAGTGCAGGTGATGGAGGAGTGTAGGTGACGGTGGAGTGAAGGTGACGGTGGAGTGTAGGTGACGGTGGAGTGAAGGTGATGGAGTAGTGCAGGTGATGGAGGAGTGTAGGTGACGGTGGAGTGAAGGTGATGGAGGAGTGCAGGTGATGGAGGAGTGTAGGTGATGGAGGAGTGAAGGTGATGGAGGAGTGTAGATGATGGAGGAGTGTAGGTGACGGTGGAGTGAAGGTGATGGAGTAGTGCAGGTGATGGAGGAGTGAAGGTGATGGAGGAGTGCAGGTGACGGAGGAGTGAAGGTGATGGAGGAGTGAAGGTGATGGAGGAGTGTAGGTGACGGTGGAGTGCAGGTGATGGAGGAGTGTAGGTGATGGAGGAGTGTAGGTGATGGAGGAGTGAAGGTGATGGAGGAGTGTAGGTGATGGAGGAGTGAAGGTGATGGAGGAGTGTAGGTGACGGTGGAGTGAAGGTGATGGAGTAGTGCAGGTGATGGAGGAGTGTAGGTGATGGAGGAGTGAAGGTGATGGAGGAGTGCAGGTGATGGAGGAGTGTAGGTGATGGAGGAGTGCAGGTGATGGAGGAGTGTAGATGATGGAGGAGTGTAGGTGACGGTGGAGTGCAGGTGATGGAGGAGTGTAGGTGATGGAGGAGTGAAGGTGATGGAGGAGTGTAGGTGACGGTGGAGTGAAGGTGATGGAGGAGTGTAGGTGATGGAGGAGTGAAGGTGATGGAGGAGTGTAGATGATGGAGGAGTGTAGGTGACGGTGGAGTGAAGGTGATGGAGGAGTGCAGGTGATGGAGGAGTGAAGGTGATGGAGGAGTGCAGGTGACAAAGGAGTGTAGGTGATGGAGGAGTGAAGATGATGGAGGAGTGTAGATGATGGAGGAGTGAAGGTGACGGAGGAGTGAAGGTGACGGAGGAGTGTAGATGATGGAGGAGTGAAGGTGATGGAGGAGTGTAGGTGATGGAGGAGTGTAGGTGATGGAGGAGTGAAGGTGATGGAGGAGTGAAGGTGATGGAGGAGTGTAGGTGATGGAGGAGTGAAGGTGATGGAGGAGTGAAGGTGACGGAGGAGTGAAGGTGACGGAGGAGTGCAGGTGACGGAGGTGACGGAGGAGTGTAGGTGACGGAGGTGATGGAGGAGTGTAGGTGACGGAGGTGATGGAGGAGTGCAGACAGACAGTCAGCTGGTGCTTCACCACCTTGCACAGTGTCGTATCGTCTCCACCAGCTTCAGTCCACAGAGCTTCAGCAGCCACATGAAGGTGTTTCCTGCTCCGCCCGTCTCAGCTCTTTGATTCGCTCCTTCTGAATCTTCTCCTGTGTTTTTGTCTTTATTTAACTTCCTATTTTTATCTCGTGGCCACATTTGTTTCTTGTTTTCACGTCTGGAGTCAGTGAATCTCTGCTGATTGTCCAGGATGAGTGAAGAGTGGAGCGACTGGTGGTAGAATCAGATCCAGTGCTTCTAAAGCTCAGGAGGAACTCTGATGGACCTCTGAGGAGAAGAGAAGGAGGAACTCTGATGGACCTCTGAGGAGAAGAAGGAGGACTCTGATGGACCTCTGAGGAGAGAAGGAGGAACTCTGATGGACCTCTGAGGAGAAGAGAAGGAGGAACTCTGATGGACCTCTGAGGAGAAGAGAAGCCAGCCGATCTCTGGATCTGAAACTCTGCTGGAACACATGAAGCAGATTATCAGTAGATGAAGACAGCTGGCTTTGTGTTGGTGCTGCTGACGTCACAGTTCAGGTTCAGAGCGTCACTGCGACCTGAACACAGCTGAGGAGACGTTCAGGCCTTCATCACTGAGGAGGAACATCATCATAATGATAATAACTTTATTTATATAGCACTTTTAAAAACAGAGTTTACAAAGTGCTTTGACAGACAAGAATATAATTACAAATACAAGGACGATAAAATAAATTACATGAAATAGTTGAAGTAACAGAGATAATGATACAAATGAATAAAGTAGGTGACATAAGTAGAACAGATTAGAAGTGATTTAAAAGAAGTTACCGACCCTGCGAGCCTGATCTCCTCAGGCCGGGCGCTCCTGACGAGGGGCTCTGATGGGGAGGGGCTCTGATGGCGAGGGGCTCGATCGCCTTTAGTTTTTAGTCTGGACTTTGGAACAGTTAGGAGGCCCCGCCTGAGGCTGCGAGCTGGCTCATAAGGAGTTGAGATATCTGTAACATAGCTGGGAGCCTGAGTGTGACTCTGTGGAAGTAACTAATCACAGCCACTCAAATCACTGGAATAAAGTCGCGTTTTGGGTGCTTGTACTTTTTTATAAGATCCCAAACTGATCTGAAAAGACGTTATTTTACACCTTTTTCTAAGCTGTAATCTTCACTGTAGCTGTGAACCAAAGACTGTGATCTCAGCAGACGAGCTGTGTGGAGACTCCTGATGTTTAGATCAAGTCTCCAGCTGCTTCAGCTGTTCTACTGTGAAGCTCCAGAACCGTTCTGTGGACGACGACACTTCACCTGACTGTAGATCATCGTCAGTGTGCACAGATCCTTTAGGAATATGATGCAACGTTTTGGTAAATGAAACTTAAACTAGCTGCATGGTGAGATGACCCCAGAGGCTTTATATGAACTGTTGTGACTTTGGTGAACTGGTCCTTTAAAACACCAGCTGACAGGAGCAGTCAGGCTTCAGCCGCCTCGTGCTGAGTGATAGAAGGTCCCTCAGCAGCAGATGAAGTCCTGCACGTTATTAACTGCAGGCTGCAGGTCAAACTGCTCTCTGAGGCCGACGGGACACTTCTCAGTTTCTCTGTATGGTTTTGTGTCGCTGCATTAAGTTGCTGCTGGAGAGTCAAGTGTTGCTAAGCAACAGATGTGCTTTATCTTTCAGTCCTGGATCCAAACGTCAGTGATGCTTTGTGTGTGTGACCCTCTGCTTCTGTACTCTGCATCACAACATGTACCGTGCTCCGCTTCTTCTTCTCTTCATCTCTGCAGCCTCACAATGAGTGACTGTGGCAGCCAATCAGATCCGAGCAGGGAGTGTAGCAGGGCTGAGTGTTACAGCTGCGACGATTATTGATTATTGACCTTTACAAAGAGTCACTGATGAGTTTCTCCTGCTGTGGGTTTGTGCGTCGTGTTTGTCTTGTCACAGTGTCTGAGACAACGGGTGCTGCATGTGTCACAGTGTGGACCCGTCGGTGCTGCAGCGTGTCACAGTGTGGACCCGTCGGTGCTGCATGTGTCACAGTGTGGACCCGTCGGTGCTGCATGTGTCACAGTGTGGACCCGTCGGTGCTGCATGTGTCACAGTGTGGACCCGTCGGTGCTGCAGGTGTCACAGTGTGGACCCGTCGGTGCTGCATGTGTCACAGTGTGGACCCGTCGGTGCTGCATGTGTCACAGTGTGGACCCGTCGGTGCTGCATGTGTCACAGTGTGGACCCGTCGGTGCTGCATGTGTCACAGTGTGGACCCGTCGGTGCTGCATGTGTCACAGTGTGGACCCGTCGGTGCTGCATGTGTCACAGTGTGTCACAGTGTGGACCCGTCGGTGCTGCATGTGTCACAGTGTGGACCCGTCGGTGCTGCAGTGTGTCACAGTGTGGACCCGTCGGTGCTGCAGGGTGTCACAGTGTGGACCCGTCGGTGCTGCAGTGTGTCACAGTGTGGACCCGTCGGTGCTGCATGTGTCACAGTGTGGACCCGTCGGTGCTGCATGTGTCACAGTGTCCTCTGCCTCGCTCTGTGTTTTATTATTTATTCCTGCAACTAGGAAACTCAGTAAGCTGGTTTTTTGGCAGTACAGTGTCAGTCTGCCTGAATGTGGATTCATCCACCGCGGAAAATAGTCCCCAACAAATGAAAACAAAAATGAAACTATAAACCTGCGAGCTGCTTTTAAAGAGTCACGTCTTCACTGGGAGCCAGTGGGTTTTGAGCTGAGAGCCACAGGCAGGAAGCTGCAGTGTAACGTTCAGTTAGCCGTAGCTAGAAGCTAATATGTTGTACATTTATTTGGAATAAAGATGGCCTCACTTCCTGTTGTTGATTCTGTAGAGCAGGAAGTCTGAATCAGTTTTGGTTACTGTAATATTTATATGATAATTGAATGAATGAAGTGAGATGAAGATGTGCTGCTGCCCACAGTGATCTGATCACAGGTGCACAGCTCTACAGGTGTGAACGAGACGCACTGAGGATGCATTTCAGATCCGCCCATGTAGACCACGTTCAGAGGGGCATTGAACCAGTAACACAACATCACCAGACTCCATTAACAAATGTGGTGATTTTAAGAGTTGTTGAGTTAAAACAAACTTTCTAACGTAGTGAAACTGTGTCTCTGACAGATTCTAACTGGTTGTGTCCTTGTTGTAAATTCAGCATTAAATCAGAAGCTGAAGTTGTTTGTCTCCTTGTACAAAGTGTCAGTTTGTGGCAGCATGTCTGTACCAGCCTGTCTGCTTCTGTGTCTAAAGTGCTAAAGTCTTACCTGCCAACACTGATCAGCTGTTTGAACACACTGTTTACACTGATGTCACCATTTACACTCCATTTATGAAAGAAGAAACATGTTATTGATCTAAACATGTCACATGTTACAAAGACACTAAACAGGAACAATATAGGCTCCTTCTTTGTCCCCGTGGAGAAAGTCCCCAGACTCCCTTCACAAAAAGAAAAGGAAAAAAGTTTGAGAGTTTAAATTCAAAGTGATGCAGAAATCCTGCCTCTGTGAACATTTAGTCTCAGCTGGTCTTTATTGAACGTCTCCTCTCCTCCTGCAGAAAAAGGTGGTGGAGCAGCTGAGGAAGGAGCTGTTGGTGAAGCAGGAGCCGGAGGCGAAGCTGCAGCTGCACGTCCAAACTCCTCCAGTAGGTGGCGACATCAAGCCGGCCAACCTGCTGCAAAGCCAGCAGATACCTGGAGGACTGCAGCAGGTGGGACACACACACACACACACACACACACACACACACACACACACACACACACACCTTCCTCAGTGTTTGAGCGGGTCAGTCAGGCTGGATAATCCAGTTTCAAATCACTACAATTGAAATGAAAAAAGAAAATGTATTAATTTTTAAATTGTTCATCAGTCTCAAACAGGACATTCTGTCACAATAAGTGATGCACTGATTTCCTGCCCGTTCAGATTTTTTCTATCAAAGAACTTTAATTTACAGCATAAAAGAACATTTTTGTGTCCTTTCTTTAATGGAAAACGTGATTGTATGTTCGTAATAAAACGTGTGATGCAACAAGCTCGCGACCTTGTTCAGGTTAGAAGAGTAGAAGCGTGTTTGATGATAGTTGGTTCCTGATTCATCACGTCAGTGTGTCGGTCTCACGGGTTCATTTCTCCCTGAACAGACCCTGACAGTCACGCCGGTTCTCACCACGAAGACTCTACCTCTGGTGCTGAAAGCTGCCGCCACGCCCGCCCTGCCCGGCTCTGTCCTGCCACAACGCCCGCCCACTGTCGCTATGGTAACCACAGCTATCACCAAACCCGACTCGCAGAACGCCCCCATCAACCTGCAGGTGGCCAGCAAGCTGACCAATCAGAGCTCGGAGCCTGTCAGACTGGTGTCCAAGAACGCCATGGTGGTAAGAGCCTCTGTTTCCTGTTGCTGCTCATCATCAGCGCCTTCCTCTAATCTGACTGACTGTACAGTTTGTGTTGTCATCTATAGAGCTGAGCAGAGTTCCTGAGTGCAGTCAAGCTTTTTGACAGCTGTCTGTTGACCTGTGGGTTTTTAAACTGCCTCCAGGGGTTTAGAGACCTGAAAGGTGTCCCGACTCTAAGTGACAGATGTTTCTCTAATCAAGTGCTTGAGCCGGCTGTGGCGAGAGTGGTGGCCTTCAGCCGCTGAGCTGACAGCACCGGTAGTCAAACAACAGATGAGGACTGGTACAGAAATAAAACCACAGCCAAATTCATCCACAGTTCCTTGAGAAATAAAAGGAAAGATTGATAACTCGTAGATTATGTAACACAGCTATAAATCAGCAGACATGTCAGGTGAATCTCAGCAGACGTGTCAGGTGAATCTCAGCAGACGTGTCAGGTGAATCTCAGCAGACGTGTCAGGTGAATCTCAGCAGACGTGTCAGGTGAATCTCAGCAGACGTGTCAGGTGAATCTCAGCAGACGTGTCAGGTGAATCTCAGCAGACATGTCGGTGTAACGGCCGCAGACGTGTCGGTGTAACAGCAGCACGGATCCACATCTGCTGTGGTTTTGTCTCAGGTGCAGGCCACCACCACCACCGCCCAGCCAATCAAAGTTCCTCAGTTTGTCCCTCCTCCTAGACTGACGCCTCGTCCCACCTTTCAGCCACAGGTGCGTCCCTGTAAGACCCGCCTCCAAACCCTAACCCCCTCAGACCAGTGTGTGTGGCCCACCTGAGGTGACTCGCTCACTCTCCAGCAAAGGGCAGGAGTGCACCAAAGCAAACACTCATGCCTTGCTCCGTGGCACTAAAACATTGTTTGCTCTGTGCTGCCTCTACTCATCTCTTCTCCTCTCGTTGTGCTTCTTTAATTTCCCGACTGACCTGTGAACGGGTTGTTCTCAAAGTTTCCTGCCTGTGAATGTGTGTGTGTGTGTGTGTGTGCGTGTGTGTGTGTGTGTGTGTGTGTGCGTTTACCTTCTGTGGTGAGAGCTTGTTTTCCTGCAGCTTCTTGGTATTTTGTGTTCCTGGCTGTTGGTGTGTTTTAACCCTTTGAGTGCCATGTTGCCAGTGTTTCCTGAGCTGAGTAACACCACTGAGAGCTCTGGCTGGAGAACCAGGAGGAGAACCAGGAGGAGAACCAGCAGCTGCAGCAGCCGTCTGGAGTCTGTTACTGTTAGTAGTGATGGAGACATATTAATGATAGCAGTCAGGGTTTTTTATTATGTTATTTCTTGTAGTTGAACATAAACACTGCATTAGTTCATACACAGTAAGGTTTGATTGACTCTTCCTGTCCATCCATAAAAGACAATCCTGTCTCGGTCAGGCTGGATATTTGTCGGAGAGAGATTATCCAGAACAGCAGTGATAACCATAAAGACGGAAGTTATATCGGAAGTCATTTGTCCAGCAGTAAATGGTGAAGCACAAATAAATGTTCGATCCCTTTTGAATTCAATTTTAAAGATAATAATACTAATATACGTTTCCATGTGCTTTTCTCATGGTGGTCGACTGAAAGGTTGCTGAGCCTCTCTATTAAATCAAGGCCTCTCCAAGTCTGTCACAGCTTCATCACGGTGATGGTGATTGCAGTAGTAGCAGGAGAAGATTAGCTGAACAATCAACAGTAGAAGTGGTGCTAGCTTAAAGTAGCAGTAGCTGTCTCAGCGGGTCGACCTGGTATACGACCTCAGCTGGGCTTTGACAGAAATGTTTGTGGAGACGGAGACTGATGGAGCTCCGACCGAAGCTCTGATCCTGACAGCAGCTGATCAGTGAGCTCCTGCCAGCATCCTCCAGCTGAGGTGATCAGCAACATGTTCGTATATTAATGATACCAGCATGTCAGCTATAAGCTGCCTCTGCCTTTTATAGAAAACTTGTTCTGTGATATCGTGTTAATATTTAACATCTTCAACTTTATAACGGAAACACCGATGACGTCATCTCACCTGTTACCTGTTATTAAAGGAGAAACAAGGTCCAACATGCGTTTATAGTTTAGTATTAGCAGCTTTCATAACTCTGATTATCAGGCAGGAAAGTTTAAAACATCGTACAGTAACGTTATTTCTCAGGACGTTTTAACATAAAATCATCAGCGTGATGAGTATTAAAACAGCTGCAGACACAGTGAGTGGGTTCTGTAGTGTTCTGGAGCTGGATGGAGCAGAAGTTCTTGCAGTATCAGAGTCACACTCTGTAGGACAGCAGTCAGAGCTCCACAGTGGCGTTACCCAGCAGTGTTGGCTCATTGTGGTGCAGTTTTCTGATTGGCTGTCTGTTGTCACCAGGTCAGGCCAAAACCGGCCACACCCACCAACGTCCCCATCGCCCCGGCCCCTCCCCCGCCCATGATGGCGGCCCCCCAGCTGCTCCAGAGGCCCGTCATGTTGGCGACCAAGCTGTCGTCCACGCTGACCTCAGCGGCTCCCATTCACCAGGTCCGCATCGTCAACGGGCAGCCCTGCAGCAAGACCGGCTCCACCCCGCTGACGGGCATCGTCATCACCACGCCGGTCTCTGCTGCGCCCACCCGCCTCGCCAGCCCCGCCCAGACCCCCAACCCCACCGCGATGACCACACCTATTCTCACCCAGCCAATCCAGATCAGCAGCCTGACCACTGAGCCCAAGGTAAGAGCGCCGGCTGAGGGGATCTGCTGTCTTTTACACTGACGGATGTTTTCTTCTGAACTTTTATTAGAATACAGCTGTTCGCTCGCCGCAGCTGAACCGACAAACCTCAAGATCAACGCTTCATTTGACATATTTATTATATTAAATATCTATATTGAAGACTTTCCCTGAGGCTCCTCTGGGATACAAAGCTTCAGCTCAGGTTTAAGAATACGAGCATCCATCAATATGTTTGTGTTTTTATGTTTTTTTTGCCAAAACATTATCATTTATATTTTTATTGTGCATTAAAATGTCTAAAAATAACGAGACGTTTGGTTTGTTTCTGAGAGTCGTGTTCTCACATTATCTCGAATGTTTCCAACAAACCAGAGAAAAACAGCAGTGGACTCGAGGTAACGGTGCGTTTCAGGAGGTCGCCTGACGTTGCTTCTGGACAAACTAGACAAAACTTTAGGTGTCACGACGGATAGATTTCCATCAGCAGCGGTCTGAGCTCAGGATCAAACAGCTGAGTGACGGTTAACACAGACACACTGACGTTAGCGAGGGAGACCTCTAGTGGCAGAAGTTGTGCTTTTTCACCTTGATGGATGTTCGGAGCTCACAGTGGATTTTGTGGGTAAAACAAGTTGTAATTGGCTGATTTGTCTGATTGAATCTTGCGCTTACAGCTGCTGTTGTCTCCTCCTTCTCCTCCTTCTCCTCCTTCTCCTCCCAGCAGACTGTTAAATCAGGAGGTGGAGCAGAGCTGAAGGCCGTCAGCCTCCCCTCCTCCTCCACTCCTCCCTTGTCTCCTCCTCCCAGACCCAAGAAAGAGGAGAACCCAGAGGTACGTCAGAGAGACGACTGACAGGTGATGCTTCAGTGTCACGAACACGTTCTGATGATAAAACTGTTTTCCTCTTCTAGAAACTGGCCTTCATGGTGTCGCTGGGCCTCGTCACACACGACCACTTGGAAGGTAAGTGATGAAACAAGTGGAGGATCCTCGAGGATCCTCCGTCTACGTCCTGAGGCTGCAGCCATTAAGGTTTCTGCATTAAAACTCAGATGTTTTGATTGCAGAAATTCAGAGCAAAAGACAGGAGAGGAAGAGGAGAACAACGGCCAACCCGGTGTACAGCGGCGCTGTGTTTGAACCTGAGGTACAAACACCAACAGCATGAGTTTCAAACCGACATCTCTCCAAAGTGTTCAAAACGATGAATCAGAAGGAAAAAACATACATTCAATAGATATTTAATCTTCTACCTCATCAGCCTCATTGATTTCTGTCAACATCTTCTCAACAGAAAACTAAATTGTCCAGTTTTGATAATTCAATTGAAAATTCCTTCAATTTGATTCAATTCGATGTCCGAAAGTGGGCCGGACACTTGAATGGCACAGTGTGTTTGGACTGTCTCCATTTAATCACGTTAAATGTTTGTTTTCCAGCTCTCACGACGTGTTTGTCAGGTGAACCGAAGGTTTGTAGGAGGAAACAGTCAAATCTCACTCAGTGTAACTCATGTCTTGTTTTTTACTTTTGTTTCAGAGGAAAAAGAGTGCAGTGAGTTACCTGAACAGCCCTTTGCACCAGGGGACCAGGAAGAGAGGTCCGTATGAAATAAATACAAATCTACAGCGCAAAGACTGGTACTGGTACTGGTACTGGTACTGGTACTGGTACTGGTAGACCAGCCAGCAGTGGTAGAAATAGACTACAGAGTGTAGAGAGGCAGGGAGAGCCAGCAGCCTTCAGTAGATCCAGTAGATCCAGTAGATCCAGTAGATCCAGCAGAACAGAGACTAATACGCTGCTCTGAACTAATAACACGCTGTACAACAAGTCTTCTTCCCTCCTTCTCCTGCTTTCTGTTTCCTGTCGCTTCAGTCATGTTTAATGTCTCCAGCCGGATTTATCCTTGTTTCACACGAGCCAACTCAGAACTGTGAACATGAGCGACACGACCAGAGCTGAGATCAGTACCGACGAGGGTCGGGTCCAAACTGGTTCTGAATTCTGACTTTTTCCTCTCTGAAATGAATAAAGTCAGAATTGTGAGGAAAAATCTGCATGAAAAATCTGTAAATGTCAAAATACATGATGATGATAATTCAGATAATTCAGATGGTTGAATAAAACAGGATGTCTGACATTTCTAGAAGAACAATGTAAAGTAAAGAGAATAATGAGCTCGTTCAGAAGCTCGAGCAGCTTGATGAAGAAGTATAAATCTGGCTGAACCTTCACACCTGTTCTCTTCTCTGGGAATTATTGAAAGGCATCCTGGGAATTGTAGGAATTTGTTAGCTAACGCAGACCTGAAACAGGTCAAACAGTTCCACCTGAAGTACGTGTCGAACGTGACCAGTTAATCGTGAACGTGTCTGAGAAGGTTTTTGACTGTGATGTGTTGTTTCCTGTTCTGTTTGCGTGCTGTCTGAAGTCACAGTGACTCGTGTGAATGTCATCAGAGCTGCAACTAGTCGATTAGTTGTCAACTAGTTTAATAATCAATCAATCAGTTTGAGTAAAGAGTCTGTGATTGCAGCTCGGGAGTGTGAACATGTTCTGGTTTCTTTCCTCTGTGACAGTAAACTGAACATCTTTGGGTTGTGGATGAAAAACACTGATTGACGTTTTCTGACATCATCAGCTAATCGATTCATGGAGAGTATGATCGTTAGTTGCAGCTCTGACGTTGACACGACTCCGGGGAACAAGATGACTAACTTGAATTGGCTTTTATTACTTTAGACCTCAGAATACTAAAATTGAGTGTCAGAAGCTTCCAGGTTTCCTTCTGTGTCGTGACTAACTGAAGGTTTAACAGCACTAAACGCTCTCGACACAATCTCCACCTGACGGGACGGTTTTTCCAGGAGAAAAGACTAAAAATAGGAATCACTCGCCGTGTCAGACTTTAACACATCAGCGTCCTGAGCGGAGCAGCTGCTGACGAGGCTCTCATGACATCACTGACTCTACTCCGAACTAGATTTCAGCTCCAATAATCAAGATGAAAACAGGATGAGCGACGCTTCCAGCCTCCTTCACACCTGAAGTGAAAAACCCTGCAGAGACGAGACAGCTGCAGGGACACGTCTGCAGTTTAACACTAACTGAGGGAGTTTAGAGCCATAATTTACAGTTTGATTGAGCAAATCTCCAGTGAGATCGTTTATAACTTCAGTAAATTCTATATTACACAATAAGCTTGTGAATATTCTCATTCATCCAGGTCATAGTTATCGAATCGAATGCAACTGGATTTGGTTTTTGTCTTGAAGCACCTCTCGGATGAGAGGTGCTTCAAGACAAAAACCAAATCCAGTTGCATTCGATTCAACAATAGTCAACTTTTAAATGTACAAAGATTAAAAGATGGAGGGTGTAGTCTGAGGACCTGACGCAGCTCCGTCAGGACGGGTGGGGTTAACGTCTGACGCCGGTCCACGTGTCGTGCGCTGCTTGGTAGACGACTGCAGTAGTTGTACTCGTGCTCGGCTTCAGCTCGCATGGAGCCAGTCTCCTGCACTAACACTGCTGTCTGTGCTTCTGACTCCTCCTCTTCCTCCTCTTCCTCCCTTACCGCTCCCCTGTCTCACGCTAGCCAACGAAGACTCCCTTTCCAAGGTATGTCATACAGACGTTTGTTTTTGTTTTCTTCCCCCCTCTCCATCTTTCTTTTTTTCTTTGTTTTCCGTCTTTGTTGTCTGTCTCATTTCACCCAGGTCGCCCACCCAAATACAGCAGCGTCCCGGAGCTGGGCAGCCTCACCCCGACCTCCCCCTCCAGCCCCGTCCATCCCCTCCCCCTGCCCAGCCCCAGCTCTGGGGATGTAAGTAACGATGGGGGAGACGGACAGTTCGGAGGGTTGAACACCCCGTCACACACAGTCCTATTGGCCCCGTAGCTCTGTCAGTCATTTGCACCCCGAGACCTCCACAAACACATCCATTATTCTGTTGTCTTCATGTGATTATCATCAGTCATCAGTTGATTTTACTTTGACTCAGCCTTACAAAGTGAACAGTGTCCTGTAGCCAGAGCATCCATGAATAACTACTACTCAGAACACATTCTAACTCCCGACTGTCCCGTAACGTTTCTGTGGGTTGATTAACACACCATGTCCATTAGACATTCAGACGAGGCCGACTGTTAACTAAACCAGCCCAGATCACGGTGCCTCCCCCTGCCTCTCCACAGATGGTGGGTGGGGATCAGCTGGGCAGGGAAACTGATTGGTCCAATTCTTCCTCACAGGGAGACATCCATGAGGATTTCTGCACTGTGTGCAGACGCAGTGGCCAGTTGCTCATGTGCGACACGTGTTCTCGTGTTTATCACCTGGACTGCCTGGATCCACCCCTGAAAACCATTCCTAAAGGCATGTGGATCTGTCCAAAATGTCAAGATCAGGTAACCGCAGCAGCCGTGACTGATCCTGAATCAGGGGGAAGGGGGTACCGCAGTGCAGAGAGGGCCGGTCAGGGCCGGTAGCTCTACTAGACTGTAAGAACTTCTTCTGCTGATGCTGTCCTGAAAGTTAGGACTGTTCAATCCTTTGTAAGCAAATACATGATGCAGTTTTTTTGTGCTTCTGTCCCATTCATTGTGTCGGTAAAGATGGCATCTCACATCCATCCACTCCATTGCTTGTCCCCCCTCGGCCTCACCACAGGGTGGCGGCTCAATTTATCCTCCTCAAATGTTTCCTGATGAGCCTCAGCCTCTGTGACAACTGCCAGTTTCTCTCTCCAGATCCTGAAGAAAGAAGAAGCCATTCCCTGGCCTGGTACTCTGGCTATTGTTCATTCCTACATTGCTTATAAAGAAGGTGACTTGTCTTTTTGTCTCAAACACCTGCTGGGACCCGTGTGGACAGTTCAGCAGTGACGCTAACAGAGCGGTTGTGTTGTTCTCTGCTGCAGCTAAAGAAGAGGAGAAACAGAAGCTGATGAAATGGAGTTCTGAGCTGAAGCTGGAGCGAGAACAGCTGGAACAACGAGTCAAACAACTCAGCAACTCCATAACGGTGAGAGACACACACCCAGAGACACGATGTCCACCACACACCCAGAGACACGATGTCCACCACACACCCAGAGACACGATGTCCACCACACACCCAGAGACACGATGTCCACCACACACCCAGAGACACGATGTCCACCACACACACCAGAGACACGATGTCCACCACACACCCAGAGACACGATGTCCACCACACACCCAGAGACACGATGTCCACCACACACCCAGAGACACGATGTCCACCACACACCCAGAGACACGATGTCCACCACACACCCAGAGACACGATGTCCACCACACACCCAGAGACACGATGTCCACCACACCCCAGAGACACGATGTCCACCACACACCCAGAGACACGATGTCCACCACACACCCAGAGACACGATGTCCACCACACACCCAGAGACACGATGTCCACCACACACCCAGAGACACGATGTCCACCACACACCCAGAGACACGATGTCCACCACACACCCAGAGACACGATGTCCACCACACACCCAGAGACACGATGTCCACCACACACCCAGAGACACGATGTCCACCACACACCCAGAGACACGATGTCCACCACACACCCAGAGACACGATGTCCACCACACACACCAGAGACACGATGTCCACCACACACCCAGAGACACGATGTCCACCACACACCCAGAGACACGATGTCCACCACACACCCAGAGACACGATGTCCACCACACACCCAGAGACACGATGTCCACCACACACCCAGAGACACGATGTCCACCACACACCCAGAGACACGATGTCCACCACACACCCAGAGACACGATGTCCACCACACACCCAGAGACACGATGTCCACCTTCAGCTCTGCTTCAGTTCACCTGCAGACACACCTCCAGGATGTCACGTTCTGTAAGATCATCATCACGTTCTATAAGATCATCACGTTCTATAAGATCATCAGGTTCTATAAGATCATCACGTTCTATAAGATCATCATCACGTTCTGTAAGATCATCATCACGTTCTGTAAGATCATCATCACGTTCTGTAAGATCATCATCACGTTCTGTAAGATCATCATCACGTTCTGTAAGATCATCATCACGTTCTGTAAGATCATCATCACGTTCTGTAAGATCATCACGTTCTGTAAGATCATCACGTTCTATAAGATCATCATCACGTTCTATAAGATCATCATCACGTTCTGTAAGATCATCATCACGTTCTGTAAGATCATCACGTTCTATAAGATCATCATCACGTTCTATAAGATCATCATCACGTTCTATAAGATCATCATGTTCTATAAGATCATCGTCACGTTCTATAAGATCATCGTCACGTTCTGTAAGATCATCATCACGTTCTGTAAGATCATTCACGTTCTATAAGATCATCATCACGTTCTGTAAGATCATCATCACGTTCTGTAAGATCATCGTCACGTTCTATAAGATCATCATCACGTTCTATAAGATCATCATCACGTTCTGTAAGATCATCATCACGTTCTGTAAGATCATCATCACGTTCTATAAGATCATCATCACGTTCTATAAGATCATCATCACGTTCTATAAGATCATTCACGTTCTATAAGATCATCATCACGTTCTATAAGATCATCGTCACGTTCTGTAAGATCATCATCACGTTCTGTAAGATCATCATCACGTTCTATAAGATCATCATGTTCTATAAGATCATCACGTTCTATAAGATCATCAGGTTCTATAAGATCATCACGTTCTATAAGATCATCATCACGTTCTGTAAGATCATCATCACGTTCTGTAAGATCATCGTCACGTTCTATAAGATCATCATCACGTTCTGTAAGATCATCATCACGTTCTGTAAGATCATCACGTTCTATAAGATCATCATCACGTTCTATAAGATCATCATCACGTTCTATAAGATCATCATCACGTTCTGTAAGATCATCATGTTCTATAAGATCATCATCACGTTCTGTAAGATCATCATCACGTTCTGTAAGATCATCATCACGTTCTGTAAGATCATCATGTTCTATAAGATCATCATCACGTTCTATAAGATCATCGTCACGTTCTGTAAGATCATCATGTTCTATAAGATCATCATCACGTTCTGTAAGATCATCATCAGGTTCTGTAAGATCATCATGTTCTATAAGATCATCATCACGTTCTATAAGATCATCGTCACGTTCTGTAAGATCATCATGTTCTATAAGATCATCGTCACGTTCTATAAGATCATCATCACGTTCTGTAAGATCATCATCACGTTCTGTAAGATCATCATCACGTTCTGTAAGATCATCATGTTCTATAAGATCATCACGTTCTATAAGATCATCGTCACGTTCTGTAAGATCATCATGTTCTGTAAGATCATCATGTTCTATAAGATCTTC
The DNA here is from genome assembly GCA_039737535.1 of Lagodon rhomboides. Classification (NCBI taxonomy): domain Eukaryota; kingdom Metazoa; phylum Chordata; class Actinopteri; order Spariformes; family Sparidae; genus Lagodon; species Lagodon rhomboides. The sequence goes on along the minus strand of CM077793.1, from coordinate 33,111,090 downwards.
ACGTTCTATAAGATCATCGTCACGTTCTGTAAGATCATCATGTTCTATAAGATCATCGTCACGTTCTGTAAGATCATCATCACGTTCTGTAAGATCATCATGTTCTATAAGATCATCGTCACGTTCTATAAGATCATCATCACGTTCTATAAGATCATCATCACGTTCTATAAGATCATCGTCACGTTCTGTAAGATCATCATCACGTTCTGTAAGATCATCATCACGTTCTGTAAGATCATCATCACGTTCTGTAAGATCATCATCACGTTCTGTAAGATCATCATCAGGTTCTGTAAGATCATCATCACGTTCTATAAGATCATCATCACGTTCTGTAAGATCAACATTTGGGTTCTCCTCAGAGTGAAGAACGTGTCTCAGCTCACGTCTGAGCAGGAACCTTCCTGAGTCTGCTGTGTTTAACTCCTCCATCACGTTCACGTTCAGCTGCTGACTCGCTGATCATCATGCAGCTGCAGTGACGGAGATCCTGACACAAACACAAACACTCGACCTGCTGCCACGTTTCTGTTGTTCGGTCCTGTAACGTGGCAGCGTGGGACATTTCTGTCTCTTTTGTTTGACGAGTGAAGGATCTGTTCAGCTGTCAGACAGAACGTTATCGGACCGTCACGGTTCTGTGCTGCTGGGTTACGTCGTCTCGCCTCTGTTGCTTCCACCGCTGGCAGATCAGAGGCAGAACGAAACTGTTCCCCTCCCACCTCTGTAACTTTCATACAGACGGTTCGGTGGAATGTTCCGCCCTGAAGGTGCTAAAGACACCTGAGAGCAGGTAGCTGTGTTATAGTGGACATTTAAATCCACATTCAGTCAAGTCAGCACGTGTGTCTGGAAATCCCCAGAAGGTCTCTGTTCAAACGCTGCAGCGTAACCTGAGCTGATCTGAAAAGGAACTACGAGAGAATATATAAGCTATGAAACCCCCGCGAGTCCCAGACTGAGGTGACCTGCGGGACACCCTGCAGGTCCTACAGGACACCCTGCAGGTCCTACAGGACACCCTGCAGGTCCTACAGGACACCCTGCAGGTCCTACAGGATCCTGACTAGATAACTCAAGTCCTGATAAAGTATTTGTGGACGTTCCCTCAGTGACATGATGTGACAAATTTAACCCTGTTGTTGTTCTTCCATCAGAAATGCATGGAGACCAAAAACACCATCCTGGCCCGTCAGAAGGAGATGCAGCTTTCCCTGGAAAAAGTCAAACACCTGATCCGCCTCATCCAAGCCTTCAACTTCAACCAGGCTCTGGCAGAGACAGGGGGGAAGGACGCGAGCCCCAGAGTGCAGGACAGTGCCGACTCTGCGCCAGAGGCCAGCTCTGTGGAGAAGGTGAAGGCTGGGAGCTCCTCAGCCAGCAGCAGCACCGAACCGGAGGAGCACGGAGCCGCAGGGAACAACCAGACGACAGGAGCCGCAGGAGGAGACGGAGACAGCCCGGCCGTCCTCGAGGACAGCTCGGCCCTCGCAGCAGATCAGAGCCCCGATGCCGGGGCGAAGGCAGAGCCCAGCGGCGGGGCGGCTGCCGGGGGAGGGGGGGACACGGGGGCCGGCCTCCAGGAGGAGGCTGCTCCCAAACCTGAGACTGAGGCACCTCCGCTGGTGGACACTCCTGCTTCCTCAGTGGTCGTGACTGTCGCCACCACCAACGGAACAGCTGAGCCGGCCTGCGCCGATCACAGCCCCGCAGGAGGCTGCGCCGCCAACGCCACCACCGACTCTGAGAACAAGATGGCTGCCGTCAACCCTCCAGAGACAGCGGTGGAGAAGAAACAGGAGGAGATCACTGACAGTGACGGCAGCAACAACAACAACAACAGCAAAACCTCAGAACCCTCCCAGCATTCTTTGCCAGCTCTCGTCAGCAGTTTGGACAATAAAAAGTAATGCTATGTCTCTTGAGTTGCGGGAATTCAAACATATATATTAAAAAAAAAGACTTTGCTTGCACCGTACGGTGCCCTGAAGTTGCCAATCTGTATAAATGTTGTTTGTTTGCATTGTATTGTCAGACTGTGTCAATGGTAGATATACAGCCCAAGTCACATGACTCTGGGAAGGCGTAGGCTGCTCCACCCACAGAGCTGGGCTGCAGGACGCCTGCGCACCAGTGTCATCATGCCAATTAGTGATAGACGTCAGTGGTGGGAATGCTCAAAGGGAGATTTAATTCATCATCACACCAGTGTGTGCCTGTTTTAGTGGCCCCTGTGTTCTCTCGTGGGGAGGGGAGGTGGGATCACATGGGCAGGAGAAAACCGAGAACATGAAACCAAACATCTGTCAGGGGTTGCTGGTCTGAAAAGCAGTGTTGTGATAGAGTATGCGTACTGAAGAGAGAACCTGTTCACCCCTCGTCCCAACGGACTCAATGTGAAGAACCTTTAACTTCTGCAGTCCCACAACCTGATTCCCCCAAACCAAACCCGGTCCACTAACCTCTAACCCTCCTCCAGTCTTAGACCCCGACGTCCCCAACAAACAACTTCAGCCAAATAGGACCCTCGTCCCGTCCTCCTCCTGATGTAATGTGCCAGAGGACCAGTACACTTCAAACCACATCGTGCTGCCTCGTAGGAGCACATCTCCAGGCAAAGTGTTTGAGCTGGTGGAGAAAAAAACGCCTGTTGCATTTATTTGTTCACAACCGCGACACAATTCGAGCACTTTTAACCAGCATTCCAACCTTTCCTGTCAGCCAATCATCTAAACTGTCCTCAGACGACAGCACAGGACACAACCTCGGGTCCAGCAGCAGCTCCCTTCCCCTCGTAACTAAAACCCAGATTTATCTTCCCCAGTCCGATGACTGAACACATCCTCCTTCTCACACCAAGTGTCATCCGAACAGAAACAGCCTGAGAGATGTGTGGGGGCGCCGTGTTTGAGGTGTACTGATGCCTTTTAACCATCAGCTCGTGTCCACAAAGCTTTTTCTTTCAGAGTGCCAGTGTCTTTTTTCAAAAGAGGAGTGAGCGTCTGCAGCAGCAGCGAGCTTCAGAAAGCCGTGGTGACGTCACCGTGGCTCTTCTTCTCTCTCCTGGCCTCCAACGATCAGATTCACTGCGTGTTCGTCTCCTGTGGGTCCTGTCATCACCCTCCTCGCTCTGATGCCCTGACGTGGAGTAAAAAACAGATAGTAAACCACAAAGGATCAGTGATCTCAGCACTGTCCTGCCCCTGAACGAGCCGCTCTGTGGACACGAGCCCTAACTAACTAACTCACTAAATCAGCCTGCGACTTAAACCGTGTTCATCCAACAGCAACACATCAACCGACAGCTTTCCCCAAACGGACCTCCCCCTGTCCTCCAGCGACCCAGTTTGCCCTCCCTGACCCGAGAACCAACCCCGACCCGCCAACCGTCCCAGTTAACCCCTCCCCTCCCCGTCTCTTGTCCCCCGAGCTCAGGCAGAAACTGGGCTGAGCGTCTCGTTCAGCAGGTCGGAGGACGAGGTGGAACAGGCGCAGTAGCCTAACAGATGTTTTCAGTGGTGTCGGTCAAGTGTAGTGATTGAGTTTTCATTCGTGAGTTAAGTGTGTCAACTGTGAGCACTAAATGTGAAATTGCAATATTGCAATGTCAACACACACAAACTATATCTGGGCTGTGTTTCTTTTTTATAGGAAAAGATATTCAGGTCTTCCTAGTCTTCAGAATAAGTGCTTTCTGTTCCTGAACCTGCTGGACCGGCATTATCAACACGAGAAGGAATCCTCTTTTTGAAGTGGTGATCTTTGCATTCTGTACATTTCTGTTGAATCCTGAACTGCCAAAATGATGTTGTATCCAAATTCAGCAGGGACACGTCCACTTACTGTTTCGAAAGATCAAATCATTGGCGTTGTAAGATATAGATGCAACATTTCAGAAATTGGAAGTCCCCAGATTGAGACAGGAGAGCTTATTAAACAATAACATCAGAGGAACCTTTTGTCCTTGAAGCGGAGGGATTTGTCGTGTGAACCTGCTCCTTCAGACGATCTCACAGGACAACACCACAAATCCTGAGATTAAAGCACAAGCTTGCTGCATTACAAAGAAGTGCTGAAGAGCTTTTTGTATGTTAATATGGAATTAAACAGAGTATGCATCTCTTTGTTGTGATGTGACTTATCCCCACATTGCCAATATTTTTCTAGGAGGGAATACAAACCTCTGAGACATTTAGGCTCAAGTCTACCGTAGTTGATATTTTTGGGAAGGAATCGCTGGGCTTCTGTCTCAGAGACCACTTCATCCCCTCACAGTTAGAGTGGTGCATCTCTTTCCTTTCTGGAGCATGTCTGGGCTGGACTGTGATGCTGTTCTTCGTTGGCTTGGTGGCTGTCAGTTCGGGTCTGTCTTTGTCTGGTGAACTGATCATGACTTCTGGCTTCTTGTTGGGTACGGGGCATTAACAAACTCTGGTCTGTTCATTAACGGTGCCTCTGGTTGTGCTGCAATGTTTTACTTTCTTTCTTTTTTTGCAATTTTCAAGTGTTTTTAGCTTAAATTGTAGTCGTCCAAACACGTATTCAACCCTGAGTCGCTCTGAAGGTTTGTGTTGAACTCTTTAACCCAGAGGCTTCTTTCTAAAGAGAGTCTGAAAATGATTTTGAATTTTCTGTCCATTCATGGCGGATTTGCTAGCAGCATGACTCCAAAAAAGACAAAGTCCGTCTGGCAGTCGATCCGGCGGACTGAAATATCTCAACAACTTTAAGAGAAACGCTGTAAAACGTTGTGCAGACGTTGACGTTCTCTGAACGACGAATCCTTCATGATTCTCGCTCATTTTTAACAATGAGCCACGATGAGGTTCCAACTTTTGGCTTTTAGTGAAAAACCTCAACAACTGTTCGATGGAACCGACTTCTAGTCGTGTTATTCACGGATGAGTCCTCGTCTCATCAGCGGCGTCATCAGGTCAACATGTTAACGTGTTCAGTACTTTAGGACCAAACACCTGCAGAACTGAAGACGTTCACATCAGCCTCAGCGGCGTCGAATCAGTTAATGTTAGCATGCTAACACGCTGAACCAAGATGGCGACCATGGTGAACACTGCACCTGTGCAGCACGTTAGCATGTTGATGTTAGCATGCTAGCTGCTAGCATGGCCTGATGGAGCAGAGTGAACCTGCAGTGCGTCCTGTCACGTGACGGCGGGTGTGAATACGTTGTTGGGCTTCGTACAATAAGCTGCTACAGGTGTCTTTTTTTTTCATATCATATGGACTCAAACTGAATCAACATATCTGACACGACATTTAAGTTTCTGACATCAGCTGTACAAACTGCCTTCATTCAGAGGATCCCAGAAAAGTAACGAGAGAAAATCTGTGCGACGTTTCCACGTTTGGCCGCAGTGTTGTCTGATAAATGTTATTTGTCTATTCTGAAGAGTTCAGCCATTCGAACATGGAAGGAAAAGACTGAAATTCTACCACAAAATGGCAACTAATATCTCCCCAGTCCCTCATGAATTCCATTCGTTGTGTGTTTTGTTCTCCGTCGGCGTTACTCGGGTGGATGTTCTTCTTCTTTCAGCGTATTAGCCTGTGTTCACTCTTGGATCGAGCAGAGTAGTCATCATCCAGTTGCTTCACTCAGCCAGTTTTTCTTTGAACGAGCCCGAACTTGTGTTCCAGACAACCTGGACTTTCCCTCTGTACAGTAGGTACCTCGAGTGCCTTTCTTCAAACAGCAGATAATATTTGTCTCTTGACTTGCACTGTGACTTGTAGAACCTTACTAACCCTCCAGATAATCCTCCCACCCCACCCGCCCTCCTCCGTCTGGTCTGTCCCATCCCACCGAGCTCCCGACCCTCCGGAGCACAACCCGGCCCCTCCACCTCAGGCTGCCAGTAGTCAATGCAAGTTGAATCTACATTTCCTATTATGCCGTTTAGATTGACCAGATAGTGTTTTGTTGTTGTTATATAGGAGTTGCCTTAAATGTGTTTTATTTTCCTTTTTACGTGATTTAACTTTTACATTAAGAAAAAAATCACTGCAGACGCTGGCGAGGCTCAGAGGTCGTTGGGTGACCAGCGGTCGTTGTGGTCAAAGACGCTCCAAAGACGGATTGTTGATGATGGGATCTCGCTCGGTGCGACAGCCAGTTGTTTTGTGATGCACTTTTGGTTCGACCAGTATTATTATCAGAGTGTAAAAATGTCAGCGACACGGATCGCAGTCACGATTCTCCCTCCAGATCTGAGCTCCTGAGAGGCGTGTTAGTCCAGGAGCTCTTTCGTTTTCCTTTCACTCGTTCATCATTCCCTCCGTGCTGTGGTTCTTCTTCTTGTGTTTTGGAGGAGGGATGAGTTTGCTAAATCAGGTCATGTGAGCCGGAGCCTGTGTGCATTTGGAATGAACAAACTAACCTGCACCCTGATGGGCAGACTTAGACCCAATTAGCAACATCTGTCCACTCAGTCTGGTGGAACGCATGCCTTCTTATGCAAATTTTTATACAAGATTTGTCAAACCTTTTTAATATGCATTTGCTTTTGTTTTTTAAGTTTTTATGTGAAACTCAAGTCACCTTTTTATTCTTTGAACATTCTGGCATCCTGATGCCGAGCGTGTGCGGTGTAGGTGTTGAACAGTGCGGTAGCCATGGGAACATTTCTTCCTGACATCATGTTGTACGGACGGAGCTGCGAAGGTTTCGGCTCCTTAGTTTAGATTTTAATTTGAACTCGGCTAATGCACCATGCTGAATGTGAGGATCCCAGCAGGGCTGTGGGGCGACCAAGTCTTAATGTCTAAATTGTGTCATTGTCGAGAAAAGTCCTCGGTTT
>CM077793.1:32989269-33099269 GCA_039737535.1 Lagodon rhomboides | reverse complement strand
ATGTGCGTTTAACATGTGAGAATCACATCTGTGTTTCAATCAGAATCAGGCAAATATTTTATTTTCACTCTTTAACTGTTTGTCCGGTAACTTTAGTTACTCGTTACTTTACAGATTACATTCTGCATCAGTGCAAATATGAACATTTTCAAATATATTTAATTGTCAGTCAGATTAAAAAATCACACAGATTGTGATCATCTATAATCATCTTTTACTTTTGACACTTTCATCATAATGTAACGCGATATCTCCAGTTTTACTCGAGTATAAATACTCAGTGACGCACCGGATGCAGCGGTGTGTGTCTCTGTATAATAATAATAATAATAATAATAATAATAATAATCAGTATAATGTGTTTGTTACTGAAATATCTCGATGTTGTGCTTTCCTTCCACTCAGCTGATCTTTGGAGTCAAATCTTTTATCTGTACTTGTCTGATGACTTTAGTTACTCGTTACTTTACAGATTACTTGCTGCATCAGAGGCGCTTTCATATTTTCGTCACAATGTAACGCGATATCTGAGTATAAATACTCAGTGACGCACCGGATGCAGCGGTGTGTGTCTCTGTATAATAATAATCATCAGTATAAGGTGTGTGTGGACAGAACCGGTCCGGATCAGCTGGTTCCGTCACACTCCGACTCTCGCTGAGAACTTTAACTCGCGCGGAGTCGCCGTCTTTCTTCCTGCATGTCATTTCCTGTGCTGAAAGATGGTGGTCCAGAAGAGAGGAGGCGACTGAGTCGCTGCAGAAATTAACGGGAAACTTTGGGTCGGCGGTTCCGCCGCGGAGCCAGCGGCCGGGGTCGGTGCTCGGCGGCCCGGGGGGCTGCACGGTCCGGCTGCACCGGGACAGAGGGTCCGTGTCCCCGCCGCGTCTCTGCACAAGGTGGGTCTGTCGGTCGCCACTGTGGCCAGCAGCGAAAATGGCTCCCGAAACAGCAGGCAGCTTGCCAGAGTGTGCAGGAGCGCGCGGGAGAGTGTGGCGCAGATTAAAAGTCCGCCGCTAATCCGCCTGTAACCCGGTAATGTCCCGGATTAACTGACGGCACCGACACGGGAAGTTAAAGCCAACTTTAGTGGGTGTGTTGTCCGGAGAGACACTGAGACAGACACACTGTCAGTCCTCTGACGGACACACACACGATCAGCAGGAGACGTCAGAGGCCTGCACGTGCCACACACCCTCACATCATCGATCACAGCTGATCGATCAGCTGAGATCATCCCACACTGTCTCACCGCTGCTCCAGTAAACCTGCCGCTGCTCAGAGTCACCTGGATCAGTGTTGTGCTGATGGCAGAGCAGAGTGGTAGCTGTCAGAGTCGACACAACATCACCTCAGCAGTGTGGAGACGCTCAGGTGTTCTGCACACAGTCAGAGGGCAGCTTCTCCTCACTGACACCAAACACCTGAACACTCTGTTTACCTGTCACTCTCTCATGTTTACCTGTTCCAGCGTGTTCTTACCGTGTACTGTGAGTACTTTTACTGCAGTACAGGATCTGATGCTTCCTCCACCTCTGCAGCTCTCAGAGTCATCAGGTCCGTTATTAAAGCACAGACATGAAACCTGCATCGTGATGCGCTCGAGGCCTGTTTACACACACGTCACCTGATGTCAGCAGCTGTCAATCAATACAGATCAGTACAGATCAATATCGATCAACAAGCACAGATCCATCAGTATGTGACAATATCTGATGTGTCCACAGTGAGACAGGTTTATTACACAGACACACACACTGTGTTGTCGTCCTGCAGTAACACACTGTGTGTTGTCGTCCTGCAGTAACACACTGTGTGTCGTCCTGCAGTAACACACTGTGTGTTGTCGTCCTGCAGTAACACACTGTGTGTTGTCGTCCTGCAGTAACACACTGTGTGTTGTCGTCCTGCAGTAACAGATGTGTGTTGTCGTCCTGCAGTAACACACTGTGTGTCGTCCTGCAGTAACACACTGTGTGTTGTCGTCCTGCAGTAACACACTGTGTGTTGTCGTCCTGCAGTAACACACTGTGTGTTGTCGTCCTGCAGTAACACACTGTGTGTTGTCGTCCTGCAGTAACACACTGTGTGTTGTCGTCCTGCTGTAACACACTGTGTGTTGTCGTCCTGCAGTAACACACTGTGTGTTGTCGTCCTGCAGTAACACACTGTGTGTTGTCGTCCTGCAGTAACACACTGTGTGTTGTCGTCCTGCTGTAACACACTGTGTGTTGTCGTCCTGCAGTAACACACTGTGTGTTGTCGTCCTGCAGTAACACACTGTGTGTTGTCGTCCTGCTGTAACACACTGTGTGTTGTCGTCCTGCAGTAACACACTGTGTGTTGTCCTGCAGTAACACACTGTGTGTTGTCGTCCTGCAGTAACACACTGTGTGTTGTCGTCCTGCAGTAACACACTGTGTGTTGTCGTCCTGCAGTAACAGATGTGTGTTGTCGTCCTGCAGTAACACACTGTGTGTCGTCCTGCAGTAACAGATGTGTGTTGTCGTCCTGCAGTAACACACTGTGTGTCGTCCTGCAGTAACACACTGTGTGTTGTCGTCCTGCAGTAACACACTGTGTGTTGTCGTCCTGCAGTAACACACTGTGTGTTGTCGTCCTGCTGTAACACACTGTGTGTTGTCGTCCTGCAGTAACACACTGTGTGTTGTCGTCCTGCAGTAACACACTGTGTGTTGTCGTCCTGCAGTAACACACTGTGTGTTGTCGTCCTGCAGTAACACACTGTGTGTTGTCGTCCTGCTGTAACACACTGTGTGTTGTTGTCCTGCAGTAACACACTGTGTGTTGTCGTCCTGCAGTAACAGATGTGTGTTGTCGTCCTGCAGTAACACACTGTGTGTTGTCGTCCTGCTGTAACACACTGTGTGTTGTCATCCTGCAGTAACACACTGTGTGTTGTCTTCCTGCAGTAACACACTGTGTGTTGTCGTCCTGCTGTAACACACTGTGTGTTGTCGTCCTGCAGTAACACACTGTGTGTTGTCGTCCTGCTGTAACACACTGTGTGTTGTCGTCCTGCAGTAACACACTGTGTGTTGTCGTCCTGCAGTAACACACTGTGTGTTGTCGTCCTGCAGTAACACACTGTGTGTTGTCGTCCTTCAGTAACACACTGTGTGTTGTCCTGCAGTAACACACTGTGTGTTGTCGTCCTTCAGTAACACACTGTGTGTTGTCGTCCTGCAGTAACACACTGTGTGTTGTCGTCCTGCAGTAACACACTGTGTGTTGTCGTCCTGCAGTAACAGATGTGTGTTGTCGTCCTGCAGTAACACACTGTGTGTTGTCGTCCTGCAGTAACACACTGTGTGTTGTCGTCCTGCAGTAACACACTGTGTGTTGTCGTCCTGCAGTAACACACTGTGTGTTGTCGTCCTGCTGTAACACACTGTGTGTTGTCATCCTGCAGTAACACACTGTGTGTTGTCGTCCTGCAGTAACACACTGTGTGTTGTCGTCCTGCAGTAACACACTGTGTGTTGTCGTCCTGCAGTAACACACTGTGTGTTGTCGTCCTGCAGTAACACACTGTGTGTTGTCGTCCTGCAGTAACACACTGTGTGTTGTCGTCCTGCTGTAACACACTGTGTGTTGTCGTCCTGCAGTAACACACTGTGTGTTGTCGTCCTGCAGTAACAGATGTGTGTTGTCGTCCTGCAGTAACACACTGTGTGTTGCGTCCTGCTGTAACACACTGTGTGTTGTCATCCTGCAGTAACACACTGTGTGTTGTCTTCCTGCAGTAACACACTGTGTGTTGTCGTCCTGCAGTAACACACTGTGTGTTGTCGTCCTGCAGTAACACACTGTGTGTTGTCCTGCTGTAACACACTGTGTGTTGTCGTCCTGCTGTAACACACTGTGTGTTGTCGTCCTGCAGTAACACACTGTGTGTTCGTCCTGCAGTAACACACTGTGTGTTGTCGTCCTTCAGTAACACACTGTGTGTTGTCGTCCTGCAGTAACAGATGTGTGTTGTCGTCCTGCAGTAACACACTGTGTGTTGTTGTCCTGCAGTAACACACTGTGTGTTGTCGTCCTGCAGTAACACACTGTGTGTTGTCGTCCTGCAGTAACACACTGTGTGTTGTCGTCCTGCAGTAACACACTGTGTGTTGTCGTCCTGCAGTAACACACTGTGTGTTGTCGTCCTGCTGTAACACACTGTGTGTTGTCGTCCTGCAGTAACACACTGTGTGTTGTCGTCCTGCAGTAACACACTGTGTGTTGTCGTCCTGCAGTAACACACTGTGTGTTGTCGTCCTGCTGTAACACACTGTGTGTTGTCGTCCTGCAGTAACACACTGTGTGTTGTCGTCCTGCAGTAACACACTGTGTGTTGTCGTCCTGCAGTAACACACTGTGTGTTGTCGTCCTGCAGTAACACACTGTGTGTTGTCGTCCTGCAGTAACAGATGTGTGTTGTCGTCCTGCAGTAACACACTGTGTGTCGTCCTGCTGTAACACACTGTGTGTTGTCGTCCTGCAGTAACACACTGTGTGTTGTCTTCCTGCAGTAACACACTGTGTGTTGTCGTCCTGCAGTAACACACTGTGTGTTGTCGTCCTGCTGTAACACACTGTGTGTTGTCGTCCTGCAGTAACACACTGTGTGTTGTCGTCCTGCTGTAACACACTGTGTGTTGTCGTCCTGCAGTAACACACTGTGTGTTGTCGTCCTGCAGTAACACACTGTGTGTTGTCGTCCTGCAGTAACACACTGTGTGTTGTCGTCCTGCAGTAACACACTGTGTGTTGTTGTCCTGCAGTAACACACTGTGTGTTGTCGTCCTGCAGTAACACACTGTGTGTTGTCGTCCTGCAGTAACACACTGTGTGTTGTCGTCCTGCAGTAACAGATGTGTGTTGTCGTCCTGCAGTAACACACTGTGTGTTGTCGTCCTGCAGTAACACACTGTGTGTTGTCGTCCTGCAGTAACACACTGTGTGTTGTCGTCCTGCAGTAACACACTGTGTGTTGTCGTCCTGCAGTAACACACTGTGTGTTGTCGTCCTGCAGTAACACACTGTGTGTTGTCGTCCTGCTGTAACACACTGTGTGTTGTCGTCCTGCTGTAACACACTGTGTGTTGTCGTCCTGCAGTAACACACTGTGTGTTGTCGTCCTGCAGTAACACACTGTGTGTTGTCGTCCTGCAGTAACACACTGTGTGTTGTCGTCCTGCAGTAACACACTGTGTGTTGTCGTCCTGCAGTAACACACTGTGTGTTGTTGTCCTGCAGTAACACACTGTGTGTTGTCGTCCTGCAGTAACAGATGTGTGTTGTCGTCCTGCAGTAACACACTGTGTGTTGTCGTCCTGCAGTAACACACTGTGTGTTGTCGTCCTGCAGTAACACACTGTGTGTTGTCGTCCTGCAGTAACACACTGTGTGTTGTCGTCCTGCTGTAACACACTGTGTGTTGTCGTCCTGCAGTAACACACTGTGTGTTGTCGTCCTGCAGTAACACACTGTGTGTTGTCGTCCTGCAGTAACAGATGTGTGTTGTCGTCCTGCAGTAACACACTGTGTGTTGTCGTCCTGCTGTAACACACTGTGTGTTGTCGTCCTGCAGTAACACACTGTGTGTTGTCGTCCTGCAGTAACACACTGTGTGTTGTCGTCCTGCAGTAACACACTGTGTGTTGTCGTCCTGCTGTAACACACTGTGTGTGTCGTCCTGCTGTAACACACTGTGTGTTGTCGTCCTGCAGTAACACACTGTGTGTTGTCGTCCTGCAGTAACACACTGTGTGTTGTCGTCCTGCAGTAACACACTGTGTGTTGTCGTCCTGCAGTAACAGATGTGTGTTGTCGTCCTGCAGTAACACACTGTGTGTTGTTGTCCTGCAGTAACACACTGTGTGTCGTCCTGCAGTAACACACTGTGTGTTGTCGTCCTGCAGTAACAGATGTGTGTTGTCGTCCTGCAGTAACAGACTGTGTGTTGTCGTCCTGCAGTAACACACTGTGTGTTGTCGTCCTGCAGTAACAGATGTGTGTTGTCGTCCTGCAGAGGTTGTGAGGTGAACATGGTTCCAACATGAGCGAGCAGTCGTTGGACCTCTGGTGTAAGTTGCTCTTCACTTCCTCTCAGTGACATGCTAACAGTGCTAACAGTGCTAACATTTGAATGCTAACATGCTGATGTATAATGTTCACTGTCTTCCTTCAGTGTCTGCATGCTAACGTTAGCTAATTAACCTAATGTCCCCTCAGGGATTAATAAAGTCTGTCTGTCTGTCTGTCTGTCTGTCTGTCTGTCTGTCTGTCTGCCTGCCTGCCTGCCTGTCTGTCTGTCTGTCTGTCTGTCTGCCTGCCTGTCTGCCTGTCTGCCTGCCTGCCTGCCTGTCTGTCATCTCAACGAGGCCGTTCAGACGTAGTTTCCCGTACATGTTCTGATCAGTACTGACAGATTTACGAACAGAACCTGGGCTGTGATGTTGACGCTCTGTAAACATCTTGTCCTGCAGTCTGTGAGGAGTGTCAGGACTATTTCCAGAAGGAGTGTCCGACCCACGGGCCCCCGCTGTTCGTCCCCGACACGCCTGCGGCCCCCGGGTTGGCCAACAGGGCGGCGCTCACTGTCCCGTCAGGCCTGGAGGTCTTCACCGAGGGAGACGAGGTGGATGTTCGCTGCGTGGATCCAAACATCCCCAAGGGGGCGCTGTTCGGACCGTACGAGGGAGAGCTGGTGTCCAAGGACAAATCCTCCGGCTTCTTTTCCTGGATAGTAAGTTCAGCCAGTAAAGAACCGGTCCAGACCAGTAAAGAACCGGTCCAGACCAGTAAAGAACCGGTCCAGACCAGTAAAGAACCGGTCCAGACCAGTTCCAGTCACAGTATCCAGCTGAATCTGAACAGGTCCGGTTCTGAACCAGTTTTCTGTTTGTCCGTTCCAGATTGTTGACTTTAACAACACGTATCAGTCCATCGATGGCAGCGATGAGACCAAAGCAAACTGGATGAGGTAACGCTTAACGCACGGATCATCTCGAGCCTCAGTCAGTGCAGAACTTCTGGAGGAGTGAACAGCTGGACTCACCTCAGATTCTTCTTCTGATGTTTGTGATCTGCAGGTTTGTCCGGACCTCCTCCGAGGAGAGCGACAGGAACCTGACGGCGTTTCAGCATCACAGAAACATCTACTTCAGAGTGTGTCGCTCGCTGGCAGCAGGAGAGAAGCTGAGGGTGTGGTACAGCGACAACTACATCCGACAGCTTCACTGCGTCTCTCAGCGGAGCATCGACCACAACCTGGACACAGGTGAGCTGCACACAGGTGGGGTGGACACAGGTGGGCTGGACACAGGTGGGCTGGACACAGGTGGGCTGGACACAGGTGGGCTGGACACAGGTGGATGAGGTGGAGGTTCTACTGACAGCGAGCAGCTAATTTGAATGAAACAGAAACAGCAGAAATGAAGCGAGTGGTTGGCGTGAAGCTGAGCTGGTGACGACCGACGTGTCTCTCCGAGTGTGATATTGATTTTCAGGACTGATATTTTTTCACAGTAAAAATCTGTGTCAACATTTCAAACAAGCGGTGATGAAATAAACCAAAGTACTCGAGTTCTGTTCAGTATTTTCATTTTCTGCTACTTTATTCGTCCTCTTCTATCTTTATTTGATACATTAATAATAATAATGAATTGAATCAGTTATTTAATTTGTTCACATCGACTCAACATGAAAGAAAACTTTGTTCTGAACTAAAGTCACAGAATCAGATCCAAACATTGTTCTCTGATTCGTCTCCTCTGGGTTTGTAGTTGTAACTCAGATAGAACACGGCAGCAACGGAAGAAGTTTTCAAATGATCCCTGGTTCAGGTCCAGTTCCCTTGTGGAGTTGTTGTTCTGTTGGCCCGGCGGGTCTCCAGCAGGCGGCGCTGCTGTCACACTGAGTGTCATTAAATCAGCCCTGCAGGTGGAGGACTGTTCACCTCCTGTACTCCAGTAAAAGCACAAATACTGCTCTGAGAAAATACTCAGTTACAAGTTAAAGTCCTGCATTCAAACAGGTAAAAGTCTGTGCAGCTGAAATAATAAGGAAAATGTATTTAAAGTATTAAATGTGACTGTGACTCTGTATAATACATTACATCATTACATCATTATCATTATTATTATATTAATTTAATAAGACTCGTCATTGGTTTCACAATCTCATGATTCCTGTTGTGTTGTTTCAGTAATAGTGATTCTGTGGAGCGAAGCAGCTGTTGGTCTGCGTCTCCTCCAGATGTTAGCGTAGCTGCATTAGCATCAGTTCTGTCAGAACTCGCTGAAACATGTTTTCACTCTCTCTCCTCCGACTGCAGGGAGACTTTGACTGACTTGTATTTTCTGAGCGTGTCGGCTTCAGCTTTCTGTTCGACAGAAAACTTCATTGTGTTTTCTAACTTTGCACATGTCGTCCGGTCGGTGAAGATGATTTATTTGCTCGTGTTTTCTTGAGCCTTCTCTGGTAGTTCAGTTGATGAGCTGTGAAGACGCAGCCCATCAGTTGGAAAGATAAGATTTATGTGTCACTTCTATAACTCGTACGTGATCTTGTACAGATTCTGCTCCATGTGCTGACTTGTGTTTGTCGTCTTCACTTGACGTACAGCAGCTAAATCAAACTGTGTCTCTGCAGGTTCTGGGAAGCCGGCGGTCCTGCTCAGCGCTCAGAAGGACTTTAAGTCTCCGTGTCTGCAGTCGGCTCTGCAGAGCAAACCCAGCGACGAGCCGGACGGTCAGCCTCCCGCCAAGAGGAAGAAGATCGACCTCATCTTCAAAGACGTCCTGGAGGCGTCTCTGGAGGACTCCAGCAAGTCCAGGTCCCAGTGCTCCCTCCCCAGCGAGTGTAAATCAGCAGCGCTCGGGTCGGGCTGTAATTCTTCTGAGAGCAGCTTCAACGTTCCCAACCTGAAGGTGGAGGAGAAAGAGGAGGAGAGCGAGAACAGCCAGGAACCCTCCACCTCCTTCTGCCCCAACTGTGTCAAACTGAAGAGGAGGATCCTGGAGCTGGAGGAGGAGCTGTCCCGCCTCAGAGCAGAGCAGGGCGGCGCCGCTGGTCCTCCAATGTCTGAGCAGAGCCAACTGGACCGGGCCCCGCCCCACCCTGAGCAGGGCCCCATCGAAGACTTCCACGGTATGTTCTGAAAAACTGTGGTTGGACCCAAAGTTCCGACCGAGAGCTTCATGTCTGCTTCTTCTGTCGCAGGATTTCATGACGTCATCCTGTGTGTTCTTTATTTCAGGGAGCTGTTTTATCTTCAGAACATTTAAATCTGGGTTTACAGACATTCTAGCTGCTCTGTGAGGCTGTATGAGCTAAATGCTAACATCAACATGCTAACACGTCATGTTCACCATCTTAGTGTAGCGTGTTAGCATGCTAACATTAGCCAGCGAGGACTGTGTGTGTCGGTACCGTCAGCTGGTCACCAGAGACGAGCCGGCCGGTTGTGTTAATGATCAGAACTGTGAGTGTTTCTACTCAGCATGAAGAGTTTAATGTGACTTGGTCGGTAAAAAAGATAAAAATAGGACAGATCGTTAGAAAAATATCAGTTATTCTCGGCCAACCTGTCGACCAGGCTGATGTTGGCTGGTGATGGATTGAGGATCAGTTCCTTCAGTTCATCCTGAGGGGAACATGAACGTGTCTCCTGACAAACCTTCAGTATTTGTTGAGATCATCATTAGGAAGCACAGATGTCACCATCGTTAGTAATAACTCTGTTGGAACCAGAGTATTTGTTCAGACCTTCATGATGATTCATTCAGTCGTTCTGGAGATTTTTATTTTAGATGACTCTGTGAATGTGTCTCTTTGCAGGGATGGAGCCTCTGACTCCCACTCAGGTGGTTCTGGACGAAGACGACCAGGATGTGGACTCGGCTGACGAGTCGATCGCTGCAGATCTTGTGATTTCTCCAGAAGACCCGTCGAAGCTTTCCTCGGCAGGAGGCCGACGGATTCGCCGCTTCAAGCAGGAGTGGCTGAAAAAGTTCTGGTTTCTTCGCTACTCGCCAACCCTCAACGAGATGTGGTGCCACGTCTGCCGCCAGTACACCGTCCAGTCGTCCCGAACCTCTGCCTTCATCATCGGATCCAAGCAGTTCAAGATCCACACCATCAAGCTCCACAGCCAGAGCAACCTCCACAAGAAGTGTCTGCAGCTGTACAAGCTGCGCATGCATCCAGAGAAGACCGAGGAGATGTGCAAGAACATGATGCTGCTGTTCAACGCAGCGTACCACCTGGCCCTGGAGGGGCGGCCCTTCTCCGACTTCCGTTCACTGGCGGAGCTTCTGAAGAGGTGTGAGCTCAAAGTGGTGGACCAGTACATGAACGAAGGAGACTGTCAGATCCTCATCCACCACATCGCCCGAGCTGTGAAAGAAGACCTGGCTGAGAAGATGCGCCTGTCTCCCTTCCTCAGTGTCATACTGGATGCCCAGAACGACGACCTGTTCTCGGACATGGTGGCGGTCTACGTCCAGTTCATTACCAATGAAGGCTCTCCGAACACAGAGTTCCTGTCCCTGCAGAGGCTGAGCATGGCCAGTGTGGATGGATATCTCCAGGCGGTGGATCGTGCCTTCGGTGTCCTCGGCCTCAGGTTTCAGGACCTGCTGGTGGTGGGTCTGGGAGTAGATGGCACCAACATCTCTTCAGGACTGAGAGCTAACCTGTACATCGCCGTACAGAAGACTTACCCATGGATCCTCTGCTTTCCTATCATGATCCATCGGCCTCATCTGGAGGTGCTGGATGCCATCAGTGGGAAGGAGCTGTCCTGCCTGGAGGACCTGGAGAACAACCTCAAGCAGCTCCTCAGTTTCTACCGCTACTCCCCTCGCATGATGGCCGAGCTGCGGTCCACCGCTCCGACCCTGTCAGAGGAGACCGAGTTCCTCGGAGACATCAGAGCCATTCGATGGATCATAGGAGAGCCAAATGTCCTGAACGCCCTCATCAAAGATTACCTGGAGGTTGTCACCCACCTGAAGGAGATCAGCAGCCAGACGCAGCGGGCGGATGCTGCAGCCATCGCCCTCACCCTCCTCCAGTTCCTCATGGACTATCAGTCAGTAAAGCTCATCTACTTCCTTCTGGACATCATCGCTGTTCTCTCACGATTAGCCTTCACGTTCCAGGGAGAGTACCTGCTGGTGTCACAGGTGGAAGCCAAGATCGAGGAGGCCATTCTGGAGATCGGCCAGTTGGTGGACTCGCCCGGAGAGTATCTGCAGGAGTTTGAAGAAAATTTCCGGGAGAGTTTCAACGGCGTCGCTCTGAAGAATCTGCGCGTCGCAGAGTCCAAGTTTCAGTCCATCCGAGAAAAGATCTGCAACAGGAGCCAGGGCATCCTGTCGCAGAGGCTGGACCTGCAGAGCCGCTCGTTTGCCAAAGCCTGCAAGGTGCTCGACCTGTCCACCTGGCCGGACAACCGCGAGGACCTCCAAGTCTACGGAGAGGAAGAAATCCAGATTATCTTCAGCCATTTGGAGTCGATCCCGTCCGGGGGTCAGGAGGGCTCCCAGGCCAGGCCGGAGGCCAGGGGCAGTCTGGTGGTGGAGTGGAAGGACCTGAAAGCAGACTACTACAGTATGAACGGTTTCAAAGAGGTCATCAGTCACATCTGCAGGTACAAGCAGCGGTTTCCTCTGCTGAACCGGATCGTGCAGGTCGTCAGGGTCCAGCCCACCTCCACCACCTGCTGTGATAAAGGCAGGAGTTCTCTGCAGAAGATGTGTAAGAACAACCGCTCCCGGCTGACTCTGGAGCAGATGAACGACCTGCTGACCGTGGCGGTGAACGGACCGCCCATCTCCAGCTTTGATGGGAAGCGAGCTTTGGACAGCTGGTTCGAGGAGAAGTCGGGCAGCAGCTACTCTCTGTCAGCTGACGTGTTGAACAGGATGTCAGCTGCTGATCCGAAGTCGGTCCTGCACAGCGTCGACGTCAACACAGAGTTCTACCCCGACATTTAACAGAGAATAAGACTCCAACACGAACACAGCGAGACGACCAACCGGGGTGCCTTCACCCAAAGACACTCCTCAGTTACCATGGAAACAAAGTCTTCATGGTTTAATTATATATCTCCTCATATTAAATCACACAAATATCTCAACACCATTGCTGATCTTAAATATAGTTATTGTCACAATAACTTGTGGCAGACTGACGGCGTCAGACTTCCAGCAGACAGCTGAAAGTAAAGATGCTTTCATCATCAAGGTTCTGCTGCTTCAGATGGAACCAAGCCTGAATATTAACATGTACGTCGTGATGCACTCAGTGTTTCTCTACGTGAAATGATATTAAACAAAACCATAAAGCCATCATGTGATGAAGGGGGGCGGACTGCAGAGCAGGCCTGTCAGGCAGCGCTCAGGGAACCAGGGGCCCCTGTGCTTCACATGCAAAGCAAACGACCACAAAGAGACGCAAAACAACCACAAAGAGACGCAAAACAACCACAAAGAGACGCAAAACAACCACAAAGAGACGCAAAACAACCACAAAGAGACACAAAACAACCACAAAGAGACGCAAAACAACCACAAAGAGACGCAAAACAACCACAAAGAGACGCAAAACAACCACAAAGAGACGCAAAACAACCACAAAGAGACGCAAAACAACCACAAAGAGACACAGAATGACTACAGAGATGCAAAAACAATTGCAGACACAAAACAACCGCAAAGTAAACATAAACAACTACGACAACAAAGAGACGGAGGAGACAAAATGTAATCTGTAACAACTAAAGAGACTGAAGACGACCACAACAAGATGCAAAGATACCAACAGCAGCTACAGACTGAGTGTGTGTGTGTGTGTGTGTGTGTGTGTGTGTGTGTGTGTCCTCATCCATCCATGTTCAGCTGAAATCTTCTCTGACTGGATTCTTTCATTGATGAACATGTCACACTGAGACCTGCACTCCTTATATATATATATATACATATATATATATATATATATATATATATATATATATATATATATATATATATATATATATATATATATATATATATATATACATACATAAATATATATATATATATAAATATATATATAAATATATATATAATGATAATGAAGCAGTTGTTGTCAGGATGCAGGTCAGTGATGGATGAGGACAGTCTTTGCTGTGGAGCTTCAGCCTCCCTGCAGAGGAGATGTCAGCGCTGCCTGACAGTGGAGGAGTGTGACGATGTGACGAGGTGACGATGTGTACAGGCTTTATATTCATTATAAATGCAGCTGCTTCACACTGTATATATTGTATATCTGTATATAATGTAAATGCTTTTGAGCCTGTTTTTAAGGAGAGTATTTTTCTCTTGAATGTGACGATTGTGCCATAATGATCGAATGCAAGACCCGACAGAACAAGGTGCTATCCTGCTATGCCAGAACCGTATTTTGCCATATTTGTTTCGATGTTTACTGCGAGCGATAAATCTGACGTATGCTGTTTTTCACTGATGCATCGGCTTCATGTTTGAGTGTTTCTAGCACGGTAACTTCAGTCTTGGCCAAAGCTCAGGCTTCAATCATTCAAATACGTTTTAAAACCTGCATGATGATCGTAAACGGTTTCTCTTAGTGCACATTTAAGTAGTTTTTATCTTTCTTACTGTTAAGATTCTTGTATTTAAGGCTGAAATAAATGTAAAACGGTGGCGACAGCGAGCTGAATCATGCAGACGTCACTTCTGCTTTATTTTGTCCTTTTAACTACATTTTCTGTAAAACTTGTGTCCTTCAGTTGAAGGAAGTCTGACGGAGGGTTAAAGAAGTTCACTCTGGTTCATGTCCTGAGATTTGGACCAGAACATTATGACAACAATATCTCTGTTTATAGAAAGAACTAAAAACAGAACCAGTGGAACAGTTTAATATCAACACTGACAGAACGAGTCAGAACTCCTCGATCGGCTCATTCTGCTCATATGGCCTGAAGACACAGAGAGGGGAGCTGCTTAGCTTAGCTTAGCTTAGCTTAGCTTAGCATAAAGACATGAAGAAGGGGGAATCAGCTAGCTTGACTTGCACCAAAGCTAAGAGATATGGCACCGAACACCTTCAGAGATCTTTACAGCGTCTCTTCCTTCTAAAGAGGATTTCTTCACAGTTTGTGGCTTTGTTTTGTTTTGATGCCACTTTTAAAGCTGTAATTCTGTTTATTAAAGATGCTTTCTGTGTCAGATAATGAGGCTTTGTGTCGGCGTCTGACCCGACCTTCAGCCCGGAGCATCAGAAGAGACTCAGCTTTAAATAAGATGAACATGAGCGATTAGAAGAAGTCTTGATTAACAGACGTCTCTGGCAGATTTCACATCAGGAACTAATAACAGCCTGATTATTTATATTATTACAAATGTGACACATCTGCAGAAACGTCCAACATTTCACCGCTGTCGCCCTGATTCCAGGCTTGATGCTAAGCTAAGCTAACTGCCTCCATACTTCTTGTAAGCTTTCAGCAGGAAAGTGAATAAATGTCTTTGTGTTTCTGTTTTCTGTGCGACAGATTGAACCTGTTTGCTTTGTTTCTTTACGTATCGTGCACGTCTGTTTGAACGCAGCTGCTGGTTTCTGGCTGGATGTGATGATGTGCAGCGTTTTTAAAGACACGTTTCATTTCAATCAACACTATCAGACTGAAGACTGAAGGTTTTCGTGCCACGTCCTTTACTGTTTCACAGGCCGCTCATGTTTGTACCGACGTTTGGCTGATTGTAATCTGACTCTGAGCTGATCTGTGAGCTGATCTGTGATCTGTGAGCTGATCTGTGATCTGATCTGTGATCTGTGATCTGATCTGTGATCTGATCTGATCTGTGATCTGATCTGTGATCTGATCTGTGATCTGTGAGCTGATCTGTGATCTGTGATCTGATCTGTGATCTGATCTGTGATCTGTGATCTGTGAGCTGATCTGTGATCTGATCTGTGATCTGATCTCTGATCTGTGAGCTGATCTGTGATCTGTCAGCTGATCTGTGATCTGTGATCTGATCTGTGAGCTGATCTGTCAGCTGATCTGTGATCTGTGATCTGATCTGTGATCTGTGAGCTGATCTGTGAGCTGATCTGTGATCTGTCAGCTGATCTGTGATCTGTGATCTGATCTGTGATCTGATCTGTGAGCTGATCTGTCAGCTGATCTGTGATCTGTCAGCTGATCTGTGATCTGATCTGTGATCTGGTTCACTGCTGCAGCTGGATGTGATTTTATGTTACCGATGAACCAAAACAACACTTGTGGTGACTTGATTTCTCTGTTCACTGTTTTCTCTTTCAAATGTTTAAAAATACACTTTAAAACTCATTTCTCTGAAGTCGTTTTTCAGCCATGTTGGATGCTGCTGCTGTGTCAGCTGGATGGATCAGAACCGTTCAGCTTATTTCACACAGAATCTGTCAGTTTCAGACATGAACACCTCCAGTCGTCTTCACATCACAGGTTGTAAATCTATATTCACTCTACACTTACTGCAACTACTATCTAAATGAACACAGGTTGTAAATGATGCTCAGGGTCTCTGAGATGTTCAGAACAAACAGTGAGTCGTGGTGAGGCTGAGAGAAAACACACGGACAGACAACCTGATGACGTTTAGCTCCTCACAGCTGTCAGTGTTTGGAGAACAGCTGGACGTTTTTACATGAAGTTTCTCGAGTTCTGAATCTTACATTTGTGTATTTCCCCTGATGTTTAACCTTTATTCAGCGACACTCTGGATCCATTAACACAGCTACAAGACAAACTTCACATTACAAACATTAATAAGGAAATAACTGTGTACGATCAGGGAGATGACAGAGACTCCTCGGGTCGACGGGATGAAGCTGATGTCTGGATCGTCTCCAGTCGGCGGCGCTGGACGAGCTTCTGTCTGCTCTGAGACAACTTTCAGTGGATCACTGACACTGAAGAAAACTTAAAGATATGAAGATCAGAGCAGCTGTAAGAAGCATCTGTGTGTTTCGAGTTACGGCTCCAAACTGTTGGACTGTTCCTTTAATAAAGCGTCTCTGTAGCGTCCAGGCCTCAGAGACGCTCAGCAGGAGGTGAAGGGAGTCAGGATGCAGGCGCCGGCTGGATCAGAGGTCGGGTCCGGGTCGACTTGGACGTGTCAGTCTCCAGGAGACGAGCGTGAAAAGATTCTCAGCAGAGAACAAACGGCCTCCTGCAGAGTTTCACAGCCTCTTGGACCGAAGTCTAAAGAACAGGAAGGAAATGTGTCAGCGCACAGAAGCTGAAGCAGGACAGGACGGGAAGTGACAGCCCATAATACTCTGAATATTTCATGTCAGAGGAGCCAGAACCAGAACTGCTCTCAGCGGGTCGCTCAGTGAACGACGCTGGCTGGTGGTGGAACTGTGAAGCCTTTGTCTGCTGACGAGGCTGAATCACACGACCTCCGTCTGCAGCAGCCTGACATCACCTGAGGTCACACTTCACTGCACAGACATGATCCGACCTGTCAGATACCTGAGACAGACGGCTGACAGGAGGACGGGCAACGAATAAATCAGAAGTTAAAGTCTGCAGATTGTCACATGAAGCAGAACAAGATGATGTGAGAAGTCAAAGTGGAAGATCTTCACCAGGAAGTGTCTCCACAATCCTGCAGACCCACAGCTGAGATCGTCTCTGATTGGCTGCTTCCACCCAATCAAACCAGCTGACAGCATGTGACCAGAGCCTCCACTCAGCAGGGCGAGGAGGAAAAGACAAATAAATATCATCAACAGAAATATCTGAGTTAAATGACGTCATGTTGAGATAACAGAGATCATTCTGTGATAATGTTAGCTCAGGTTTTTGTCTTGAAGACGTTTCACCTCTCATCCGAGAGGCTTCATGATGAAGCCTCTTGGATGAGAGGTGAAACATCTTCAAGACAAAAACCAAATCCAGTTGCTTTCGATTCAACTTCCTTGAGATAACTCTGACCTGGATGAATGAGAATATTCACAGGCTTCTGTGATAACGGGTCCGTTTGTCTCGTTATGCTGCGATAACAAAGCTGGTTTCTGGAGATAACGAGATGAATGAGCCTGAGATCACAAGAAAACAAAAGGTGGTTCCTCTTCCAGCTTCCTGTTTATCAGAGCAGCACACACACACACACACACACACACACACACACACACACACACACACACACACACACACACACACACACACACACACTACCCAAACTATAAAATGTTGGCCGAGAACAGAAGGACAGAGGTTCTTGTGTGTTTGACAGCCAGCTGTCTGTGTTTGACAGGCGTGTGAATGTTTGATGAAATGAACTGGACCCGTATGAGAGCAGAGATCTGCTCTCTGGAACATGAACTTCTCTCAGTGTGATGGAAAATGGACCTCGTGACTCCAGCAGGCCTGCTGACGGAGCGGAGGGGGAGGCAGCAGACAGATGAGCGATAGTGTCCATGTCTGTGTGTGACAGTCCTGCTGTGTGTTCGTGTCACAGAGTGAAGTAGTTTAAATGAAAATGTTTGGACAAAAGGCGACGTGCAGCTTCAGACAGCAGCTGGACGCAGAGACAGTCGTCCTCTGTCTGCAGCTGACCGTCCCGTCCGTCTCACCCCGCGACCGATACGTGACACACACCCGTCCACACGTCCGTCCGTCCGTCCGTCCAACCAAACCCCAGCAGAGAAAAGTCTGTTTCTGCTGCTGCGTCACGCTCACAGAACCAGAGATCCAAACAGAACCCATTCAGAGAGTTCTGCTCTGTCAGCAGGTCCAGCGCTTTCATTCAGCCTGTGTATCATGTTTAAAGGAGCAGTCCGTAGATTAAAGGAGCAGTCTGTAGGTTAAAGGAGCAGTCTGTAGTTTAAAGGAGCAGTCTGTAGGTTAAAGGAGCAGTCTGTAGATTAAAGGAGCAGTCTGTAGTTTAAAGGAACAGTCTGTAGATTAAAGGAGCAGTCTGTAGTTTAAAGGTTCAGTCTGTAGATTAAAGGTTCAGTCTGTAGGTTAAAGGATCAGTCTGTAGATTAAAGGAGCAGTCTGTAGTTTAAAGGTTCAGTCTGTAGTTTAAAGGAGCAGTCTGTAGGTTAAAGGAGCAGTCTGTAGATTAAAGGAGCAGTCTGTAGGTTAAAGGAGCAGTCTGTAGATTAAAGGAGCAGTCTGTAGGTTAAAGGAGCAGTCTGTAGATTAAAGGAGCAGTCTGTAGGTTAAAGGAGCAGTATGTAGATTAAAGGAGCAGTCTGTAGGTTAAAGGAGCAGTCTGTAGATTAAAGGAGCAGTCTGTAGTTTAAAGGAGCAGTCTGTAGATTAAAGGAGCAGTCTGTAGTTTAAAGGAACAGTCTGTAGATTAAAGGAGCAGTCTGTAGTTTAAAGGTTCAGTCTGTAGATTAAAGGTTCAGTCTGTAGGTTAAAGGAGCAGTCTGTAGATTAAAGGAGCAGTCTGTAGGTTAAAGGAGCAGTCTGTAGATTAAAGGAGCAGTCTGTAGGTTAAAGGAACAGTCTGTAGATTAAAGGAGCAGTCTGTAGGTTAAAGGAACAGTCTGTAGATTAAAGGAGCAGTCTGTAGATTAAAGGAGCAGTCTGTAGGTTAAAGGAGCAGTCTGTAGATTAAAGGAGCAGTCTGTAGATTAAAGGAGCAGTCTGTAGTTTAAAGGAACAGTCTGTAGATTAAAGGAGCAGTCTGTAGTTTAAAGGTTCAGTCTGTAGATTAAAGGTTCAGTCTGTAGGTTAAAGGAGCAGTCTGTAGATTAAAGGAGCAGTCTGTAGATTAAAGGAGCAGTCTGTAGGTTAAAGGAGCAGTCTGTAGTTTAAAGGAGCATGAATGTTAATGGGCAGAGAACAAACTAAGTGAATAAACTGTTTGTTTTAAAAAATCAAACTGACCTTAAAGGATTTATATGTGGCGGACCCTGCCACCTTCCCAGCTTCAAACAGACCTTATTTCCCTCTGAGAACAGCTGATGGAGAACGTTTGTACTATTACCTTGTTAATATAGCAAAATTAAAAATCCTCCTAGTGCTCCTTTAAGTCCGACTTCTCATTTAAAAGAGAACCGTGGCTTTAAAGTGTGCAGATCTGCAGGGATGATCATCCGAACGTCGTCACAGCTGAGATTCATTATGTTACACACAGATTCAGCAGAAATAAAGGACAGTGCAGTCACATGTGAGGTGAGGTCATCGCAGCCGCTTTGTGCTTCAGTCACTGGAAATATTAATAACTCTCAGTGAAACGTTTAGAAGATCAACGTCTCGACATGATTTATGAATAAAGTTGTGGCTGTAAACAATCCAGAAGTCTTACTGGAGTAAAAGTAAAGAAATGGTGCTAAAATATTAGTCACCCTTATTACGAGTACTCAAGTAAAAGTCTTAAAGTAACTGATATTAAATGTACTCAAGTGTCAGAAGTACAAGTTAAAGTAAAATATACACGTGAGTGTTTAAACTGTTTATCAGCCACAGATTATCACAAACATCTGATCAAAATCAAGTGGAGGTATAAAGTGGCAGGAAATGGAAATACTCAAGTACAAGTACCTCACAATGGCACCAGAGTGCAGTACTCGTGTACAGTACTTGTGTACAGTACTAGAGTACAGTACTTGCATACAGTACTCGTGTACAGTACTCGTGTACAGTACTAGATGTAAAGTACTCGTGCGATGTACTTGGTTACATTCCATCACTGACGATGTAAAACATGAATCTGCAGCCTTCAGAGGTTTTCGGAGAGAAAAGCTGCTGAGAATGACAGAACGAAGAGCTCAAGTTCTCAGCAGAACCGGTGAAACTCAGAGAGGAGATGAGCTGTGTTTCTGAGCAGAACTCGGAGGAGTGGAACAAGAAGAACTGGACCAGTTCTAAAGGTTAGGCCCGGGGCGATGGCGTCAGTGACTCACATGCCAAACCAACGCCGGCGTCTCCCACACCAGAGCGAGGAGGACAGACCGGGCCCACCGGCACCACAGAGCTCAGCCCTGCAGTCACAGTCTGACAGGAAGGGACCAAAAGAACTGGACCTCGATGTACTTAAAGGAGCAGTTCACCCAAAACTGAGAGAGCTGCACGGAGACATCGGATGTTTCTGTGGTTGTTTCTCCGTTTTAAATCAAGTCTCCGGCTGCTTCAGCTGTTTGATCGTTGTTTCTTCTGTACAGAACAACTTCAGATGATTTTCATTCATCGTCGAGTCAGATTAGGTAGAATTAAAAGTCTTCCAAGATGTTGAGGTTAAAATAGCAGGACGGTGAAAAACGTTTTTTGACTTGCTCAGATCTCATATTTCGCTTGTAGCTGCAGAAGTTCATCATCAGACTTGTTGTGCTTTAACGTGAGGAGTGGGAGGGAGGATCCACAGTCAGAGCAGAAACACACAGCAGATATATAACGTGACTGCAGGACTGGACTGACTGTTGTGTGCAGACGAGCGCAGCACACAGAAACAGTCCCACAGCCCTGATAAAAGCCTCAGTGAGGCCGGGGCCAAGTGATTGTTGGAGGGAGGAGGAGGAGGAGGAGGTCTGACAGGGAGTCTTTGTGGTCCGCTGGACAAAGAGGCGTTCTCAGTCGACTGGCGTCTTCCTCGCAGGGTCACAGTGGAACAGACTGGACACCGAACCCAGCCGGACCCTCTGCTGCT
Source organism: Lagodon rhomboides (assembly GCA_039737535.1). Lineage (NCBI taxonomy): Eukaryota > Metazoa > Chordata > Actinopteri > Spariformes > Sparidae > Lagodon > Lagodon rhomboides. Next base: position 33,078,591 of record CM077793.1, on the reverse strand, counting down.
CCGACCAGAATCCTGCTCCCGTCTGCTTTCACTCCTCGTCTGCAGAGAGACGACATGAAGCGCCGCCTCGGACTCTTCCTGCTCCTGTGCTTCGGGATGCTGCGTCTGGGTGAGTGGAGCCGGAGACATCACACACTGACACATGACACCACCTCCACACAGAACCTCCACACAGAACCTCCACACAGAACCTCCACACAGAACCTCCACAGAGCCTGATGGCAGCAGTGAAGATGCAGCACTGCATGTTAAACAGGATCATCACAGACACTAACAAACAGTGTGAGACAGTCTGAAGGCCTCCAGACAGCTGCAGCTGTGTGACAGAGGTACTGGTGCTGCTGCAGTACTTCAGGCCCGCTTTAAAGGTCCAGTGTGTAACATTAGGAGGCTCTATGGATAAAAAGTGTGCTGTGATGAGTCGTGTGTAATCACCTCACGTTGGTTTTGTCAGACTGCCTGTTACATGTGCAGAGGCAGCAGCTCCTCCTCATGGATTTAATAATTCAACTCTGGATCAGCTTCCCATGAAAAGGACCCGGCTCCCCAGCGAGCGGGTCGCTGGTGCCTGCCGCCGACTGAGTGGCTGACTTCTGGTTCAGTGCCAGGCTGACTCGAACAGGGATGAAACAAGCGACGGGCTGTGGAGCCAGTTCTCCGAGTGGTCGAACTGTGTAATGACATCATCACGTGACGCGCTGCGGCCGAGGAGACTTTTCCTCATCACAGTTACATCATGAAAGAAACGTCTGTGAAACGGTGGATACATTTTGTAAACATCAAAACCATCAAATACAATTTCAGAAATGTTATCCCCGTCCAGGTTAACCACAGAAGTCTCTCCGCCGGCCTCACAACACGGAACAAGAAGCTGCTGAGGCTTTCAAACGCTGCTGACCAGCTTCAGTAGGATGAACGAGGCTCCGTCTCCAACAGGGTCCAGGTTCTAATGTCGCGTCCTTGTGGATGTCACATGAACAGAACTACAAAATCACAGTTTACAGATTTCAAAGAAAGAAACTGTATAAATTCCCTTCAGCCCGACAGATCCGAGCATCGCTCTCAGTGATTGGTTAATAAATGTACCATGAGTTTCTGTCCACTCGTGTGAACTCGTCTGCTTGATTAACTCTTCCTTCACTCAGCTTCAGTTACAGTTTCAGGCCGGCGGCAGCTTTCTCACCAGCGAGCATGTTAGCTGTTAGCTGTTAGCTGTTAGCTGTTAGCTGCTCCTCTGGCAGAGACGAGGCGGATCAGCACCAGGATGCAGAACTGATCCTGAGCCTCTGTCAGTGTTTCATGGTTCAATCTGTTATCATTCTTTTAGAGGTTTTAATGAACTCTGCTTATCTTTTTTTAAAAATTAATTTCAATGATGCTATTTGTAAGAATTTTGTTTAAAAAACATTAAAAAAAAGATCAAATTATCGACAGAGTGTGAAGTTATAACAGTTCTGACTTTATGGCGTCTATAAACTATGTCCAAGAGACATTACTCAAGCTAGCATGCTAACCAGCTAGCCAGTCCAGATCTCCTGTGCTACAGGTGTGAGCATCAACACTCCCTCAGTGCTCCAAGCTCATCACTAGCTGCACGGCTAACTGAGCTAACTTGCTAATGGAAACAGAGTATTTATTTGACAGGTGGCCAATTCTCACATACTGGACCTTTTTTAAAATACACTGCCGTCATTTAAATTAACTTATTATAATTCTCTCTGTCAGTGGCTGTTTATTAAATACAGCAGACTTCCCAGCATGCATTGTTGACAGTCAGAACGTGTGTGATGACTCGCTCTGTGTCTTTAAGTCATGATTGCTTTCTTTTTTACAATAACAGATGAACTGAACATGATGATTAGAACTGAATGAGATGAAGAAGGTCGTCGTTACATTAAACCATGAAACTCATCTGAACGATAAGAAGAAGTGCACTCAGCTTCAGACATATGGAAACGCTGAACTCAACAAATGTATCGAGCTTTTGAACAAAGTAAAGAAAGTCTTCTTCTTCTTCTTCTCCTTCTTCTTCTTCTTCTTCTTCTGGGTCTTCAGGTTCTGGCCTGCGCTGCTATAAGTGCTCTGATTACACCGGGCGCTGTCAGAACGTGCAGGAGTGCACGTTTGAAGACTCGTGTATCTCGCTGAGTGAAAGAGGTCAGTTACATCCAGCAGAGTCTCTGTTCAAAGTGTTGTTCTGTGTGATGTCAGCGGTCGAAGGAGTGCTGAGATCTTTCACTTAAAGGAGCAGTGTGTAGTTTTTGAAGAAGAAATTCAAAGTTCGAATTTTAATATCAACATTATTAATGAGGTAATATTACAAATCTGTTTTCCATCCGTGAATAAACGAGCTGCTCTCAGAGGAAGATAAGCTCCCAGAGCACTGTTAGATAGAGAGGTGGCAGGGTCCGCCACATGTAAACACTGTCGTCCTTTAAGGTCAGTTTGTTGATTCAGTCATGAAAACAAAGAGAGTTTGCTTATTTAGTTTGTTTAGACAGAATGAAATCAGCCAATGAGGATCTCTGTCTGCTCATTAACATTTCTCCACCTGAACTACTTCAAAACATTTAAAAAACATGAAATGACCGATGAGACAGATTTTCTTCAGTAATGGAGGCTGCGTCTGTGTGTGTGTGTGTGTGTGTGTGTGTGTGTGTGTGTGTGTGCTCCTCCAGGTGGGAAGACCATCCGTCAGTGCATCAGGTACACGGACTGTGATAACTCCCGCCTCACCCAGATGTTCCCGGCCATCTCCGGCTTCACCTACCGCTGCTGCAGCAGCAACCTGTGCAACTCCAGCAGGGCTGTTGCCTTGGCGACGCCGGTCCTGGCCCTGGCCGGGTCGGTTCTGAGCGTCTGGTGGTGTTGGGTCTAGATAACTGGCAGGTTACTGTCGCTAAGTGTTTCAGGATTAGAGTTAACACGAACTAAACGAGTGGTTTTAGTCACCTGTGGCGCACACGGGTTCTCAGGTCCGTCAGAGGGAATTTTTCACGTGTTTGCTAATTTTTTATTTCATACTTTTTACCAGTTTAACAATAAATACAAGAAAAAGACGACAATGTTTTGGTTTGTTGTTTATTTGATTCCAGTTCACGTTGTGGTTTCTACACGTAACAACTCTGTCATCTGTACAGTGACGTCACTCAGTGGCCGAGGTGCATTGTGGGTAAGGCGGCGGGCAGGTTTTGAAAAGGAAGAAGAACGTGTGGTGATTTCTCAGTGTTACAGGAGAGCATGATGGACCAGCGGACTGCTTTTCAAACCTGGAGCCTTCATTACCCACAGTGCACCTTGGCTACTGAGTGACATCACTGGAGGCAGCTTCCTGTGGAGTCACACACGCAGTCGTTCTGCTGTCAGACCTGTGAACACACACACCAGTATTCTGTTCCTGCTACAATCCAGACTTCGTCGTGTTTCTGTCATTTGATTTGACGACTTAATTTCCTTTTTTATATTAAAATAAATCCTTTCTGGTGAAAACTGGTCTCTGTGCTGCTTTCAGTCCATTTATTGTGAGCAGAACCAAACTCTGAAGCCCGGTGTTGTTTGGGTCGCAGTGACACTGTGCAGAGAGCTCAGCACGCAGCTCGTTAAGCTCACAGTTATCAGGGTTATTGATTTATTGATTGGCAGGGAGGCTCAGCTGGGCCGGGGGGTGGTGCTGTTCTGCTGGAGATCACTGGTGTTCAGACGTCTCTCCACAAACACTGAAGCTGGAACTCTGAACTACGGAGGCCTGGAGCTGCCAAAATCATAAATGCACAAAGATATAAATAAATAAATGACTCAATAACCAAATTATATTTATTACATGCACCAAAATGACCATAAATTAATTTATAGATTTTATTTATTTATTTACGAGAGCAGCTCGTTTGTTCACGGATGGTAAACGTTTGTATTATTTCCTCATTAATATTGTAAATGTTACAATTCTAACTTTGAATTTCTCCAAAACTACAGACTGCTCCTTTAAAAAATAAAACTGTACAACAAATAAATAGAAAGAATCAATGTGATGATAAAAATAAAATATCAAAGCAAAATAAATATCAGTGTATTCATTTATAGTCTTATTTTTGGTGCATTAAATGGCATATTTACATATTTATTCTTTATTAATGTTTGATTGGGGCAGTTTCAGTCTTCATACAGGACGTCTGGAAATGTTCAACACAACATGAAGTCGAATAAATAACAATATTTATTTAGGCGTCATAAATAAGAGACATTTCATACACAGGAGAGAAACGTGTGCTGCAGGATTTAAACCACTATGTGACTTTTTATGTGACTTTTATTACACACTTTAACTTTATATGACTTTTATACGATATAATAAACTTTACTAACACTGGGCTCTGTGTGAACTGGACATGATGTGTAATGAAGAGGAGAAGGTCAAACATGAACACAGTCTACAGAATAAATACACATGACACAATAAAACATTAAAATGTTTATGAAGACACGTTTGATTTGTTCCGAACAAACTGTCGTCCCAAAATACAGAACATGAAGGAAAACTGGTTTATGTGTGATATATGTGAGCACAGGTGTTAATAATGAAGATATATAATCAGACTGTTTCATGAACACTGACGACTTCCTCGTGACATCATGATAAAGTCGCTGCACTCAGCTCGTGTTCTGTAGAACTTTCTCCTCGGCCCGTTACATCTGTGCTGCAGTCTTTAACACCTCAGAGGGAAACTTCAGCAGGTATGTGATCCTCTTCTTCTCTTCCTCGTCAGACCATCAGCTTGATTCCACTCTGTGAAGCTACACGTAGCAGCTGGTTAGCTTAGCTTAGCATAACGACTGGACACAGCTAGCCGGGCTGTCCAAAGTAAACTGAATCCACCAGCCAGCAGCTGTGAAGCTCAGAAATCAACATGTTAGAAATGAACATGTTTGATTAAAGGACAAGTTCACCCAAAACGTGACAATTCAGTTTTTATCCTGATTTGAAAAGATGTTATGTGTCGAGAGTTAAATCTGGTCTGAGATCAGTCGTGATGCTTCTCTGCTGCAGACTGATCACAGCAGACGAGCTGTCGGAGACATCTGATGCTTCTGACTGTGAAACCGTGTCTGCATCCTCAGCAGGAGAGGAGACGTCGGGACCAAACCAGGTATTCTGATCCAAACTAGGATGTTTTCTAACCCTAAACAACTGAAGCACTGGGACAAGAGAGAAGATGAGAACTCAGCCTAAACAAATGTAGAGTTGCAACATGATGAAACGTCCAGCCGGAACTGAAACGTCCTCAGCTAACGTTTGTTCTGGTGACTGAACTTCTCTTCCAACGTCGACCTCTCCGAAAGAAAAGTGAATCTTGAACTTCTTCAACACAAACAGGAGCTGACGTCCTGGTCCAGTCTGTGGCGCTGTCGCTCTGCTTCCTGCTTTTCAGTCGCTCATCTCTCCCAGTCCGTCATCTTCAATCTGTCGTCCAATCACCTCCAGCTGCACCTTCTTCTTCTGCCCTTTCTTCTCCACCTCTGTCTCTGGTTTCTCTGATTGGGTGTACCAGGGCTGAGGGGCGGAGCCGTCGCAGGTCCGGCCTCCTCTGCGAAAGCCTCCCCTGCCGGCCCGGACCAGCCCCCAGCCCTGCAGCTGGCCGTCGGAGCTGCCCTCCTGCACGCCCCGGGTCTGGTCCAGCTCCTTGGCGCTGAGCGACGACATCCTGACGGGAACCGTGTTGCCGAACTTGGAGTAGTCGACGCAGTACCGGCCGTCCTCCTCCGTCATGATGGAGACGAAGCGCCTCCCCCACAGGATCTCGTCAGGAGTGTAGGAGGTCCGGGCCTGCATGGTGATCCCTGTCGTCTCCACCACACCTGCAACACAGACACACACCTGAGTTCAATCTGATTCAAAGTGGAAGCCTCTGTAACGTGCAGCCAATCAGAGCGAGGGAGAGGGAGTGACATCACATTAGCTTGTTTCTATTCATGTTTTGCAGCTGCACAGGCCGAACCATCCAAACAGGAGGCAGCCATTTTTACAACCTCCTGACCTTCCAGGACGACGATGATCTCCAGGTCCTCGGAGGACAGCGACTGGGCGGACAGCTCGTACAGAGGACTGCCTCGCTCCATGGTGTGGCTGATGATCAGAGGAGAAACCAGGAAGATGCCGTTGCTCCTCAGAGGGTTCTCCACCTGGATGTCCAGCTGGGACACGGGGATCACCTCGCCCTCCGCCGTCACCGTCCGCCGGATCACCTGCAGGGAAAACTTCAGTTTTAACATCCAAACATAAATCTGAGTCTTTAACCAGCTGAAGGCAGCTGAGGCGGCGGAGAGGAGAGGAGCTGGAACAGGTGCAGACTTTAGAAACTACTGATGTGGTTTTTAGTTCTGACATTCAGAGCTCTGGAGGACAGTTAACATTCTGGGGGAAGCTGAGTGGATCTTGTTGTTTTGTGTCTTTTGTGGTAGTTCTTATTTCCGTGTCACCTGCAGCTGGATGGTGGCAGAGATGATCATACTCTTCCTCAGGTCTCCGACTCTGAACATGAAGGTTGGACGACCGTTTCGTGTAGCGATGACGGCGTTTCTGGAGAAGATGAGCGTCTCTGCTCGGCGGTTGGCCTGGGCCGTCTTCATGAAGACGCAGCCAAGCATCACAGCGTTGATGATCAGCCCCAGAATGTTCTGGATGATCAACACCGTGATGGCCAGAGGACACTCCTCCGTCACCATCCTCCCGCCAAAACCGATGGTCACCTGCAGCAGACAGGACGCAGCGTTCACAGCTGTCAGAACAACAGGATCTGGATCGGCCCACAGGACCAACAGCAGCTCTCACCTGGACTTCGATGGAGAAGAGGAAGGCGGAGGTGAAGGAGTGGATGGCAGTGACGCAGGGGACGGGACCCGGCTCGCCGTCGGGGTCGCGGGGCTCCAGGTCTCCGTGAGCGAAGGCCAGGAGCCACCAGATCATCGCGAAGAGCATCCAGGAGCAGAGGAAGGCCGAGGTGAAGATGAGGAAGGAGTGCTGCCACTTCAGGTCCACCATGGTGGTGAAGACATCCTGCAGGAACCGACCCTGAAACCCACCAAGAAGACAGACGTGAGAGAAACTGGACAGAGGGACAGAAACACATTATTCATGTGATATTTTGCTACATGAAGAGAGAAAAGAACAAAAACATAGACATTAAGAAAAGATAAACTGATAAATAAAATGAAATGTGGATAAATAGAGGGAGTGAACACTCAGGTGTATGAAGAGGGAAGCAAAGTAAAACAGAAACATGAGTTCATGTCACAGTTTATAAATGAAGATACGCCTGCATCACTTCTCTCTGGTGCTTTAACAGCATGAGATTTATTTACTGAGCTCGGATTTATTCTGATGTTTGAGTCGAGTGGTAACATGCTCGTGTCTGTTTATTAGTTCTGTTTCTCATATTTTATGTAACTGCAGCCCAACAGACGTTCACCTGTCTGACAGAATGACGGTGAATATATAATATCTATAAATCTGAATGAGCTGTCTGACCCGGTGGAACAAACACAAGAAGAACTTTAAACAATGTGGTTCTGAATATTTTCTACGTAAAGTAACTTTGTGGTCGTGTTTCAGGTCTGACTGAAGATGTCTGCAGCGTTCAGCACTTTGACCGGATGATGTTTCACTGAGAGAGAATCCACCTGCATTATTCATCCGGTCTGCAGCTGCTGTCGGACCTCCAGAACGGCTGTCGGACCTCCAGAACGGAGGCTCAGGCTGCCGCGTCACATGACACTCAGTGACAATCAGGTAAACATAATAGAGGCTGACAGAGAACAGAGACTCTCCCCACACAGCTGATCATCACGTACCTGCTCCCTGATGTTCTTGTGGGCCACGTTGCAGGAGCCGGTCTTGGTGATGAAGCGAGCTTTCTGAGATCTGGAGCGGCTGCGGTTCCGTTGGTTCTGGTCCTCCGCCAGACGGGTCAGCAGGAAACCGTCCGGCAGGAGGCCTTTCCTGGCCAACATGATGCTGCACACACACACACACACACACACACACACACACATTAGGTTTTGCAGGTGTGATGGTTCTGTATGAAACAAACCCGTCCATCTCTGGGACAAACAGACTCCATGTTTCTACTCAAAGACAGAAAGAAGTTCATGTAGAACATCTGCCGAATTAACAAGAAGGTCCAAATAATGCAGAATGAGTCAGAGACAGAGTTTCACAGAGTTTATAAAGTGTCTCCAACTCAACAACTCACTAAACTGACACATTTGTTAAGGGAGTCTGGGGACTTTCTCCACGGGGACAAAGAAGGAGCCTATATTGTTCCTGTTTAGTGTCTTTGTAACATGTGACATGTTTAGATCAATAACATGTTTCTGCTTTCATAAATGGAGTGTAAATGGTGACATCAGTGTAAACAGTGTGTTCAAACAGCTGCTAACTTCTTCTTCTTCTTCTTCTTGTCTCACAGAGGAGTCAGTTGAGCCGGCGGTCCTTCAGTGTGGTCCGAACACACTGCTGACAGAATGTGGTCCATGTGGTCCAGACCACCTCTGGATGTGGTCTGAGGGATCAGATCTCAGTGTGTCCTCACAGAGTCGTTGGGGCCACATGTTGGTCGTTGACCCAGACGGTCTTCATGTGTGTTGCTAAGTCCAGGTGAGCCCAGGTGTGACTGGTTGTTAGCTGTCTGTGGAGAGAACTCAGTGCTGCACTGTCGGTGCCTCCTGGACTCTGAGACGTGCAGGTCAGACAGCTGCCGACCTGTTTGAGACTCTCCCCTCATCAGGACCAGAACCTCCCGCTGTAAGAACAGTGTCTCCACATCTGCAGCCTCATCAACAAGGCCCGTGACCCCCCCGACACCGACCCCCCCTTCACTTACGTCACGTTAAAGTTTTAGTCACCATTCGCTTTTACTGTGCACATTCCAACATCAGTATCAATATCAGTATCTTCTGCCACTTCACACAGTCGAGCTCAAACTTTTCTCACTACTGGACAAATCTGGACCGTCTCCACCTGCTGTAAAATCGATCTCACTCTGTGTATTTATATCCACTCTGTGTATTTATATTCACTCTGTGTATTTATATTCACTCTGTGTATTTATATTCACTCTGTGTATTTATACTCACTCTGTGTATTTATATGTTTCATTGTGTATTTCAGAGCTGTTAGTGTGTTAGTCTTGTTAGTTTTGCAGCTACAGACCACAGAATATTCCTCACATGTGTAACCTCACTTGGCAGTAAAAGCGGTTCTGATTCTGATTCTGCGCGGTTCGGCCCGATGAGCTACATCAGCGTGTCGGTGTGCGGGTGGAGGCTGAGAGCGCAGACAGGTGGAGGACAGACAGACACCAGGAGGCTACATGTACAGACTACAGACACGACAGTCAGCTGACAGCCGTGAATCTCTATAAGGTTTCCTCGGCTGTGACGTAATGACCGCAGCTGATGAACGCCCAGGTGAAAAACAGTGACGTTACCTGTGACGTTGCCTGTTCAGGAGCAGCCGCGCGACACTCGGATTTATCGGATCACACTTTTATTCACGTCGACGTGAAACACGACTCGGCCTCCATCGTCCCTCCATCACATCCTTCACACAACCGCAAACACCGCAGGACCCGCGCCGAGGTAACGCTGGCTGCAGAGCCTGGCTTCCGGCCAGACTTTCAAAATAAAACCACGTGGTGACAAAGATTCTCTGTCATCGTCACACACACAACAGTCATGTGCTTCAGAAGATTCTTCATCGGACATTATTTAATGAGATGACTGTAAAGTCTCACATTTAATGTTTTTCTGCCATATTGAGTCAATGTGAATAAATTGAATAACTTGCAGACTTATTCATAAACCCTCTGTGTACAACCCAAGTGGATGTATTTGGACTTTATACTTCTCCACACTTTAGAAGTTTTGATTTTATTTTATTTTTTACTACATTTACCTAACAGCTCTATATGATTAATATTTATATTATTTGATTAATAATAATAATAATAATAATAATAATAATAATAATAATAATAATAATAATAATAATAATAATTGGTATTTTCTTATATCTCTGATTAATTGTTTTGACTATAGAGCCAATACTTACATCTTCAGACTTCTTCTTTTGTCGGCCAACAGTTCAAAACTAAAACACTTTCAGTTTCCAACAAATAAAACTGAGAAAAGTAGAAAATCTGAGACAATCAGAAGATGTTTGACATTATTTGCTAGAAAATTACTTGAACAATAAATTAGTAATCCTAAATGATAATTCATTTTCTCTCAAATTACTAATCAATAAATTGTTTTTTTAGTTACTGGTCCCTAATTTATTTAAAAATAACAGACTTTAAATTTGAAATATTGTTCTCAGTTATGTGATCTGGGCCTTGATGTGTTGAGCTTGACAGAGATGCTGCAGGATGCTGAGCAGGTTCACAGCGCAGAGGCTTCCTGCTGTCCACAGAGGGCGACAGAGTGCAGTTTACTTCCTGTAGATAGATTTATTGACTAATCAGTAAATAAAGGTAATTTTTAAATGATCTTGAGACAGAAACACAGGCTAAAATGCAAAACACAATAGATATAAAAGAGGTTTGTATTATTATCTATATTTACACTTGAACATAAAGTGAAATTATAAGTTAAAAAATCAAGATCATAAATGTTTTTTGAATAAAAAGCTGAATTTATTGTATTATACGGTAAGCAGGATTTAAGGGATGCTTAATGTTTAAGGTTTTGTTGATAAACTGTTAATAAACTAAAATAATCCCCCTAACATGGTCCTGTGTTATTTTCCTCTAACATCACCTTGGTTTTAATTTAAGAAATGTAATAAACTAATAATTATTATTATACAGTTGACTGTATCATGAGCCGTATCATTACACACACAATACTAAACCTTTAGGATCGGTTTTCTTTGTAAACGTGTGAAATCTATTGAGTCATTACGAGCCGCCTGTAGGTGGCAGCAAAGCGCTGCTGTGAGTCTCTCCTGCCGATAAAATACAGAAGAAGAAGAAGATGAGTGTCACTTCCGGTCTCCGCCGGATGTTTGGATTTTTGTCTGCAGGAGCTGAAGGGATGAAAAATGGCGAACACATACAGAAGTAATGATGTTTAAAGACAGCTTCAGATGTTAACAGCAGCAGTTTAATGATGTTTATGAGCTGACTCACGGCGACGAGACACTGAACGCTGGGCTTCGTCGCCATGTTGTTTGTGATGCTAACGTTAGCTAATGATGATAAACGAGCTGATGTGTTAACGTTTCAACTGAACCTGCCTCTGTGACGAGGCTCGTTACTTCTCTCACAGAGATAGTATCTGATAACTTAACTTCAGATTTTCACTAATGTGAAAGTAAACCCGCACCAAAATAATACAAGTATAAGTCCTGCAGTCATAATCTTACTGAAGTAAAGTACAGTGGAGGTAAAGCAACATGAGCAACATGAGCGTGATGTGTTAAATGTAATTGTAGTCATTCTGTCTCATGCCCCCTTTCAGAGAGACAAACATGTACTGTTGAGTTAGTTTAATGACTCTGAGCTCATTTTAATTGAAGAGTTTAGTGACTGTAGTTTTTGATTTGTGTGTGTGGAGAGTTTTCTGTGATTTAGTGCATCACTGTGCTGGTCCACTATCTGAACACACGCACAGAATTTGACTCTGGTTTTAAGCCACTCAGAACAATTTACAGGAAGACAGAAACAGACGTACAGTTTTACAACAAGGACAGCAAATCTGAACAAAAAGAGGTCAAAATACACCAAAAAACCACTGAGATGGACACAATGATCAATTACACACACAGTCGTTTTCCTCAAGAGAAAAAGATGATTTATTCCAACATAACAAATCATTTTTTACCTTCAGATTCTGTGACAGCTGGTCCACTTTAGGTTTAAATGTCAGACTGCTCAGACTGACAGAGAGGAGGGACTTGCTTCGGTTAGCTAGATGAATCTGAACAGCTCAGTCAGAAACGGGTGACTGTGAGGAGGAGGCAGCTTCATTCAGAAGAGACAGACAGTTAAATCAAGACTGATATGTGAGTGATGATGATTCTGTTTCTGCAGTGACGGACAGAGACATCAGACTGATGATACAGCTTCGTGCTACCAATGCAGCCATCTTCACCGGAAGGAGGAACTCTGCAATGAGAGGCTGGAGGTCAGTGAGGTTTCCTCTGTGAACAAGATAAACGTGACACTGCAGAGAGCAGCGCTACAACTCATCACTGTTTTCATTGTTTGGTCGACAAAATCTCAGAAAATGCTTAAACATGTCGATCAGTGTTTCATCTTCAAATGTCTTGTTTCGTCCACAACTCACAGATTTTCAGTTTAAACTTTCACAAACCAATTAATCATTTAAGAAAATAGTAAGTGATTGTTGACCTTTTGCCCTGCACCCACATCAGTGAACAGATAAATGATGACATGCAGCTTTTGTCTCATTCTCATATTTACTTAGGTTTTTTGTAACGCACACACATTAAATAAATGTGTTAATTAAATTAACTACAGCTGCAGTTATGAGTCAATTAATACATTGTCAACTATTAATCAAACTGCTTTATTGACCGAGTTTTGATGGCGTCCACGTTTGACTCCTCCCATCACATCACCGTCCACATCACTGATCATGAACTCTGGTCTGTCCTGCAGGGCGATAAGGAAAGAGATGGGGCTTCAGGGGTTGATGTCTGCACGGCAGCTGAAGAAGAAGTGGGACAACTTGAAAGACAAATACAAAGTCAGTCGTGTTGAATCTCTGTTTCAGGCAGATAAAACCAAACGAGGAGACTCAATGTTTGTGGAGTTTTGACTGACAAAGAGCTGAAAAGAGAACAACGAGGCGTGAACAGAAGTTATGGAAGTTTCTTTCTAAAGTCAAATTAGTGATTCCAGTGAGACCTGAGCAGCCTCCCGGTCCACTGATGTCCACACCGGGACAGAGAGGGAAGGTTCAGCTCTATGGAACAGTTCAGCCAAAACATTTAAATTCTGTCGTTATCTACTCGCCCCAGTGTTAATGGGAGGTTGGGTGTAGGTTTGTAGTCCACAAAACATTTCAAGTCTTTATTTACACCCATTTAAAAGTCAAAATCTTCACTGTAGCTGCTAAGCTGAAAGCGTTTGCGTGCACAAGCTCGACCGCACAGCAAAAACTGTAAATATCAGTTAGCGACGTGTTCTCTGCTGCAGACTGTGATCACAGCAGACGAGCTGTCTGATGGTTTAAATCAAGTCTCCAGCTGCTTCAGTTGTTTAGCAGAATGATGCAATGTCATGCTTTCATCAGCGTGGAGGAGGAGAGGATGACTGTAGACTGAGTGTTTCCTCCAGTCACTGAGCAGGCCATTCTAACTGGCTTGGTGAACTTGTTGGCGTCTCTCAGCATACGGCAGCTTAGAAGACACCACAGACAGATTGCAGAGAGCGTTCTCACACCAGAGCTAAGTTATATACAGTAGTGATTAAAGGTACCTTGAATTACTGATGTCCTCTCTCCATGTAGGTGCTGAAGAACCCTCCAGAGGGCATGGAGGCTTTGACCCAGCCCAACTCGTGGCGCTGGTTCCACCTGATGGATGAGGCCATTACTGGCCGCCTGGCTGGAACCGCCACCATCGTCCAGCCCTCCCTGCTGGACGATGATGAGGAGCCCAGCGCAGCCCTGCCTCCACTCATTCTCCCCAGTATGGTCAGGGCTTGTTCAGGACTGAGTCTCATAGAACCAGGAACTGTGGAGGGTGTCGGGACTCTGGAGGAGGTTCTGGAGCTGAGTGGAACTGAATCACCTGTCGAGGTCATTGCAGGCGGAATTGACATGATGGAAACTCAATCTGTGATGACCAAAAGTGAGACGGCTGAACTGTACACCACACTGCTACCTGACTGCTCCTTTGAGACCAGCACGACGCCCTCCTCCTCCAGAGACATCCCTGGGGAGGTGGACAGGAAGCTGGCTGAGCTGCAGAAAGAGAGGCAGGCTCTGGAGAGAGAGCAGGCCGAGTTCGACAGAGAGCTGATATGTTTAGAGAGAGACAGGGAGCTGCTGAACAGAGACATGGTCACTCTGGAGCGAGACAGAACGGCTGTAGAAAGAGACAGAGCTACTGTGGAGAGAGACAGGGCGGCTGTGGAGAGAGACCGAGTGTTTCTGGATCGAGATCGAGCATTTCTCGACAGAGACAGAGCTTTTCTAGAGAGAGACCGAGTGTTTCTGGAGAGAGCCAAAGAGGATTTACAGAGAGAGAGAGCCCTGCTGAGGAGAGAGAGGGCGGTCCTGGAGACGGACGGGGTGGCTGTGGACGGAGAGCAGGCCGAGATGACGACAGAGAAGGAGGTGGTACTACAGACGAGGTTCTACCAGAGGCTGGTGGCTGCAGACCTGGACCGAGACCAGCTGGAGACCAGACAGAGACTGGTTTCTTTGTTCCAGAAGCTTGTTGAGAAACTGTGAGCGGAGGATGTTGTGTTTTGTGCTGTATCATAGATTCCATGTGATTAAAGGCGCCCACTTCCAAAGGAGGAACAGATTTGGACCACTGACAATTATTTCTGGCAGTTTGGTTGTTCTTGTTGCCAACTACTCTTCATGTGCTAATAAAGGTTCTGTATTCTTTCCTTCTGTGCAGAAACTTCCACTTAAAGAAACAATTAAACCAAAAAAATATAATTCAGCCGTTATGTCTTCACTCTGAAGTAGCTGGGGACGACCAGAAAAACATGAAACGGCTGCATACAGCTCGTCGGTGTCATCCAAGTCTGAGGTCCAGATTTACATCGAGTCTCCAGCTGGTTCGGTGGTCGAGGAGAAACTTCTCCTGCAGACAGAGGAGACGTGATCTTCCTTCTCTGGCATCATTAGGGGGAGAAGCTGCTGAGTTTACAGCTCGTTGTATCAGAGAAGCCGTTTCACTGTGAAGCTCCAGGAGTGTTGTGTGGATTATGAGACCTCAGCTGACTTCCATCAACATGGAGGGAGGAGAGGAGGAGAACTCATACTTCAAGTACTCGAGTGATGTTTACTGATGACTCTCCAGAACACATTAATGTCCCCCGTCAGGACCAGATAAAGATGGAGAGATAATATCAGTACAGAACTACACAGAGCTCCTTTAAGCAAGAAACGATAAATAAATACTTTCATGTAACAAATGATGAGATAACAGACATGACAAATGTAATACAGAAGTATTTTTTATATTTTACTGTAAGAAAATGTTTAATATCTGTAAAGTTTGAAGGAACGTCAATAAGTCATTTTCTGGACTGTTTATGTTCGCATCCACCCCGCCCCCCCGAGAGTTCGGTCACGTGACGGGGGCAGGTCAGGGCGCTGTGATCGAGCGCACCCTCGGCGGAGCGACGGGATGCAGCTAGCTGTTTCACGGGGACGGTTTTATTCAGCGCCGCTTCCTCTCCGGTGACGATGGCGTGAAATACCGTCAGACCGCGGAGGGCAGAATCGGCTCGAGCTAACGGAACCCGGAGCCGTCGTGTGGCGGGAAGCCCCGCTCTGCCTGGGTTTGTTGTTGAGGTTAGCTGCCGAAGCTAGCTAGCAGCCCGCCTCTGCTAGCGGGGGACGGGGGAGCTCGCCCCGGAGGAGACGCTGCCGCCGCGGGCACCGTCAGCGCCTCGGCTCCTCTCCACCGGGCGGAGAAGCGCTGCTGCTGGAGAAACACAGCTGGTAAACCTGCAGGATGCGGTAGCGGATGTAGTTAGCATCAGGCCTGAATACCAGCACACTTCCACCCCTCCTTCCTTCCTTCCCTCCTTCCCTCCCTCCTTCCTCCTTCCCTAGCTGCCCAGCAGTGCAGACCCTTCCTCCTCTTCATGGTCACGATGGAGTCCGTCCTCAGCCCGCTGCCACAGTTCCCAGAGAACTCCTATAAAAGTGAGTAATCACGGTGTGTGTGCTGAATGCAGAGGCTTTAACCTGCCGGTGGATGGCTGCTGACCTTTGACCCCTCACCTGCAGTGACCGAGGAGGACGTGAAGAGGCTGATCGAGTTCAGGGCGTCCAACGAGGCTCTGTTCACCGGGAAGAGGAACTCTGCAAAGATCGCCTGGAGGTACGAACCAGACTCACAACTCATACAACTCATACATGCACCAGTCAGCTGATGTCAGAGGTTCAGCTGGATGTGGTGTCATTGTGAAAACTCTCTTGTCTTGTAGAGATTATGATTCATGAGAAGATGCTCGGGGTCATTTATATTCCCAGTGACTTTCCTTCGTCGGTGCAGTGATCACGGTGTCACACAGTTTAAAGTGTGTGTGAGACTGTAACTCTGCTTCAACACAGCAGCTGCACTTAATTCAAAGTTCTGCCACACGAGTGCTGACTGCGACCGAAGGAGATCACACATCACACCTTTTAAAGGTTTTACACCGGCTGCCTGTTAGTCGTCACTGTGTTAGTCTGTAAGTCACCACTCGGCCTGCAGCAGGCGACACCACGCTGAGCCGACGGCCCCTCGGACCCTCGGACCCTCCGGCTCGTCTGCTGCAGCTGCTCCACAGACCAGAACCAAATGTTTGGTCCGAACTGTTGGAACCAGCTGCTGGAGGATCTGAGATGTTATTATTATTATTATTATTATTATTATATTTTGTATCAACTTGTGTGTGCAAAACTAAGAATTTGGTCTTTATTGTTATTTTTATTGCTTTTTTTTGTCACTTTTAAAGCACTTTGAATAGTCAGTTAGTTTTGTGTTATAAATCAGGTAACTTGATGATGATGATGTCATTTGCTCTTTTAACTCCGAGCAGACATTGTGTGAAGGGTTAAAACAGTTGTTGGATACACACACCGATCAGCCCCAACATTAAAACCAGTGAAAAACATTGATCATCTGGTTGCAGCGCAGCGTTCTGTGTTTCCACGTGAACGCTGGAACCCGTTTTCCATCAGAATAATGTGCTGTGACAAGACTATCGGTGTAAATCACTTCACCTGTCAGAGGTTTTATTGGTGTGGCTGAACACTGGATGTCTCGTGTTATTAATGAGGTCATAACTGATAATCGGATCTTTGAAAAATCTGTGTCAAACGGCAGATTTTTCAAAGCTGGATTTATTTGGAGTATCAGAATGTGTAACCTCAAGCTGCTCCTGATGGACAGGTCGCCGTGAATGTGTTGTGAAACGCTTTGTGTGGTCAGTTGCTTTACGATTATAACTCCATCCACCTTCTGCTCTGAGAGTCAGCTGACCCTCTGAATGTCTCCTCAGCACCATCCTAAAAGGCCTCGGGCTTGAAGGGAAGTTGACAGCAGACCAGATCGCCAAAAAGTGGGACAACCTGCGGACAAAATACAAGGTGAGGTGTGCTGCAGTCAGACACAGAAAACCCTGTTGTGTTAATATGAAGCAGCAGGTCGGAGAGACGCTCAGACATCCAGACACCAGAGGATGAATTCAAGTGTTGATGTCTTCTCCAGGACCTGAAGCAGCCCTACCAGGGCCAGGACACCATCGGGGGCGTCGTCGAGTCGTGGCCCTGGTTCCACATCATGGATGAAGCCATGCAGGGTCGCCTCTACAACAGCAACCTGGTGCTGAGCCCGGAGACCGCCGGCAATGCCATTCACCGCTGCAACAGTCAGCAAAACCAGAACCAGGAAAACACCGACATCCTGGAGTTCCTCATCAAAACCGAGATGGAAGACACGGTGGCAGCGGAAACCACCGAGGATGATGGGACGGTTCACACGGAGGCTGCTCCCGCTGAGGGAGTCCCCATGGGCTGGAGGAGGATGACAGAGTGCTCCTATAAAAGTAATCGGATACACCCGAGAGCTTAGATGGTCCAAGTCCATCCTCAGTGTTAACACATATCCTTGTTCTTCTCGTTGACAGTGACCGAACCAGAAACAGAAAGAATGATCAAACTCCGAGCTGCGAACGAGGCGCTGTTCACCGGCAGGAAGCATTCGGCCAAACCAGCCTGGAGGTGAGTGAAGTTCCAGACTGCTTCTGTTGGGCTGTTCTCTGCCTGCAGCAGTTTCCTGTAGAGCTCTGACACAAAGGCTGAATCTTAAAGTTAAACTCCTTCTGGCTGAATCTCCAAACCTGCTGGTTTTCTAGCTGAATGTACCTTGTAGAGTTTATGAATGGATCCCTGCTGTGATTGTAACGTAGCAACAAGAACAGAAGACTGAAAGCTCGTTTGCCCTTTTCACAAACGTGACTTCAGTATTAGTTTTTATCCCATCAACCACTTGCATTTCTGCGTGACGTCTCATGAGCGTCCCTCCTTTCAGAGCCATTCTGTACGAGCTGGGTCTTCAGGGGAAGCTGACCACAGACCAGTTGGCAAAGAAGTGGGACAACCTGAAGAGAAGATACAAGGTAGGTCCAACCAACTCAACTCCAGAGACGAACATCCATGACTCGTAAAGAGTGGAGGTGAGCCTGGGCCCCGTGCAAGAAGCACTCCAGCAAACACATTAATCCTCAAAACCCTCGAGCTACGAGAGCGAGGAGATGTTTAGGACCTGATTCGGGGGACGTTCTTGCATTGGGCCTGATGTTCAACCCCTCGTTACTTCACAGGAATCAGCTGATATCTGCTTGATGCACAAATTAAACTTGTAGTAGAAAATTAAAGAAATCCTTCTCGGTGCTGTATCGTCGGCAGCTGGACCTGAACGTTGCCAGTTACCTGCGATACAGCACTGAGAATGTCCTGATGACTGAGCCTTCGTCAGCATAAAGAAGTGATGTTGTGGAGCAGCAGCGAGGTTCCTGTGAGTTATGGATGACAGGAGTTGGTGCTGGTGGCAGTGTTGACAGGAGGGTGAGGTCCCTCTGTGGACGATCTGCAGAGCTTTCTGTCTCTACCAGGAGCTGAAGTTTCCTGCTCGAGGCGTGGAGACGAACCCGAGCTCCTGGCCCTGGTTCTACCGAATGAACGACGCCATGGAGGGACGTTTCGCCGGGGCGGCACCCATCCTCACGCCCATCGTGGAGGATGAAGACGAGGACTGCGAGCAGCTGTCGCCGACGCCCAAGAAACGAGCCCGCCGGAGCCGAGGGGGAATGGCCGAGTTCCTGACGGAGTCGGAGATGGACCTGCTGGTTGACAATGAAGAGAAGAACGGGTCGTCGGCGCTGGGAGATCTGCACCGGATGGCCGAGCTCACCTACAAATGTAAGAATGCTGGCAAACTGTTGACAGTTGAGCTGCATTATGGGGATTGTAGGCGGCAGGTTTTGGCAAAAAATAACAATGTGAGGAGTACAACAGTTCTGGTTCTGATCCGTGTTCTTAAAGGTCCAGTGTGGAGGATTTATAAATGTAACGTGGTATTCACCTGAAGGGTTGGAGTGTCTGCAGGGCTGCAGTCTGGAGCGTCACCACTAGATGGCACTAAATGTTCAGTGTGAGGAGGAAGAAGCTTCTGCTCGCTGTCAGCTGGTGTTTAAACACCAGTAAATAACAACCACAATCATAATCTGAGCTTTTAAGCTCCTTCCTGCCGTACAGCTCGTAAACAGTAGATGAAGTATTCAGATTCTTTATTATCTATCTGCTAAATGTCTTCTCAGTTCATCACAGACGACCTGGAGCGCAGGGTGACGTCTTTAGATGTCAACAGCCAAAATATTTAACTTACTGTCAAAGAAACAAAGAAAAGCAGCTAATTCTGACATTTAAGAACTTCTATCAATTCTGCTAATTCTTTTAGTTCAAGTCTTCATTTGAATAAAAGTACAGTGGGAATAAGCATCTTTACTTGTTACTGACGGGTTTTCTTTGTTGAGCAGTTTTATCTATAATTTAATTGTGTTTTTTAATGTAACTTCTGACTCTGTAATGTAACTCGTAACTACACCGATCAGATAAATGTAGAGAAGTACAGTCTGAACTGCTGAGATGTGTTGGAGCAGAAGTATGAAGTTAAAGCACCACAAAGTTGTTGTTTGTCTGAAACCAAACGACAGCTGAATCAGATTGAGGTGAAACGTTTCTGACTTCTGTCTGCACGGCTTCAGTTCATCTGCTGGAAAACTGAAATCCTTCTGTTTGGTTGCAGTGACAGAGGAAGACACCAGGCGACTCATTGAGCTCCGAGCTGCTAACGAGTCTCTGTTTACCGGGAGGAGGAACACTGCCAAGCCCGCCTGGAGGTACAGAAGCACAAAACACTTTCTGTCTGACGTCATGAGATCACAGCCGGACTGAACGATACATGATGAAGCTACAGTCAAGTTCCTTCCTTTGTATTTGTATGATTTGGTGCTTGTGTGTGTCCACAGGGGGATCGTGAAGGAGATGGGTCTGACGGGGAAGATCACACCTGACCAGGTCGCCAAGAAGTGGGACAACCTGAAGACCAAATTCAAGGTGACAGCAGTTTGACCTGCACAGGTCCTGTGAACAGGAGGGTGACAGCCTGTGAAGCGAGGCGGACACAGCTCTGATCATTATCCTCCTCTGTTGTTGTTCATGAACGTCAGCGACGGTAACGTCATGATGTCACAGCTCATCCTGGTTCTTCCGTTGCTGCTCCTCGTGGAGACATTTTCATCACAGAGTTAGTCCACTGGGTCTCCACTGCCTCAGCTGGTGGCAGCAGATGAGAAGTGTTTTCAGGTTGAGCTTTAACGCTCTGACGTGCTGTGAAACTGCACTTGTTTTCATTAGTCAGTCAGTTAGTTGAAAGATCCAGTTTTTATAGTTGATGAATCATTTAAGCTGTTTATTAAAACACGATGTGGAAGATTTGCTGGCTGCAGCTTCTCCAGTGTGATTTGGGTTTGTGTGTCTGCAGGACCTGAAGTTTCCTCCTCGGGGGATGGAGGGCCAGACGAACCCCGCCTCCTGGCCCTGGTTCCAGCTGATGAGCGACGCTCTGGAGGGGCGACTGGCGGCAAAAGCTCCAAGAGTGACGCCCGTCTGGAGCAGCGAGGAGGACGGCGTGTTCGGCTCATCTCCGCCTCCCGACAGAGACTGTTTGATGGCGGAGAGGAGCAGCGTGTCGGAGCTGGAGAGCATGGTGGGGGGAGACAACGCCGAGGCTGATGGGAACGTAACGTACATCGACGCCAGTGGAGAGGAGTGTTCCACGCCCTCAGACCTCTCCTATAAAAGTACGACAGGTTCTGAAGTTTAGTGTGTGTGTGTGTTTGGATTACGTTTTCAGTAGCGATGGACCAATATGTCCGAACACGCAGCATACATGAGAGAATCAGTTGAACTGAGACCTGCTTATCGTCTCTGAGCATCTGAACACACGTCTGACCGTTTGACTTCCTGTCTCTGCTTCTTTACATCTTCTCTGCCTCAGTGACGGATCAGGACACCAGGAGGATGATTAAACTTCGAGCCGCCAACGAAGCGTTGTTCACAGGGAGGAGAAACGCCGCCAAAGCTGCCTGGAAGTAAGATAAAGTCTGTTATAGATAAATATAGTACAACATGTTCCTGTAGATGTGTGATTCAGGCTGTTCGGACCAAAGTTTGTCCTGAGTGACCTGATCACAGGTGGACAGCTCTCAGTACAGGTGTGAATGAGACACACCGAGATCTGATCCCTCAGACCACATCCAGAGGACATGGACCACATTCTGTCAGCAGTGTGTTCGGACCACACTGAAGGACCGCCGGCTCAACTGACTCTTCTCATCACCAGACTCCATTAACAAATGAGGTGATTTTAAGAGTTGTTGAGTTGAAACAAACTTTCTAACGTAGTGAAACTGTGTCTCTGACAGATTCTAACTGGTTGTGTCCTTGTTGTAAATTCAGCATTAAATCAGAAGCTGAAGTTGTTTGTCTCCTTGTACAAAGTGTCAGTTTGTGGCAGCATGTCTGTACCAGCCTGTCTGCTTCTGTGTCTAAAGTGCTAAAGTCTCACCTGCCAACACTGATCAGCTGTTTGAACACACTGTTTACACTGATGTCACCATTTACACTCCATTTATGAAAGCAGAAACATGTTATTGATCTGAACATGTCACATGTTACAAAGACACTAAACAGGAACAATATAGGCTCCTTCTTTGTCCCCGTGGAGAAAGTCCCCAGACTCCCTTAACAAATGTGTCAGTTTAGTGAGTTGTTGAGTTGGAGACACTTTATAAACTCTGTGAAACTCTGTCTCTGACTCATTCTGCATTATTTGGACCTTCTTGTAAATTCAGCTGATGTTCTACATGAACTTCTTTCTTTCTCTGTGTAACAACATGGAGTCTGTTTGTCTCAGTGATGGACGAGCAGGAAGTGACATCAGATCACAGGTGGTCACTCAGACGCAGGCTAATGTAGCTGTGAGCTGACGGACTGAGAGCTGAACACTGATGGATGGATGGATGGATGGATGGATGGTGACAGCAGGTGTGATCAGGCTCATTCATGGTGTCTGTCTCCCTCAGGGCCATCCTGAAGGAGCTCGGGCTGCAGGGAAAAGTCTCAACGTACCAGATGGCAAAGAAGTGGGACAATCTGAAGAGGAGATACAAGGTAGTCTGTTCTCTGACATCCAGACGCTGAAAGATCAGGCTGTCATCATTTTCTTACCTTCAACAAATGTGCAGACTGGAAACAACATGTTTTCTCTCCGTTCTGTCCTTCTTCCTGTTGGTCTCTCAGCTCGAAGCCTGCTGGCTCCTACTGAAGACTTTTAAAAACACAAATACAGTCAGATGGCTCAGAGGATGTTTAGTAAAGTAACAGATGTTATTTAGTTTGAAGGGTTTGTTTTGATCGTGGAGAACAAAACGCTGTTCAGCTACACCAGCAACTGAAAGGACAGAAAGAGGCAGTCTGACAAGCTGCTAGCTGATTTGTTGGGACTATTTTCAGCGGCGGATTAATCCACATTTGTTACTCCAGTGAGTGTCATAATTGTAATTCTCCTCTCCTCCCCTCTCAGGACCTGAAGTACCCTCCTGTGGGCATGGAGAGCTCCGCAGACGGCACCTCCTCCTGGCCGTGGTTCCACCTGATGAATGAAGCCATGGAAGGCCGCCTGGCGAGCAGCGCCCCCCTCCTCGCCCCCGTCACTCAAGACGATGAGCAGCAACCCGACCCCGCCCCCAGACACCGGTCCCGCCCCGCCCCTCCCCCTCCCCCCTCCTCCTCCACGGACTACAGACAGGAGGCGTTCGTTGGAGACGCCGAGCAAAACCAGCGCAGCTCGGAGGCGTGCGACGGGCCGCTGGGAGGCCTGGAGAGGGAGTGGGAGATCGTGGAGAGGGAGAGGGCGGCACTGGAGCGAGAGAGGGAGATGGTGGAGCGAGACAGGGCGTCTGTGGAGAGAGAGAGGGCGGCGGTGCAGGCGGAGAGGCTGTGGCTGGAGAGGGAGAGGGCGGCGGTGGAGCGGGACAGAGCGATGGTGGAGCAGGAGAGGGCGACGCTGGGCAGAGAGAGGGAGGTGCTGGACCAGAGAGCGCTGATGCTGAACTCTGTAGGACACTCTGGACACCTCAACGCCCTCATGTAGACCAGCACGCTCCAGGATGTAGACCGTGCCTGTGGAGACACCCTGGTCTGTGGTGGAGGTCTGGACCTTCTGGCTGGAGGAGACGTAGACCTGCTGCACCTCGGTGGTCCCGTCATGTTTGGATGTAGACACGGTGGCTGTTGGTCCTCGCTGGGTGAGTGGTGCTGGAGGTGTGCACCACCCGGAGGTGTTAACAGGAGGGCTGCACAATTAATACTTCAGTCATCTCGGTCACGAGGCAGATTCTTCCTGCCTCAGTTATTTCAGCGATGATCTGGACTTTTGATCCTGAAGAAATTAAAACGAGTTTTCTTTGCTTGAACAGATGTTTTATTAAAAGTCCCAAAGTGTTACCATCATCACGAAACTTGAATATCTATATTTTGTAATAACTAATATGGAAGAAATCAGTATCGTGTGTAATCATAAGATCACGTCCTGTTTCACACCAGAGAAAACCTTCACACGTTACATCACTGCGAGCCGACCAACAGCTGCAGAGCGTAAACGAACGACGCTGGTTCAGACATGTGTGTGACGGGTAACGTGGCCGCGGCCTCCGTGGAAACAGTCGTAAACACTGTTTTTCCATCAGCTCCTGATGGTTTGTGTCCAGACGTCTCTCTGACCTGAGGACACACGGCTCTGATCGACCTGAGCGTCAGTCTGACGAGCTAAACGAGGCATTTTTAATCTGCTGTGTCACTTTTAGTTCTGTTGTGAGCATCTTTAGAAAAAAGATGAACAACGTCTATAAATTATTGTATTTTTAAAAACTTTTAACTTTGATTTTAGTGCCAATTGTGCAGCTCTGCCTGTTCAGGCCTGTCTGAGGCGAACACCAGTGTTTCCAGTAGACCACCACTGTATGTAGACTAACCTGGATGAAGACCACTTTGGACTGACGACGACGACGATGATGATGATGATGATGAAGGACGTCCGAGTCAAACAGAGGCTGTTTCTCCTGGACGTGAATCAAGATTAACGTTCAGACTCTTAAATTCATTCACGTGTTTCTCTCTCACACTCACACACACACACACACACACACACACACACACACACACACACACACACACACACACACACACACACACACACACACACACACACAGTGTATTTGGGCGGTCCACTCAGAGTTTCAATGTTTGTATTTATTTACAAAATGATTTCTGTATTTTGTTATTTAAACGTCGTGGAGGCACAGAGCTGCAGTCGAAACATCTGGATGGTAAAATATGAATCTGCTGCACCAACGACAAGATATTTAAGATGTTTCACACTAAAACAAAAGCCAGAGCTGAAGAATCTCTGCTCCTGAAACAAGATTCATACGTTCGTCATCAGGTCTGTTTGCGTGGACGTCATGTTGTATTACTTTATATTTTCAGAGTCTAACTTGTCCCCGGTGTGGCGGCAGCTCGGTCCCACGTTGAATAAAGCATTGAGTTTAAACATTTGTTGAGGGTGGACCGCCAAAATACATCCTCTTCCTGTTGGAGGCTCTGAGGTTTGTCCCCAGTCCCCGAGACGGACGCTGTCTTCTGCCTCGGCATCGTGACACCTGCACAGACTTCAGAAGCTCCGGTCTGAGTTCAGCTGGCAGCCTTCAGGCCCGAGTGCACATCAGTCCTCCCTGTGAATGCAATAACTGTCGTGTCATCAGCCAAAACTCTGAATGTGTCCAGAACATCACGTCTGTTGATTTGCAGCATCCATGTGAAATGTTCGGTGGTTTGAAAACAGCAGTATTTACGTCCTAATGTTGCTAAAACACAGATGAATGTCTGCAGACTGATCTTCAACCAAAGTTCATCCGTCTGTTTGTTTGTTTGTTTGTTTGTTTGTTTGTAAATCTATTTTTCAAGAAGCGCCTGATGACATGTTCATGTTGTAGCCTTCAATAAATGGACCAGAACCACTGCTCACTGTAATCACACTGCCTGCGAGGAGCCCAGACCATCAGAGCGACGCCGATCAGAACGTTTGTTCTCTTCTTCTTTCGGTGTGTTTCTGTTTCATACTGCAGGAAGATAAACATGTTTACAGCATTTTAAGAACCAGAACAATCAGTAAGAATCCTGTCGTTATCTGAACGTGTAACTCTGAGACTGTTCTGTTGTCGGTTAACTGGAAGAAACCAGAAAAAAGTCCAGGTAAGCTTAAAGGAGCAGTTCACCCAAACAGGACAGCTCGGCGGTCGTCTCCTCCGAACTTCAGAAAGAAATGAATCAGCTGCTTTGGATTCTGGCTGCTGTGGACAAACAGAGCAGCTTCTGTCCTCAGTTCGTCCTCAGCACGCCGCCGTAAAAACAGCGTTTCATTTATGACTTATCAAACAGCTGACAGGCGTTCAGACGTGCAGTTACCCAGCAGCAGACGGGAATCCTCCGCTGACCGGCCTGTTTGTGTGCGTCATGACCAGTTACAGGCCTCAGTTACTGGTTACTGGTGTTCAGACAGTCAATGATAACTCAGTGGAATTCAAATAGATTAACTAAGGAACACATCGGTGTTGGTGCTCCGTCTGTTCTACCAGCCACTGAAACGTCCTGGAACATGATGTGTAGAACATTTTGTCCTATGATGTCAGTCCTCAGTGTTGCAAAAACACGTTCTAAGATTTACCTTCAGCCGGAGACAGTGAACGCATCACTGTAAGGTGTTGAACAGACAGGACTCAGTCTGACCTTTGACCTTGTTCTCCAGGATGAGTCAGCTTCCTGCTCTCACTGTGTGAACTGTGTGTCAGAGTGTGTTTAGGATCCGGCTGCACTCTGTGAATGGCCCTTCGTTGCCTTTACGAGTTATCAGTGCATGAGTAACTCCTCTCTGGTCCCTCGGGGGCAGCTGATACCAGGTTATCAGGCTCAGGGAGGCGGAGCAGGATCAACCTGTTTGTCTCGGCAGCTCCGGTACCTGAACGCCTCGCGGGAGTCAGAGTCAGTGGAGCCGGACGCCGGAGACATGCTCACGGTCAGAGTGGGTCAGTGCAACTCTATTTGATCCATTTCTATGATTCAGTGTGATTTCTCCGTCTCCTGTCTGTGAGTATTTCTACCTGCACAGGTGAAGATTTGCTGCAGTGTCACATGCAGCTCTGTGTTGTCTGCTCATGTCTTTCCTCTTTGTTTTGTACAGTAATAAACTGAATATCTGTTAGTTTCTCTGTTGCTCAAACTTGTTTCGCACGACTGAATGTTTAAGTTTAAAGAAGAGAAGTCGGTGAGGAAAAGACTGACAACAGCTGAGTGAGGTAATGAGAGTAAAGCATTGAACTGACAGCTGCATCAGCACATCAGCCTCTGTTTTATTTACATTATTCGACTGACAAAATCATTTCTTTGATAACATTTGTAACTTGGCAGATTACTTTGAGCTGCGTTAGAGTCAAGGAGCACATTCATGTATTTTATCGACACCTCTGAGTGCTCGTGTTGCTGCACCTGTTCAAGGAAACAGACACCTGTTCAAAGTTCAGAAAAGACTCGAACTGACATCAGACGGATTCTTTAATGTGACGTCATAACTGAGTACGATCTGTTCATCTGTCCTCTCGTTGTCTTGTTTTTAACAGGGAAAGCAATCATGCCGAGACAAAAGGTCAGATGTAAGTTTTCACTCAAAACTGTGTGTGTGTGTGTGTGTGTGTGTGTGTGTGTGTGTGTGTGTGTGTGTGTGTGTGTCATGAAGGAGGGTTTATCAGCCTCAGTTCTTCGCTGTAACTAAAACAAGATCACACAGAGAAAGTTGACGTCTGAACACTTTGACTCGTTCACGTGTTGTTTAATATCTAACAGCGTGGTGACAGTTTGGTGTAAAACCTGTTTACAGTCGTTACGATCTTCAGCTCAGGAGGAGAGAAGACTAATGAAATGTACTCACAGTATTTATCGTATTGTAGCTGATACGGGTTCATCTGATCGTTGAGTCATCCTGTATTTACACAAGGTGGTTCGGACGATAACAGCAAAAGCAAACATTCAAAACTCAGACAAGCATGAAAGTTAGAAGAAACAAAGGAAGATGATCAGCGTGTTAATGAAACATGGCTGTGGCTCAGGGGCAGAGCCAGCCGCCTGTTAGCAGAAGGTTGCTGGTGTCAATCACTGTAAGTCACTTTGGACCAAAGTGTCTGGAAGATGTGAACATTAACTAAAGTCTGAACCGGACACTGGTGCCGTGACTGATCTGGGACCAGGTTCAAGATCTGCACCTCCCTCAGCAGAAGGCAAAGAGCTTCACGTCACACAGAAAGGCTTTATGAAACACGAGGTGGGAGGTTTTTCACTGAGACTCCTCAGACATGCTGCTCGTCCTGATCGGCGGCTTCATCAGATCACAGAAATCACTGCGAGTTTGACAGACGACTGATGTCTGTCATTTGAGATCCGGTCCGACTGGTGTAACTGGTTCTTCTCTCTGTCGTCTCCTGCAGGCCTTTTGCAGATCTTGATGGTGCTGGTGCCCGTGGTCGTCGTGTCCACGCTCATCCTGCAGAACTACAACTACCCATTAATAAGTACGGGAACATTTACTGCCTCAGCCGTTCATCGCACGCTGCCCCTTTAAAGACATTTCACTGAACCCAACCCTCAGGAGTGGCACATATCCTGACTGTCACGTCTCTGTGATTGTGTAACTTGTGTTCCAGGGGAGTGGAGTCGAGCTCTGTTCGCAGACGCAGACGGGGACAGTCAGTCCTCGGAGAAGCACCCCAGAGACACAGGTGAGTGATCGACCCGATCGTGTGCAGTGATTGCAGCCGATCTGACGGAGGATCAATCAGTCTCTTGTGCCTGTCCTCGTCAGACGGAGGCTGTTTCGTGGACACACACTGTCCAGATGATCACTTCAGCTTCTACATGAGGACCGGAGCCGCCAACGTGGTGCCGCCGAAGATCTGCGTCCAGAACAAAGTGTAGGTGTTTCTGCTGGACCTTCCTCTTCTCCTCAGACACTTCCTGCTTTACCTCACCGTGCAGGTCCGAACGGCAGTCCTCTGTCCTCTGGTCCTCTGTCCTCTGGTCCTCTGTCCTCTGGTCCTCTGTCCTCTGGTCCTCTGTCCTCTGGTCCTCTGTCCTCTGGTCCTCTGTCCTCTGTCCTCTGGTCCTCTGGTCCTATGTCCTCTGGTCCTCTGTCCTCTGGTCCTCTGGTCCTCTAGTCCTCGGTCCTCTGGTCCTCTAGTCCTCTGGTCCTCTGGTCCTGTAGTCCTCTGGTCCTCTGTTCCTCTGGTCCTGTAGTCCTCTGGTCCTCTGGTCCTCTGGTCCTCTGTCCTCTAGTCCTCTGTCCTCTGGTCCTCTGGTCCTCTGTCCTCTGTCCTCTAGTCCTCTAGTCCTCTGTCCTCTGGTCCTCTGGTCCTCTGTCCTCTGGTCCTATGTCCTCTGGTCCTCTGGTCCTCTGGTCCTCTGGTCCTCTGTCCTCTGTCCTCTGTCCTCTGGTCCTCTGGTCCTCTGGTCCTCTAGTCCTCTGTCCTCTGTCCTCTGGTCCTCTGTCCTCTGGTCCTCTGGTCCTCTGTCCTCTGTCCTCTAGTCCTCTAGTCCTCTGTCCGTCCTCTGTCCTCTGGTCCTCTGGTCCTCTGTCCTCTGTCCTCTAGTCCTCTGGTCCTCTGGTCCTCTGGTCCTCTGGTCCTCTGGTCCTCTGTCCTCTGTCCTCTGGTCCTCTGGTCCTCTGTCCTCTGGTCCTCTGGTCCTCTGTCCTCTGTTCCTCTGTCCTCTGGTCCTCTGGTCCTCTGTCCTCTGGTCCTCTGGTCCTCTAGTCCTCTGTCCTCTGTCCTCTGTCCTCTGTCCTCTGGTCCTCTGTCCTCTGGTCCTCTGTCCTCTGTCCTCTAGTCCTCTGTCCTCTGGTCCTCTGTCCTCTGTCCTCTGGTCCTCTGTCCTCTGTCCTCTGGTCCTCTGTCCTCTGTCCTCTGTCCTCTGTCCTCTAGTCCTCTAGTCCTCTAGTCCCCTGTCCTCTGTCCTCTCCTCAGGATTCTTGGGACAGTGCTGAACAACGCTGGAGTGGGATTAAACTTTGTCGTGATGAACGGTGAGTCCACTGAAGCCTCTCGTCAGCTCAGTTTGTCCTTCGGTCATTGTCCCTCATGGTAGCGTCTCTGTTCTAACAGGAGAAACAGGAAACATCACGAAGACCAGTCACTTTGACATGTACAACGGCGGTACGTATACGGATGTTACCGGTGTTCTAACGACACGTAACCGTGTTGTTGGGTGATTTGAGCGCCTGATGAGATTTAAATGACGGCATGTTTATGTTGCAGATGTGGAACCTCTCATCACGCTCCTGAAGAGCATCGAGCCAGGCTCGGTCGTGCTGATCGCATCCTGGGACGAGCCTTCGTCACAGTAAGCGTCTTCACAGAAATGTGATCGTGGGTCTGATCTCATGATCACATCTGTCTGGATCAACAAAGCTCATTCAGAGCTCTACCAGGTACATCTGAATCAGTAAAAAGATGTTTTTCTTTGTGTGTTAACAGCTTAAATGACGAAGCGAAGAAGCTGATGGCTGACCTGGGAAGTTCTGCTGTCCACTCACTGGGCTTCAGAGACAACTGGCTGTTTATTGGTGGGAAAGGAGCGACAGTGAAGAGCAGCTTTGAGAAGGTGACAGCAGCAACCAGCTCAGCTCCCGGACACATCGCACACACGAAGTGTTCAGGTTCATGATGTGCAGCCGGATACTTTCAGACTGATTTCATTCAAGTTTCCAAAAACATGTTACAAAGACACTAAACAGGAACAATACAGGCTCCTTCTTTGTCCCCGTGGAGAAAGTCCCCAGACTCCCTTAACAAATGTGTCAGTTTAGTGAGTTGTTGAGTTGGAGACACTTTATAAACTCTGTGAAACTCTGTCTCTGGCTCATTCTGCATTATTTGGACCTTCTTGTAAATTCAGCAGATGTTCTACATGAACTTCTTTCTGTCTTTGAGCAGAAACATGGAGTCTGTTTGTCCCACTGATGGACAGGTTTATTTCATACAGAGCAGGAAGTGACATCACATCACAGGTGGTCATTCAGACGCAGGTGAATGCAGCTGTGAACTGACAGACTGAGCGCTGAACACTGATCAGATCGGGTCTGATCGGGTTCTCAGAGACGAAGAGAATTTATTTAATTTACAATAATGAAGAGCACGTTATGATGTCACACATCATGTATTCAGGTTGCTTTTTTTTTATTAAAATCTTAAATATAATCACAACAAAATAAAACATCAGATCCTTTTAAAAAGCTTCAAACAGAGAATATTCTCAGTCGATCGATTAGCCGACTAATTGACGGGTCGTTGCAGCCCTACAGGGTCACATGTGGTCTGGTTTTCTGTTGATGTCGTTTGGGTCGAGTCAGAATCAGAACTGTCTCTGTGTTTGTTCCAGCACCTGAAGAACGACAACAAAATGAATAAATACGAGGCCTGGCCCGAGCTGCTGGAGCTGAAAGGATGCATCCCCAAATACATGAACTGATCTTCTGCGTCGTCCTCCAGGAATAATTCAGCTTGTCTGAACGAGCTGCAGGAACATCAGGCAGAAGACAGACGACGTGTTCGGAGGAGTTCAGTTGGGAACAGCTGATATTAGAACTGTAAGAAGACGAGACTGTATAGATGGGAGAGTCTGGTGCTGCTTCTTCCTCAGGTGAAGGTTTGTTACTGTAGAGAGAAGGGGAACAAACGTAGACGCTTCTGCATTTTTCTTGATTTTGAACATTGTGTGGGGTCTGGAGGACGGGTTGCATCCATCAGGACGCTCTGGACCAGGAGAGCTCAGGGACTTTTAGGTGTTGGAAAACAATCCGATCAATCTGTACAGATGATGTAAAACAATATACGACTTCATGAATCTGCATGCAGCGAGACCCAGAATAGTTCAGGAGCTCAGCTTCGTCCCAGTTCTTTGATTATCCAGGTCGTTTGGATGAGAGTCGTCCACAGACTCCTGCTGCTCCTCCGCTCTGTTAAAGGTGCATTCAGCCGTTCTTTGTCTGCTCTTAAAGTCACACATGTCTCATTAATAGATTATTATTTTAAAACAAGTGCTTGGATAGTGTCTTCTCATCAGGTCCAGTACTGATTTCATGATATGTCATATTGTGTCATTATTTAATTTTAGAACTGTCCAAAGAGTCGACTGAGGAGAAAGACCCAATCAGAACCAATAACACAGTGATCATGTGAAATCAAACAAAGAGCTCACAGAGTGTTTAAAGGATTTCATAAAGACTGACCAAGAAACATCAAAGACGTCTATGTACTGTGTTGCACTGAAGTTAGCGTGCTAACCAGCTAGCCACGGCCCAGACCGCTTACTGCCCGGCTAACTGAGCCGACTAGCTTCCAGCAGCTACAGTTAGCAGCATTTAGCGGTTACTCTGGTGATATGCTGCCCGCTGAGTCTTTACTTTCAGCTTGTACTCGACTGCATTTTAGAGGCAAATCTTAACACCTAAAACTTTTTACACCGTTGAATTTATTTGATAACTTTGCTTACTTTGCCGATTCAGACTAAGAAAAGAAATGATAAATTATGATGTTATTATATCAACAAGACTTTACTGATCCTCAGGAGGAAATTCATAAGCTACACAGCAAACTATAAAATCATTCAAATGAGCTCCCTGTTCACCAGCAGTGACAGTAACGAGCTAAACGTCTGTATGCTGTAACTGATCTGTAACTGTGACAACACATCCAGACTGAACAAACAGTGGAGTTCCTGCTGGGACTCGCTCATCGTTCCTGATGTCAGTAAACACAACGTGAGCTCGGACACCATATTTTCAGACTTCATGGGGTCACAAACAGCGGCTGAATGCACAGTCGAGCCTCCAACAGGCCTCGCTGAGCCAGTTTGACATCGACTGTCTTTAAATGTAAAACACTGAAGTGGGAGCAGCACAGAGACATTCTGTCTGTCAACAAATGCAACCGAATGTTCACATAAAACGTCCTGGATGAAGAGTTTATACGATGAAGAACTGAGACACAGTTCATCTGTTGTCTTTAAGACGGACCTCACCTGAATGCAGACTTTATATTCGATAAGTGGAGATGAAACTTTAACTGGGTGTAAGGTGAGCTGACAGCGACAGCAGCTCTGTTGCTTTGAGCACAACACTAGTTTTGGATCCTGTATATGTAAACTGCTTGCTTATATACGTCTAACTTTCTGTGTATGAATGTTAACATTTGATCAAATAAAATGTTTATACAGTTCATGTGAGAGCTGCTCTGGTGCTCGTCTCAGTGTTTATTTATATTTACAAGCAGTAAAGGATTTTTTTTTTTCATACATTTGCATAATTAACAAGTTTTGAAAGAGGTGAAGTCACAGTCCAGCATAAAGACTGCGACAAAGACAGGAAACAACTTGAGCTGGCGGCTATAAGAATGAATTTATATTGTTAGATTTTAGTTTGTCTCATATTTTATATTCATATTGTTGATGAACAGCTTACAGGTCACGTGACCCATTGACTCAAAATCAATGCAGAACTGTCTACCTGTACTGGTTGAATGAGACACACCTCATTGTTTTTTGTCTTTTTGTCCTTTCTTTATGTTTTATATTAACATTTAATTAAAAATCCCAATATTTCAGTAGCTTCCAGGTCATTAACCCACTGACTCAATGCCACCTGTCACCTGAGGTGAGCTAACACCAGCTAAAACTGGATCGGCAGCGAATCACAAAAACATTCTGAGCCATTTTCACTGCTCTCTTTTTCTTTTCTTTTTTTCAGGGCAAAATGATAACTCAATTAATAAAGAAAATATTCTGCAGAATTATCGGTACCGAATGAAAATAATTAATTGCAGCCCGACAGATTTTTTTTTTTTCAAAAAAATTGCTGATCTTTCTTTTACTTCATAGGCTACATCTGCTACGATGATAGATATGATATATATTTAATTTTGCACCACAACACAAAGTGTTTGAATAAATCAATGTCACGTTCATGTGTTTATAATTATTTTGTATTCAATTAATTAATTAATTACATTTTATTCAGTTTTATTTGATACATGTATTGGTGGTGATAAAATCAAGCCTGTGTTACACTTATTTCTTCCTACATTTTTCATTTCAGTCCGAAAGCGGAAGAAATGAACGAGACGGCACTTGTTTCCACCCGAACATTTTTCTAGACGGACCCTAAATGTCGTATGCGATTGGCTGTACCAACTACCAATGAACATGCAGAAAAAGAGCAGAAGATATGATTGGTTGTCACACATTGTAAGTCCGCCGGAAACAGAAGAGAAGAGGAACATCATTGGCTGGAAGGCGGGAATCCAACATTAAGTTTTAATGGCGGCCTCTTGTGTTGTCCGGGTTTGTTCGGTGTAGTCATGTGTTCTTTATCAAAGACTGTGGAAAACATTTGACTCGGCTACTTTTCGTGGCCGGTACAAGTTAAAGAATGGCGACGTTAGTTCTGGACAACGGAGCCTACACGGCGAAAATAGGATACAGTCAGGAGAAAGTCAGGTAAGTTGTTAGCAAGATGGCTAACGGCTCTGCTAATAATAAACGGTCCGTTCAGATCATTTGTCTGAAACACGTCCACCTGCAGAACTCTGTCACGAGCACAGCCCGTTCTCTCGTACGGAGGAAACCGAACTCCGGGCAGAGAGGGTCGGTTTGATGCTGTGGACGGATTGAAATGGACAAAAGGACGATGCAGAACATCAGTTAGGACCAAACATGAAGCTTGAAGGCTCAGTCTGAAAAATATCCACGATGACGTCCTCAAATGTTTTGTTTTGTCCACAACTCAAAGGTGCTCAGTTAAGGTCACACTCAAGCGGAAATCAGAGAGTTTTTACCCTTTTTTTTTCTTTAAAATGACTCAAATCAAATAATCAATTATAAAAATAGTTGATCAATTGATTATATTGCAGCTCTACAGGGACCATCAGAGCAAACCCATCCTGTATGTATGTATGTATGTATGTATGTATGTATGTATTTCACATCCAGAAGTCAGATCACAAAGGTGTTACAGGTGTCGTCTTCCTTCTCTCTTTCTGTCGCAGCGTCATCCCAAACTGCCAGTTTCGCTCCAAGACGTCTAGATTAAAAACCTTCACAGCCAATCAGCTCGATGAGATCAAAGATCCTTCGGGTCTTTTTTACATCCTTCCCTTCCAGAAGGTGAGCGAGTTTCACCTCACGTAGAAGCTGCTGCTGTACAGTGACTGGTTTCTATTTAGAGGTTCCTTCTCATTTGCGCTCTCCTGTACTTTCTCTTCAGGGTTATCTGGTCAACTGGGACGTCCAGAGGAAAGTGTGGGACCATCTGTTTGGAAAGGAAATGTTTAAGGTTTAGAGTTTGCTTCATTTTTTGTCCTTCATGTCCTTTCTTAACCACATTGTTCAGTCACATTGTCTACTAATCTAATCTGATCTCATCACCTCCTCCTCTGCTGGTGATGGTCTGTTCTGGGTCCAGGTGGAGTTTGCAGATACCAGTGTCATCATCACCGAGCCGTACTTTAACTTCTCCTCCATTCAGGAGTCCATGAATGAGATCCTGTTCGAGGAGTATCAGTTCCAGTCAGCTCTCAGGATCAACGGTGAGTCGATGCTCGACAAACATAGAGAGAGACGACACTTCCTGCTCCTCCTCTTGTCCTTCATTGCTAACTCATATTGGATTTTATGGTGCATTTAAGGTGGTTCTCGATATTAGTAGTGTTGCGGCGCTGTTGCAGATCGTGACTCCTCGTTCACCATTGTCAGGTTTAAACCAGAAAAAAGTTCCACACACTAGAACGTTTTCAGTATGAGCACAACATAACTCCGCCCTCGCCACTGGGATTGTCCTCTCTGTTGACCGTCTCCTCCCTGCTTTTCCTCACGTGTCACTGGCGTTGCTGTGTCAGGTTACTATGGTAATGAGACCTGACAGCAGAGTGCTGTGAATGAAGTGAAGTGATTGTTGTATGCTAGATAATGTTTCACTCTACACTGTGTAAATGTGACTGAGATCGGAACAAGTGAATCAATGAGAAATGAGATCTCATAGATGTATGAATCCATATTATGATTTCTTTGATTAATCCTGCAGTCCTGCTTATTTGCACTTGGTGATATTCTATAGAATGTTTTGTTTTACTACGCTGTAGAATTGTACTCTGGGAAACTGTTGTCCACAGATTTATTGTCACACTCCTGGAACACTGTCAGACTCACGATGGACACTTAAGAAAACACATTTCAGTGATGAATAACTTCACCTCCTCTTTCTCTGACTCTTTTCTCAAAGCCACTTGTTTTCTCTTTGTCCCTCTGTGTGTCAGATATGTGTTTAATCTCTGCTGAATTCTGTGTTCTGTGTTCTCCAGCTGGCTCTCTCAGCGCTCATCACTACTTCCACGCTAAACCCTCGGAGCTCTGCTGTTTGGTGGTCGACAGTGGATTCTCCTTCACCCACATCGCCCCCTACTGTCGCAGCAGGAAAATGAAGGAGGGCATCCGCAGGTCAGAGCACTGCAACACTGTCACTAACAGTAACAGCTACAGAATGCTTATGACCAATGACTTAATCTTGCCTTCCAGGATCAACGTAGGAGGGAAGCTCCTGACCAATCACCTGAAGGAGATCATTTCCTATCGGTAAACTCACCCCATTCAGTTCGGTTTGACTCTTTTTGTCTCAGGTGGCAGAAAAGTGGTTCTTTCCAGAGGTCAAATCATTTCACTTCCACCTCCAGAGAGGATATCTGAACATGAACTCAGTGATTCTTATCACTAAGATCAAATGACATAAAATAATCTCTCTTCCTTCCAGCCAGCTACATGTCATGGATGAAACTCATGTAATCAACCAAGTGAAAGAAGACGTCTGTTACGTCTCCTCGCAGTTTTACGAGGACATGGAGATCGCACAGTAAGAGAGACACAGCACAAACGGGTCCGAAGATCCCGTCATCGTAAATCATTTCAACAATTCTCCTGCAGGCTGTTTTCTGTTGACATTTAGGTAACTCTAGTTTATTAAAGGAATAGTTGAAACATTTAGTGAAGTCCTCTTCTTCTCTGAGAGTCACACGTCACACAGATTGTTTCCTCTCTCATGTCTGAACGGTAACGATCATGAAGCATTAAGACTGGAAACAGCAGCTCACTTAATGTGGAGAAAGACTGTCTTCTTTAAATATGCAAGACCCAACCAAAGGTTATGAAGAAGCACTTTCTCTGTTCATCATCACACTGCAGATCTGTCTGCAGAGTTTTATCAGGAGGTTCTGACAGGATGTGGTTCTATGTGCTCTGTTGTCAGGATGAAAGGGGAGGAAAACTCTGTGATGAGGGATTATGTTCTTCCAGATTTTAGCTCCATTAAAAAAGGCTTCTGCAAGGTGAGAAAACATTTTCCAATATTTGTCATTGTGAGTTGTTAATGCAGAGTGACACGTCAGTCTGCTCATCCTGGTTTTGTCTTTTGTGCACGTGGCTGCTGTTCTCATTCTTCCTCCTCTTTGGTCTTTCTGTCCTTCAGCCACGAGAGGAGATGGTCTTCAGTGGAAAGTACAAGACAGGAGAGCAGATCTTGAGGTTGGCAAACGAGCGCTTCGCTGTTCCTGAGATGCTCTTCCACCCGGCAGACATCGGCATCCAGGAGATGGGCATCCCGGAGGCCATCGTGGACTCCATCCAGTCTCTGCCAGAAGGTCACAGCACAGACAGAGTTTTCTGCTTTAGACATCATGTTTACAGCATCATACAACCATTAGCCCTGATGTGTGAAGTGTGACACACAGACACACTCACTGCTCGGGTCTCTGACGTCTAACAGTTCTTTTCTTATTCATGCCTTCAGCATGTGAACGTCACTCACTCACACACACACACACACACACACACACACACTGTTTGTGTGAGAAGCTGCTGACAGTGTTTTCTGCCATCAGACATGCAGCCCCACTTCTACCAGAACATCGTCCTGACTGGAGGAAACACTTTGTTTCCAGGCTTCAGAGAGCGACTGGAGGCGGAGCTGCGCTCACTCGCCCCCGCCCACCTCCCCGTGTCGGTCCTGCTACCTGCAAAGTAAGTTTGTCTCGTACTTGTAGTCATAGGTTTAGCTACATTAGCTGCTACGAACACACCACAATCTCCAACACAGCTGTCAGAGGAAGAGTTGCATTGTGGGCAATGTAGGCACCAGGTTTTGGCAAGGAAGTAGAATTGCTTTGGAAGAGGGTTCACTCTGGACAGATTTGAGAAACTGAACTTTGTATCAAACTTAATTTCTATCTTTTGTTGTTTATTTTTGAACCTTTTTAAAGAAGAGCCTGAAAATGTAAATGACAGTTGTCAAACCAACAATCTGTTGATCATAACTAATCCAGACGTGAGAGTCTAACAACAGCTCTCAGTTCTGAGAAGCTAGATTTCGAGAATCTTGACACCTCGTGCTCACTGCGTCCAGCGCTCTGTGACAGTCAGTAAAACAACTTAAACACTGGCTGCACTTCAGTGCTCTCATGTTGACAGACGAGACAAAGTGAAGTAGAAGTTATCTGGTTGTAACTGCAGTTATACGAGGAGCCCACTGTCACAAAGTAAATGAAAGTATGTCAGCAGTTCCTGTGGGGAATAATCATCACAGGACACATTCTTGTGAACATAGTTTTCATTAATGGTATTTACCGTCTCGCCCTGCAGTCCAATCAGTTATTCCTGGGAAGGAGGGAAGCTGCTGGCACACAGTCCGGACTACGACGAGATCGTGGTGACACGAGAGGACTACGAAGAGAACGGACATTGTATTTGTGAAGAGAAGTTTGATATTTGACTGAACTGAACCTTGTAGCTTCAGATTCTCCTGCGTCATCATGGACTCCTGCCAGCTCTCTGTTTATGTCTCTATTTCGATCCAATTACGGGACGAACTGGAAGTAAAACAAGAACTGAAATGTGTTTTTTCTGCAGCAGTTATATTTCAGTTTGTTGTGATATATTTTTATACATGTTGATGTGCTGATTGTTTGGCCTGTCGGAGAGTGATGGAGCCAGCACACACTGAGGCTTCCAACCCTTCCTGTGTTGTTCCGAGTATATTCTGAAATGAGACTAATACTAATTCATGAGTTTGATTCAAGTGTTGAAATATTTCAACTGTCAACATTTAAATGATAGGTGGCTCCTGTCTCTCTGCAAGATTTCAGTCTTTGTGTTTTATTTTTGGTCACATGCCATTTATTCTGCCTTTAATGGATGTTCTTTAAAAAGTACATTCATTTTATTACTGTCAAACTACAAGGGAATTCGGCCTAAATCACAAAGAAGAACAGGTTTTTCCGTTAGACTTGGAATGAGGTACATGTCGCAGGGAACACAGAAAAAGTAAAAATCTTTTCCCATGTTTGATCATATCATCATGGGAAAAGTCAGTTTCTTCTTACAGTACAGCTCATAAAAAATCAAACATCCAATATCTAAGAAAAAAAAGGATTTATGATACAGAAATGTCGACCTTCTTAAAGTATGTTCACTTGTGTACTCAAGACTTGGTCATGAACTTCTGCATCAGTGCAGCGGCATGGAGCCGAAAAAAGCACTACTGCACTCCAGGATATTCACATGTTTTGAGATGCACCTGGACTTCTAATCCACAAACCTTCATCACATCTCAAAGGAACAGTTCACCCAAAAATGTCACTTCAGTCAACAGAATCCTGTCTTTACATTAATTCATGAGTCACAATCACTTCATGAGATCATTTAGTCTGAGTACTAATTATAATTATACTTAAAACGTTTTACTGAAGTAACACTTTCAATGCAGTACTTGTATTACAGTATAAGTAAAGCGTGGTATTAGTACTTCCACTGAAGTAAAGGCTGTCTGCAAAGAAAACTCCGGCATGGTCCTTTAACCCGGCGCCTCGTTCTGGTTGTGGCGGGAAAAGAGTCGAAATTCGGAGAAGCTAGCGGTTAGCTTAGCTCGGTTCAGTTCGTGTTTAACCAGGTGAGTGTAGCTTCAGTCACAGAAAAGCACTGACGCCAGAAGCCACGGTAGGACTCCGCTTGATGTCAGGAAAGAACCGAAATTAAGTTGTGTCCGTTTGTTCGTGACATTTGTCAAAGAGAAGTAGCAGCAAACGCTAAGCTAATATTAGCATAAAGCATAGCCAGCGTATCGCTGGCCGCCATTAGCAGGCATCAGGACGGAACTAGCAGGATCAAGTGGTGTTAGCTGAATCTGAACTGACTGGAAGAATGGCGACAGCGAGAAAACAGGTGAAGAAAAAACACCCAGAAGAAAAAATAGATAAAAAAGTTTTTGATTTTACTGAAGAGGATGAAAAGAAAGAGCAGAGTGGCTCAGAGGACGATGTTCGAGAAGGTGAGTGAAGCTCATTAGCATTAGCATTAGCTGGCTTTAACGTCTGACAGTCAAGCTAAGTAAAGGACATTAACTTTACATTTTGCTCAATGTCGCTGTCACAAGAAGAAACTCCGATAGTGGAGAAGCAGGCCAAGAAGAGACCTGCTGCTGCCTTTGAAGAGGAGGGGGCTCTCGGCGCTGTGGGGTATTTCACATTAACTGCTTTATGAACCTTCATGTAACATTAGCTGCATCGAGTGTGTGCTGGTAACCTCAGGAAAAATGAACATTTGTGTAGATTAGCTAGCTAACATTTCTGTTTTCCACACTTTCAGAAATGAGGTTCAGTCCATGTTGGAGAAATTCGGAGGTAAGCGGCTCTGCAGGTGTGCACAGTCTGTGTCACTGAGTTAGAGCTGCACACTGGTACAACAATCATACTACCAGTTATTACACACATATATACAGAAGATGATTCCAATGTAATGATCATTTTAGCATCAACATTTTCACTTTCACTGAAAAAAACTATTCAAATCACAAAAATTTGAACTTTTTTAAATGTTTTCTTACATCTGGAGAACAAGATGAGGTTCAGGACGTTTCTGCAGCTCTTCACATTTTTAACTTTACTAAAACACTAAAACTACTTGTACTTATACTCACCCATATTGTGATTCAGATTATACTTTGATTAATTGTGCGGCCAAAGCCCTTGCATGTTGAAAAAGGGATTATAGATTATATCAAGTTAAGTTAGACCATGAAAGTTTGGTCTTATATTTAAGTTTACTAACTCTTCAGTTTTAAACCACAGAGTTGGTGAGTTTATAATTTATGCAGTTTTTTTTTGTCTCTGTGAAGAAAACATGGACTCCAATACATGTGAGCAGGTTGGCTCTCACTTGTTGTTTAAAGAGAAAACACTGTATAAAAATATGTTTAAACTCAAACTGAACTCAAACTATCAATGTCAGGACAGCGGAATCACTCGCCATCTTCCGCAAAAGGCTCAAGACTCATTTGTTCAGACTTCACCTCGACCCCGC
Organism: Lagodon rhomboides; assembly: GCA_039737535.1. Taxonomy (NCBI): domain Eukaryota; kingdom Metazoa; phylum Chordata; class Actinopteri; order Spariformes; family Sparidae; genus Lagodon; species Lagodon rhomboides. The sequence continues at coordinate 33,037,716 of CM077793.1, read as the reverse complement.
ATAGCATGACTCTAGTGACAAATGTACTTATTGTAAGTCACTTTGGACAAAAGCTAAATGCCCTAAATGTAAATGTAAAGCAATAATGAATTATTGAAATTCCAGCTGATATCAGCAAGGTGATGCAGGCCAAGAAGAAACGTCTGGAGTCTCTGACTAAGAACTACATGAAGGGGAGTCAACAAAAACTGGAGCAGCTGTGGAGCAACTATCACAGCCAGAGGTTTGACTCTCTCCTTCCTGCCACTTCAGGAACACCACAAAGCTGTGACAACTCGATGAAAGTCGTGACACCTGCAGGAAATGAATTTACTGCAGCAGGTTTAAATATAAGAAGACAACGTAACACAAAAGGGAACTACAGCTCCAGAATGTATGAAGTGTAAATGAATTGGAAAAGTCAGAAAATCTCAAAATTCAAGCATTATGAAGTGAAGATGAAGAGATTTGACCTGGTTTACTTTGTCTGACCTGCTTTCAAAAGATTTGGGAAAATCCCCAAAATACATTTTATTCATGAAAAGGATCAAATTTTAAGAAACAGAAACATATAATCAACAAATCACATGATCAAAGGAAAGTGGCGGTCAACAAAAACTACGGCGACGCACTCCCCTGCCTCCACCAACAACACGAAGATATTATCATTATACCTTAGTAATATTACAAACTTCAGTCCTTTCCAAATCCTTTCATGGCTCCTACATGAACTTAAAGGAGCAAAAGGACGACATTAATGATGATTAATATACATTTTCATCAATCTTCTGAGGTAAAAATATAAAGATATTTAAATAATGTGTTTAAATAGGAGTTTTATACTTCCACTCTTTATATCCAGTTTATTTTACTCACCTACATTTATTTAACAGCTTTAGTTACTTTACAGATTCAGATTAATGAAACTAAATATAATCAACAAATAAATGAGATTCCAGAAGGTTCACACAATAAAATGAGCTCCACCTTCAACAGCTGCAACATCCAAGTTATGAACACATTAATAATCATATCCAGCGTTATGATATATATTATTCTGAATGAACCAGCCGCACAATGAGTACTTTTACTTTTTGATACTTCTAATTTACTGAAGTAAAATTATAAATGCAGGACTTTTAATTGTAACAGAGTTCCTGTCCTGTGGCATCACTACTTTTACTTAAGTTAAAGATCAGAGTACGTCATCCGACTCTGTTTCAAATCCATGAGTTTAAAGTGTGTGTGTGTGTGTGTGTGTGTGTGTGTGTGTGTGTGTCTTCAGGCAGAAGATGACTCACCAGTACTCCCAGCAGGTGTCGTCTGCGCTCCAACAGTGGGAGGCCGAAGCCCAGCGAGCTGAAGAGCAGGAGGAGAAGCTCAATGTTTGTTCACTTCCTTTATTTATTGATTAAACAGACGCACAGGTTTGATGCTCGGTGACGTCTGGAGCTGCTTTTAAAAGAAAATCCCCTCAGGTCGTATTTATAGTCAGATCTCATCACTGAAAAAATTGAAAATAAGACTCAGGAAAGCATATCAAATTGTACTCATACATCCCAGCAACCTAAATACGCCTGATTTTTTTCATCATGATCTCTGTGTTATTTCCTGAGAGATTAAGTAAAAATGTTAAAGAAAGTGAGAATAAATCCTCTATCCGTCTTTTTATCTGGATCCACACTTAAAGTTAATGGGGTCTGTCTGTAATGGGGCACATCCTCCATCCAGGTTTGGTGGAAATCTGTTCAGTACTTTTTGTGTAATCGTGCTGACAAACCAACAAACAGACACAGGTGAAACATTACCTTTCTGTTGGAGGTAAGAAAGTTTTCCACTGCTTTGTTTTGGTAAGATCAGTCATGAGAAGTGTTGCTGCGTTTATCTCTTCAAAATGTAAAATAAGTATGTGTATGTGATTATTACATCGTGAAGAGCTGAAAAAAGAAAACCAGTAAGAATTCTGAATCACTGAAAAGGGAGAATAAATACCTTGGTCATGTGACTTTACTCCACTACATTTCAGAGGAAGATAGTGTGAAGAAGGATCTGATTACTTGCTTTAACCTGTGTCAGTCAGAGTAAATTAAAGTAAAGTGACGTCCTGATGAATGATCCTCAGTGTTTCTTCTGTGTGTAGAGTCTGTTCAGACAGCAGCAGAAGATCCTGCAGCAGGCCAGAGTGGTGCAGAACCAGAAGCTGAAGACGGTCAGAGAGCTGTACGAGCAGTTTGTGAAGGTGACGATGTGTGAGCTGTGTTTTCATACAATATGTCACATTCTGATGACACCTGCAGAAAGAAATGGAGGTTTTACCATATATGATATAATAATCCATCCAAAATGTCTTCTGAGCTACAAATCATGTTACAGAACTGCAGGAAGGAAATTAGATTGATGTATTTGTCATCTGAATTCTTCAATTAGGAAAGAAGTCAGACTGAATCACATTGTGTATTTCCTCCAGAACATGGAGGAAACGGAGAAGAGCCATGATGCTTTCCTGCAGGGGGCGCAGCAAGAGCTGAGAAAGGAGATGGCCACACTGCAGAAGAAGATCCTCATGGACACGGTGAGAGGAGAGTGAAGCTCGATTTCGCTTGACTACAGTAAACAGCTGTGCATCGGGTCTAATCCATGCTCCAGCAAGGTTTTATTTCTGTTACCTTCAGTGAGGCGTAAACTGCTCAGACAGCTCCTTAAATATCTCGCTGCATTTTTGCTTTTACCTTATTAACTGTATCTAAATTGATTGATCAGCTCTCAGTCTGTTAGTGAACAGCAGATTGCCGTAACCAACCACAGTGGGATGGTAAATAAAACCAATCAATCAATACAAATACAACACATTAAGTCTAAATATATAATAAATAATAACATTATGTATACATACAAGGAGAAGTAAAAACTCACAGGAAAGAATCTGTTTATATTATATTTTATCATATATATAAATCTGTGATGATGTCAGAGGTTGCTGATGTCACATCCTCTTGTCTCCACAGCAACAGCAGGAGATGGCCACCGTCCGTAAGTCGCTGCAGTCCATGCTCTTCTAGACTGCTGTCACCACGGCGACGGAGCTAGTTCTTATTTTAAGGCTGCGTTCTTGGTCGGGGTTACCATGGTTACTGTAGTTGTAGCCCTGTAGCGTTGTCATGTTGTCCTGAGTTCTCTGTTGTGTTTCAGTTGATTCCTCAGTGAGACAGAACAGCTCGTTCTGCTGTGGTGTTGCTTCATGTGGGTCCACTAGAGAGAACAGAACACGTCTGGAAAGACTGTTAGTCGTTAAAAGATTGGACAGCTTGTAAAATGAGTTATATTACAAACAAACACACGATCTCTTCATACAAAAGCTTTGTATAAATTAATTGTTGAAACAAACTGGAAATCATTTTGACCCCCTGTGAGAGAGAGAATTAAATATACGATTGTTTTTCTACAGCTCGGTTTGGTGTTTTTTTATTGTAACATCTCCAGTCAAAATGTTCACTTTGATAATTCATATTCAGTGTGTTGTTGCACTATGGTCAGAAGTCCACACATCGTTTTCTACAGTAGAAGAACTGATTCAACGTCTTTACTGAGCAGCAACAAAGTGAGAATATAAGAAAATCCAGGCAGAGGGCTGCAGCGGCTCTGCACACTCCCTCTCTGTCTGTTTACGTCTTCTTACGTCTTTTACGTGTTTCGTCTATCAAACTAAAGTAACGAGTCTGTTTTGAAAATGTGAGGAGGAGAAAGTTCAGATGTAATGTTAACAGAAAGGTCCAACAACAGACTTCAGGAGTGGACCAGATCCAGGACCAGGACTTCGAAACTTGTTTTTCCAATGATGCAAAACACAACCAAAAGAAACATTTAGCGACTGGATACAGAGAAGACATGGGATGGATATAAAAGTACTTCAGTGTGTGTGGAGGGAATTGATTGGGAAAACCTGATGGTTATCTACAGTTTCAGTCTTCTAATGTATTATGTAAGAAATTATATTCAGTAATCACAGGTGGCTTATGGGTTGTTATGTGGTTGTATGCACGTGTGTGTTTTGAATTAACTTTAGAATATATCAATCCATTTAAAAATGTACTGAATTGACTTAATATTACAATACCTCTAGATGTGAAAACGTCCCAACTGAGTCTAATTCACCTCATCTCACAGTTAAAAATGAGACAGTTGGGGAATGAATGTGTCCTGAGACCCTCGAGTTAAAATCTGGTTTTAATATCTTTATATTATATGTTTCAGTTATTACTTTTATTATTATTAATCAAGTTATTTCAAATTAACTGTTAGTAATCCTGCACTGGTTGGTTTCTGACACTCATGACTGAGAATATGTTTCGGTGTTTCTTTTAACTCATTTTTCAACAAATTCTCATATTTAAAAAAATATATATATATTTTTTACAACTAATAAAGAAACAACTATCCTCAGTTTATTTGCCATCCATTTACATAAATAAATGTAATAATTAAAGTTTATTCACAGCTCAAATATCCACTGGTGTTACAAAATGAATTAATTGAGCTGTAGTTTGAACCATAAGAACAGCTTTTTGTGTGTTTTTCTCATCTGAAAGAGAAAGCTAAAATTCAAAGTCAACAAACGTGAACAGGAATTTTCGGTACTTTTTTTGGTGTGACACCGGAAGTGCCCGAGCCTTTTCGCGGTGCACTTCCTGTTGTGATTCCAGCGGTTACTTTCGGCAGCAGAGCGTCGTTCACCAACCGAGAAGGACCAAAACCGCAACGTTTAAACGGTAAAGTGAACAAACATCACGTTTATAATCCTGATATCAACGGAAGAAGTAAAGGTTTATTGATTCTCACGCAGATTTATGTTCGTGTCCGTTTATCTGCGGCTACTTTGGCTAACTCACCTCTCTAAGCTAACTGCTAACAGACGGAAGATACCGAGTTTAGTTTAAATTTTTTTAATGAAGCAGGTTTTGTAACAACATATTTGACTTTATTGGACTCTTTGGTAGTTTTCTGTGTATGGTACATTAATAAGTTTGATCTCTATTAACGTCAGGTATGGGATTAATTAATCGAAGCTTTGTGTCGGATGAAGTTTCAGCTGCTCAGCTAATTATTAGTCACGACCTGTTCTGTAATTCTCTCTCTGCAGACATGAGTTTGGGCTGGAGGTGATCACAGAGTCAGGAACGACGTGTGTAAGACTCCTGAAGGAGGCCATGGAGGAGCCCTGTTCGTCGGAGCCGGACAGTCCTGGAGGTCTGAACCGAGGCTGCCTCCTCGACCCGGCTGACGTCCTCTACCACGATCTGTCCGTCATCGTCCCGGAGACACCCAGGTGACCTGGACTCAACTCACATACTGTAGAAATGTTAACTAGTAATACAGGGAACACTTTAATATGTGACAGCAGAGACACTACAAACCAAATCCTGTCGTTAATGTGTTTCAGATGAGCCAGTAGATGCATAAATTAAACCATTAACAATAATAGTAAACTTTGTTTCTAGAACACCTTTAAAAACAGAGTTTACCAAAGTGCTTTGACAGTCAAACAAAAGCAGGAAACTTGGGGAGATATGACAGAATCAACAGTCGAACAAACACAAGGAAGTCAAGTCTGAGGTTAAAACAAGAAGACAGAACAGAAAATGTAAAATCCCAGAAAGTTAACATGAGAAATAAATGAAAGAATAAAAGCAGTAAAGGACGATTAGAAGACGACGTCACATCAGAGGACTTAAGAACAGATAAAATGATTATGAGCAGTAAAAGAAACGAAAGAAGAAAGTTCAGCTATAAAATGACGACTGACAGACGATCACTCTGAAAGTGAAAGAACATCAGGGTAATTCCAGAGAATACTTCCTTTTTCTTCAGAGTGAAGATCTGCTGTGATTAAACACCAGCTCAGCGTCAACAGCACCAACAAACACCGGCATCAAGTTACACTTCACACGACGTCCATGACAGAACAGACGACACAGAGAGAACAGAGAAGAGTTAACTACTGAAATCACAGAGGAGCAGCGTCCATGCTGAATGTGGGAAACTCTTTTCAGACACAGGTGGAATATGTGACACTGTAGGATTCATCGTCCTGTTAGAGTGACGCCTTTTAGTTGTTCAGACAGAGAAACATTTATATCACTGTTCCTCCTGACTTCAGTCACAGCGGCTGAACATTTACAGAATGAGACTGTCGGACTGTTCAGACTCGGGAGGATGAGTCACATCAGCTGCTGACTGACAGGACTTACAGTCCCACACTGATTTAGATGAACACTGCACTTAGTGCCTCGTGGATACCAGAATACTGATTTCATTCATTGATGTTGATGTCAAAGTGCAACCTGCATGTTTCTGGTTATTATAAAAGTGTAAACCTCAAATCAGATGTGTGGAAGTAAAGCGAGTTGTAAACTAAAGACGGCTGATGATGTGTTTGTGCAGTAGGATGCTGATGATTTGTGATTGCCTTGTTTAAGATGGTTGGGTCTTTGCTTTAAAAACGTGCGTCCTGTTTGTGATGCAATACAAATAATTGTTTCTTAACAAACTGTAAGGTGAAGAGATTCTGTTTGTTTTAGTGCCATTTAAAGAGTTTTAGACAAAACAACCAACCTGCTGATTTAAAGTAAAAATGTGTTTGTTTCAGCCCCAAACTTGGCAAACGGAGGAAACACAGTCGCATCGCAGAGGAACATTTCAGTCCTGTAAGTCACGTGTTGTCAGACTCTGATCCTCCATCAGCTCTGTGTCCAGGTGTTGACTGCTGTACCTGCCGTCCTCAGGTGGCGGTCAGCGGCTCTCCAGGACCACAACAACTCTCTGCCAGCAGCGAACGAGGGTTTTCACATAAATCCAAGCGCAGACGGCTGGCTGCAGCGATGGCAGAGCAGAGTGTCGGCTTTGTTCCAGCTTCTTCTCTACGGTCTTTCCCTCTGGGCAGTTGGCTGGAGGCCCCTCTGTCCACTGCATCCTGTTCATCTTCGTCTTCGTCTTCATCTTCGTCTTCGTCCTCCTCCTCCTCCTCCTCCTCCTACCTCACACCAGTATCAGAAGAGGAAGTGGAGGAGGTGGCTTCTGCTGTGGCGGGCACCACGGCAGATCCTAGTCCTGCTTATTACAACGGGAGGAGGAAGCAGAGTCCGACAGCAACGGTGTCAGCGTCACCCTCACCACCAGCAGCACCACCCGCCTCCGACTCTCTGTCCTTCCTGACTGCAGAGGAGAGGCGGTGGCTGAATGGGGAGCAAGGAAACACCTCAACAGGTGAGGAGAAAGTGCACACATGTGTCTGTCACAGCCTCGGAGTCATAATTCAGTAAAATCTACGATGAATCAACTCGTTGTTCTGTGTGGCGTTAAAGTTACACTGAATGAGTGAACCTGCAGAAGTCCTGTATTCATCATAATTAGCAGAAGTTAAATTATTGATTCAGAAATCAGATTTTGTCCAAAACTTGAATCAGTTTCTGTCCTGATGAGAAGTTTTTCAGATTTCAGTCCCTCTTCTTCGGTTCTGATCAGTTATTTGTGCTGCAGCGGCGCCGGAGCAGATCGTCATCAGTGACGACGAGGAGGCCGCGGTTCGCCTGGTGCAGCTGGAGGAAGACGAGGTGCTGGCTCGAAGCCTGCAGGTAAGATCCTTCACCTGAGGTGCTGCACACAAACCGCTGACCTGAGCAGATTGTGGAAATGTTCATGATGCTCTTTGCTCATTCAGGCCCAGTTTGACCAAGAGGAGGCACACAGCAGACACCAGCACCACCACCACCATCATCATCATCTTCTTCATCAGCAGCAGCAGCAGCAGCAGAGCCATCAGAGGGTGAGACACACGTTTCTACCTGTGAACAAAGCAGAGTCAGAGTTAATCCTGCTGTGATGTACTGTGTGTGTGTGGAGTGTGACGCTGTGGAGTGTGACGCTGTGGTGTGTGACGCTGTGGTGTGTGACGCTGTGGTGTGTGACGCTGTGGAGTGTGACGCTGTGGAGTGTGACGCTGTGGAGTGTGACGCTGTGGAGTGTGACGCTGTGGAGTGTGACGCTGTGGAGTGTGACGCTGTGGTGTGTGACGCTGTGGTGTGTGACGCTGTGGTGTGTGACGCTGTGGAGTGTGTCGTTGCAGTATTACTCCTTCATGGAGAACAGCTGGATGCCTCACCTGCTGGCTGCCGTCTCTCCTCTGGTCGGATTAGAAGACGGTAAGATAGTAAACACACATCCTGAATTTAACTGCTCAGCAGAAAGCCTTCACGTTAGCTTGGCAGCGTTAGCAATGTTAGCTAGTGCAACAAACTGTCAGCCACATGAGGGAGCAGACGATGAACTGAAGCCACAGTTAGTTACTGATCAGTATGTGTCTGATCACAGTGCAGCAGAATGACCTCAGGGTTTCATTAAGAGGGAGGAGGAGGAGGAGGAGGAGAAGGAGGAGGAGGAGGAGGAGGAGGAGGAGGAGGAGGAGGAGGAGGAGGAGGAGGAGGAGGAGGAGGTCGTGTCAGCTGATGTCAGTCAGGTGTAACTACAGACTGTGTCACTGTGTTGCAGACTGCGTCGTCTCTGAACCCAGAGCAGGAAAGGCGGACTCCTCCACTAACAATAAAAGCTGCTGTACAAAGACAGATTATGACAGGATGTAAATACACTGATTGGCTGTTGCTGTTTGCACAGAAATGACTGGTCAGCGCAGAAGACGTGGGCGGGGCAGGAGAAGGAACGACCTGCCCGAGTTTTCAGGAGACGTTCAAGGAAACGACTACGAGGTAAGAAAGAAGAGACGACCCCTCAGATCTCCTGCAGTGTGTCTGTCACCTCCTCGGTGTGAACACAGTGAACACCAGCAGCTCACGTTCAAACAAATCTCCTGCTGGTCTCGTCTGTCAGGCTCTGCTGGCGTTCGAGGAGCGTCAAGGTGCCGTTGTGTCCAAGAAGTTGAGTCGGAGGGAGATCCAGAGGTTTCCCACCAAAACATTCCAGTCTGCCAGCAGCGCTGGAAACACTCAGTGAGTCCTCAGCTGGTCTGACAGGACCAGGACCAGGACCAGGACCAGATCTTCAGGATTCTCTGCATGTAGTGAAGCTGATTGTGTCTGATGCCGACTCTCTGCTGACTGTTGACAGGTGTCAGATCTGTTTCTGTGACTACACCGACGGCGAGAAGCTGAGGATGCTGCCCTGTTTCCACGACTACCACGTCCAGTGTATCGACCGGTGGCTGAAGGTAACGCACATCATGTTCTGACACAAAGACTGAGAGCGTTCAGCTGGATGTTCACACTGATCCCACTCTCATATCTGCATGTTACATATGACAGATGGATTTATTAGAGAACAGCGACGGCCACCAGAGTTTTCTTTTTCCCTGAGTTTGATTTATTGATGGCAGACGGGATGTTAAAAAGATTTTCTACAAATCGAACAAAACAAGCTTCTGAAGTCATTTACCAAGCTGAGCTTCACGGCTGCAGCAGAATCTGTCTGATAGAAGTCATTTAATCCTCCGTCTGTCTCGCATCAACTGCTTCAGCTTTCATTTCTGGAAAACATCAGACTCTAGTAAAAAATGTTAAAAGAATTTCATGTACGCAGGTATTTTTAAAACAAAACAAAAGTTAGTTAAATGCTTTTAATGTGAAGCTGCAGCAGCAGGAAGTGAATGGACACGGCGCTCTGCAGAAGCTGGAGCACCAGGTTTTATCAGTGTGGGTTCAAACGACACAAGGTTCATGTCATGTGTTTCATGCTGGGCTTGACATTTCATTTGTGTTTCTGACCTAAATGCTGAACATGTAGCAGTTATTTCAGTATTGTGATCATGACTGTTCTCCACCCGCCAGGATAACCCCACCTGTCCCATCTGCAGAGCCAACCTGGCTGACGGAGACTCCCTGGAACCCCACCACCTCTGACCTCCTCCGGGGACCCAGCGTGACACTGTAGTTGGATGAAAGACGACTCATCACCTCACAGCTCGTCTTTTTTTATACTTTTATTTAACTGTTTTGTCTCCGTGCTCCACGAACTCTTCAGGAATCAAACCTTGGAGCTGCTACAGGTTTAGTTTTGTTCTGAGAGGACGGCGTTCCGCTCTGTTGTTTAATGAGCCTGAAATAAACTCTAAGACTTTTCCTTGTATGTTTAACTCATTTGTTAAAAACAGGATGAATTAGTGCTTCTCAGCGACTGACTGACATCAGTGAACATGAGTCTGCTGAGGTTCTCAGTCCTCGTAGTAGCGCTTCTTCATGGCTCTGTATTTCCTCAGGTAGTAGAGCGCCTCCAGCTCTCGGGCCACGTATTCCCCCCGAGCGATCATCTCCTTGATCCGCTCCGGGTCCTGCACGCCTTTGTTTTTCGTGAACGCTGCTCTCAGACGGTCCCTGAAGTAGTCGCCACCTTTGGGATACTCTCGTCCGAGGTAGAGGAGCTGTGGAGGCACACGGGAGGAGAACATTAACTGCTGCTGCTTCCTTCATCCGTCACGTTCTACTGAGGTGTTTCCTCCTGAACACCTCCTCCCTTTGTATTCATGTGGTTTATTCTGATTTATTAAACAACCAAGCAGTTTATTAAGTTCGTCACATTAGCTCACTGTTCTCCACCTGCACCGATAATTACAACCAACAAGATAACGCTGTTACTCTGATCTGTATGAACCCGTCTCTCTCCTTCAGCCTCTCCTGTTTCTGACTCAACAGCTGGTGGAGGAAAAAGGTTTTGAAGAATAATCTGACTTTTTTATGCAAGGCTCATTTTTCTTAGTGTTTGTTTTTGAATATTCATTTTGAGGAGAGGCTGGAGCTCTCCACGACCTCACGCTCCAAACACATCCAACTTAAAAATGTCTTTTTTCACACGAGGAAAGAAAATGACAGAAAAAATAAAATTCACTTCACACGTGTTGTTTTTGTGTGAGTGAGAAATATATTTTCATTCATTTTAACCACACGAAGTCTCTCACTTATTTCTTTTTTTACAAATGTACATAAAAATTCATGAGTGAAGAAAGTGTTGATGGGGGATTTTCTGTGTGTTTGTGAGACGAAGTTCACAACTCGAATCTTTTTAATGATTCCTGGATGAAAATAAATTCACTCAGTTTCACACATGTATTGTTTTTGATTAACTCGCAATGATTCTGTTCAAAAGATAAATTTAACATTTCGGAATAAAACAAATTCAATCAGCTTCTTAAAGAAAAAAACAAAACAGAAAATATCCCCCATCTTCTGATTGGTTTCTTCATCAGTGAAATCGAGTGAGAGAAGTTTCCATGTGAGATTTATTTTGCTGTTAAAATGTCATTTTGACCAAAAAAAAGGAAAACATTTTTTAGGATTACGTTTGCGCTGCTGTGCTAGGATGTATTCTCTCCTAACAAACACACACACACACACAGACTCACATTTTTGTAGAGTCGGACGACCTCGGCCCTCAGAGGATTGGCCATCGTCCCAGAGGGGCGGTCAGAGCTGCAGCACACAGATCAGTTACAGTCATGTTCAGACGGTGACGGGCAGGCAGATGTGTTCACAGAGTTAATGTACTCAGTTACTTTAAATAAACACATTTAATCAGTTACTGTCATTTCTGAGCTACTCTGACTCACAACATTTCAGAGAGACACTCCTCTCTTCACTGCTCGTCTCTGAAAGCTTTACTTTTCACATTGTGTTGCTCATCGATATCACAAATCTGTCATAAATAACAGATCAATGAAGATGTAGTAATATACTTTAAAGTGGCTAACTATCTGTATGTTATTGGAGCACCACGATGCCTGAAGCCTCGTCCACAGTCCCAGTTGATCATTATCTTTGTGAGGCATCATAAACTCAAGACGGCAGAAGGACGAGGAGAAATATCTGCTTTACTCTGAAACTCCAGATGGGTGAGAAATATTGTTCATTCAGAGAAGGTGTTCGAAAAACTTTGATCCACATTTAATAACATTTTTCTTGTAAAAATGTTTTCTACTGCCTGTTTAGATTAGAGGTTACCACCTCTGCCACGGTTTGTTTGTTGGTTTGTTTGTTTGTTGGTTGGTTTGTTTGTTTATTTGTTGTTAGAGTGGACACAAATAACAATCTGGATCGAGTTGATTTAAATCTGTTTTATTTTGGATTAACCTTGGCTGATTTAAAGAGGACTGTTGGACCTTGGCAGAAGTACGTGCTGCTCTAGTTTTATATGTTCTATCTGAAGTTATGATATAATTTACATTTAAATAGTTTAACCAAACAAAATAAATACACTTTTTTATTTAGTTGGGCATTATGTAGTTTAATATTTACAATATTAATGAGGTGATAATACAAACTTTGTTCCATCAGTGAATAAACGAGCTGCTCTCAGAGGAAGATAAGCTTCCAGAACACTGTTTGAAGCTGAGAGGTGGCAGGGTCCGCCACATGTAAACACAGTATAAAGTGTGTTGTCCTTTAAGGTCAGTTTGTTTATTCAGTCATGAAAATAAAGAGAGTTTGTTTATTTAGTTTGTTAATCAGCCAATGAGGATCTTTGTCTGCTCATTAACATTTCTTCACTAAACTACAGACTGCTCCTTTAAAACATAAAATATATAAATACATCGGCCACACTGTACACGGTCTCCCACTCTGGAGACACCTGGAGACACCTGAACACCTGGAGACACCTGACTGAACACGACACTTAGACTTTTAGCTTCAGTGTTGTTCTGAGAAGACTTGAACAGATTACAGACTCTTTCAGACGTGAAGCTTGTGTGAAGACAACAGGCGTCGGTGCTAACAGACCAACGTGAGCTAACAACTAGTTAAATGAACGTTAAGTTTCCAGCGGACGATGAGACGAGCAGACATTACTTATCCAACATTAACACACACTAGTTGGAGTATTTAAGTGTAAGCAGCGATGTTAATGCAGTTTATACTCAGTTATGTCATCCTACCTGTCTGTGACCTCCGGCAGCTGCTGAACCTTCTGCGGGACAAAGTGCACTTCAGTGACCCGCTGAGTTAGCTAACGTCACATTAGCGGCTAACGTCACATTAGCTAACTTCAGTGCGCTGAAAGCGTTAAACTCGCTTCGTGTCGGTCAGTTTGTGTCTGTGGTTCGTGTCAAACTGTTCACCGAGGTCAGCAGCAGCTGTAGAATGACTGACGTCACACGGTGCGTTCACATTTAAACTTTAATAACGAGCTGTGAAACTTTACAACGGAGAGTAAACAACCAAAGACACACGCGCAAGGATAGTAATCCACCAAGACAGACAACCAACGGGTCCGCTGACGCTTCCGCACATGCGCACACCACATCTACTTACAGAGCAGCTAGTAGACTGAATTACCTTCTGAATCTATACGATGTTCAACAACTTTTGTTCACAACATAAATGAGTAATGTTCGGCTGACTCATTAATATCAAAAACAGACCATGGCATTTATTATTTTTTTAAGTAATAACAAACGATGTTGATGTTACAGCGTTCGCGCTTTTTATGTTCAACACAGTTCTGTTCTGTTTGTCCCTCCTGGCTTTCCGTAGTGGCGGTTTATTGGCTGCAGGCGGACCACAAAACAAAACAGCGACAACAACTTCACTTATTAATTTATCTTCCAGGTATGTTCGACATGTTTTACAGTTAGGACTCAATCATTTGAATGGTTTCCGAGAAGTTTCCGCTGGTTTCGTCTCGTTTAACAAAATATAACGGCTGTTCGCTAACTTTAAAACTGGCTAAAGCTAATTTTGTCTCCTGTTGTGGCTAACGTTAACTGTTAGCTAGTTAGCGCTAACTTACTTTATCTGCTGTTGGTTAGCTTAACTGGCGGTTAACTAGCTAAAACTACGATCAGCTCACCAGGTGCTGCTGCTGGTTTTCAGTCAAACTTTAATTAGTGATCTACTGTTTGGTAGTTTGAAGCGTTTGCCAGCTGCCTGCAGCCCTGACACTTTTTCCTCTATCAAACATATCGAGTGTCGGTCAGCTGGTGACAGTCCAAGCTAATTGTAACTGATGTGTCACTGACAGTTAAAGTAATCACGTTACTTCTCTAGTTTACCAGTGTAGTCAGTGTGGACAAAATAAAACCCCAAATCTAAGCGACCTTTTGAAACTAGCACCTGTTGCTTTCATGTAACATTTTTGTCCGATTGACCTGTGGAGACATGTTTTCAGAGTCATGTCTAGCAAGATATCATAAATTACAAATATGTCTCAAGAGCAGGGAGGTAGCCCGACCCCACCCATCCATCAGAACACTGTGAAGAACAAAGTATGAATCTGTGAATTTTGACAGGACCAAATATCTTTTTTGAATTAATAACAGTGACAGCAAATAGGTGAAAATTGGACTCAAGTTCCTCAAATAATAAATAAACTACACAGTATTTATTACCCTGATGTGTCTCCAGGCGCTGTCATGGAGGAGGTGACCCGCCTGGTGTCGACCGGCGACTGTGTGAAGATCTGGGATTCAGTTTCTATGGCACCGCTGGAGCAGTTTAACCCACATAGCGTCAGCCACCCTGTGACTCAGGCCTGCTGGAGCTCCAACAGTATCCTGATGAATGGATGGATCCAGTGGCATGATGCTGAAATACATAATAGTATGAATCAATAGGTCGATTTACACATTGTTATGTTAACCACATATTTAAATTATGATCTGTTTAGGGCTTTCTGAAGCCCGTGGTTTTATTTGTACAACCAACAGGCGAAAACTTAAATATACTGAGTTTATTACCACATAAGAAAAATAAATTGTTGCAGTAAAAAAGCTGGAACCAGAAATGAACCAGAATGTTTTTTGTTTTCAGCTTAAATTGCTCGAGCACCTGGCCGCGGCAGGAGGTGTGAACATGATATCTGAGACACAACCTCAGGGAACATCTTCAGATTTGGCACAAACGTTGACTGAAGGATTAACTCATTAGAATTTGGTGGTCAAAGTTCACTGTTACCTCACGTTGTTCCAATCAACATAATTGAGCTATGAAGCCAAATCAGTTTACTGTGAATCCAGTTTAAATGTTATTGTCAGGTGTGTAATCCAATGTCAAAAAAGATTTCATAAAGCCTTTGTAAACTGGTGATAGCTGACCAAGAGATCTTCAGGAGCAAAAGATGAACCTTGACCAGATCTTTCAGACCAGTACCTGGTGAGCGCCAGCAGCAGTGGAGACAAACTGGTGGTTTCCAGCCTCAAATCGACTCCTGTTCCAGTGGTGGAACTGGGTGATGGGGTGAGCGCACAGCTTTTGTTTCCTTATCGCTGCAGTATGAACACATCGTGACATCAGAGCTTCCAATAGATGTAAATGGAATAAACCTTTCTTACTAATTATTTGTAATTATCCATTCAGAAAAAGCAAACCCGCGTGTGTCTGAGCTCATCGTCTCAGTTTCTGGTCAGTGGAGGTCTGGATCACTGTGTTCACATCTGGGACTTGAAGACCAAGAGACTGCACCGCTCCCTCAAGGTGAGACCTTGTACAGGACAGCCTGCTGAAATACAAGTCAGAAAGAACATTACACCAATGTGAGGCTGCAACTAAGGATTGTTTTCATCATCCATTAATCTGTCCACAATAATTATTTCCTCAGTTAATCGATTAGTTGTTTGGTCTGTAAACTGTAAGAAAATGTCCATCAGTGTTTCAACAGGCCGGTGGTATTCAGTTAACTGTCATAGAGGAAGAAACAAACCATAAAATCTTCACATTTAACAAGCTGACATCTTCTGTGTGTTTTATGTTGCATGCTGAGTCGTTTGAGATGATACTTGATGTAACCCCCCCCCGTCTCTCAGGACCATAAAGAAGAGGTGACCTGTGTGTCCTTCAACGCCAATGACAGCTACATCGCCTCCGGTTCCACCAGTGGAGATCTGGTCCTCCACAGTCTGACCACCAACCTGTCCAGCAAAGCCTTCGGCCACGGCAGCAACCAGGTGAGACAGTGTCTCACAAATATTCTGTCACAAGACTGTTGCAACTGTTTCGATGCACTTTGTGTCACATAAGCTCGTCTGCAGTGAGAGATCAGTCCACTCTTTCTGTCTCTCTTCTCTCTTCTTTGCTGCTTGCTGTATTTCTGGTTTATTGCCAGTATACACAAGGTATTTGTGTTTCTTGTGAATCTCACTGTTGTCCAGTCAGCAGAAAAGGATTCAGAGCCCAGCAGTCTTTAAAGTGAATCACAAGCTGATGTTGCTGATCGGTCTGCTGTTTTCCATGAAGACTAACAGAACTCCTGTTTAATCTTCAGCCCATCCATGACCTGAGGCTGTCCGCGCTGAAGCGCTCCCTGCTGGGCAGTGTTTCTGACAGCGGCACTGTGGTGCTGTGGGACGCCAACACCCAGAAGGAGATCCACGTGTTTGACAGCGCCCATAAAGCCCCGGGGTCCGGCTTGGCCTTCTCCCCTGCCAGCGAGCTGCTGGTGGTCAGTGTTGGCTTGGACAAGAAGATCGTGTGCTATGACACGGCCAGCAAGATGTAAGACCGATGTAACGCTGCTGAGGTTTGATGATGCTTCAGCTGACAGAGAGTAACTGTTTATAGCTTCAGATGAGCTGACTGAGGACGGATCATAAACCACGAGTTATGTAAATGATTATTTTTACTGAATCACTGTAAGTTTTAGTAGTGAAACCGCTGTGTTGTACGTTTTTGTCAGCTGTAGTAATGTTTAGGTGTCTCTGTTCGGACTCTAAATAGAAAAATCCATCAAAATGAGCCTTCAGTGTGGAAAAGCAGAAGCAGGATCAGTGATTCTCACAGTGGTTTTTATTTGATTTTATTTTATGTGCGTTCGGCACACAACCTAAGAAAGAATCCATAAACTCAAAATCGACACAGCTTACCAGTAGGTGAAATAATGAAATATCACAGAACGATAATCATCTAAAAATATCATTGTTTCACAGTATCACAGTGTGCGGTCTAACATCAGAATAGTATTTCTGTTATTATTGTTATTATCAGTTCCAGTGAACTTTTATTAGGATGAAAACAAGTGTGTTATATTTGCACAAAATATATTTTTTACCTTTTTATAAGTGAGTTTGTTAAAAGCCACAGAAAAGTTCCACCTCAGAAAATAGTTAAGTCGATCAAACTGAATGGTCATTTGTTGATTTTCACCTGTGTGTGTATCAGCTGTTTAATGTGTGTGTGTGTGTGTGTGTGTGTGTGTGTGTCTCCAGTGTCCTGAGGTCAATCCGGGTCGACAGTCCACTGACCGCAGTAGACTTCACTCTGGATGGTACTGGTCTGGTGGTGGGATCCACTCAGGGGAAGATCTACCATTACGACCTGAGGAACTCCAGCGCCCCCACCAGGATCACTGTGGCACATAAAACCTCCGTCACCTGCCTGCGCTTCCAGAGCAACAGCAGCAGACTCAAGGTAGCAGCAGACCAGACGTCAGGCCAGACGAGTCCAAGTCTGTAATGAAGCTTTATCAGTAAACAGGCAGCGAGTCTCCCTGAACTCGCTGCTCCGAACGGTAATCTGTGGAAACACTGGATTTAAACTGCTGCTTCTCTGAACGTGAAAACATTCTCTTTTATTCTGACCAAAAAGGGAAATTTAAACACATAACATCGAATTTAAAATTCATCCCTTAAATGTGATTCTCAATGACTGAGTGTCAATAATCCCATTTAAAAATGAAAGATTGTTATTGTGGCTTTGATACACATAATACATAGTATGTATCTCTTTAAAAGCTCTTCATAAATGCTCAGACTGGGCGTCAAAATCTAATATCAAAAAATATATATTATTATATTTTTGACCAAACGCCTCAATATCAACATTGTGACATGATTGTGACACTGAGATTTTAGATCATTAATCATCAGTATGGAGGATATAATGATTAAGTATTAGAAGAAGTAGTCAGGTCAGAAAATGAAGTGACTTTACTGTAATGAGCCTTTAAAACCAGGAACAACACATGACATATGACCACATCAACATCTAATCTAATTTCATATCAGGACAACGATGTAATATCGATGTATTGTCAGATTTCCCTTTTCACCGGTGGTGATTGGTCCAGATTGTCAGCAGGGTTTTCTATTGGACGCTCTGACCCTCAGAGATAAAGTCAGTACATCATCTAAATGCCTTTTACTTCATCTGTGTGTGTTTGTCTCTCTCTTCTGCTCCAGTCCAGTAAACTGGGCACCAAGATCACCAGCATGAAGAGATCCTCCACCAAGCTGTTAAACAGCCAGCCAGACCCCGCCCCCGCATCAGGCCCCGCCCCCTTAGACAGGTGACAAGCACAGGTGGGTTCATCTCATTGGTCCCTGAGGGCATGTCACATTACATCACTGTAATAGTTAGTTGGTTTATTGATTAGTTGATGGACTGATAAATAATGAGCAGAGACACTGAATCAGCACAAACATCCCCAGTCGATTACTTACATTAAGACAAAGTAATGTTTCTCGTTAAATGTTATGTTTAAATACACAGTTGATCTGTTATTTAGTTAAAATGAACCTTTCATACATTTCCACCACAGAAATCTGAGCGTGGTATAAAGTCAGGTTCAAACTTGTTGTTCGTGTTGTTGATATGTTAGAAAAGTCAGAAAATACTGTCAACAGAAACGAAGAAAAAACATTTAGTCCATGTTTTTGTGAATGCGATGTTACAGATCAGACTGTGAGTGACACATGAACAAACCCTCTGCACCTTCAGAATGTAGACAGGAACCATGTTTGGTGTATGTAACTGCTGCTGAAGTGGAGGTTTCTGCCTCAGAGTCTGTCGGCCCACAAATCCAGAATATGAATCATTCCTCATGCTGTTCCTCTATAAATATGTTTATATGTTTTACTATGTATTCATAGTCTGAGCAGAACAAACACAGCGACATTGGACGGAAGTCAGTGAACTAAGGGAACGAAGGGATCACAGTTCTATTTTACATATTTACAACACAAGAGGTGTTTGCTTTTGGCCCTTGGCTCACCACCGGAGAAAAATGTACGGCCCCCTGTTGTAACCTGTTGTGTCCAGCAGGAGGTGCTGGTGCAGAGGTGATGTCGCGGGAGGCTGAAGGTCAGCCGGGGACGGAGAAGTTCAGCAGCATCGGACGAAACAGTCTGGACGTCTTCTCTCCAGCTCGGGAAGGTCAGACCTCTGATGCTGCCTCCACAGAACCGTACCCTCTGATGACACCAGACATTAAAGAAACAATTCATACATTTCACATCATAAATGTCACAGAACCCAACGTAACCTCTTCTTTCTGTCCTCGTGCTATTTTGTCCAGACTGTAGGACCCAGGGGACGTCTGGAGACACACCGTTTGGAAGAACAAATGGTACGACAGGAGGTAGATTTGAAGTTTGACAGAAGTCGGTTTGAACGATGCTGCTGGTTCTGGACTAACTGTGATGCTGTGTTTCCATAGTGAGTCTGGAGATGCTGTCCAGAGAAGGGGAGGGTCAGCAGGTCGTAGGTCGGGCCAGTCTGGACATCTTCTCCCCAGTCAGAGAAGGTCAGACCTCCTTCACTCTAATTAATTCTACTGGTTAGGAGAACATTGTTAAAGAGCCCTAAACTTTGGCTTCAGCTCAACATGTTGTGACTGAGTTCTGCTGTATGATTGACGGAGCTGTCAGAATCGTATCCCAGATATCTTGAGGCACATCTGTGTTGGGTTCCAGCCGCGTCACGGTCGCTGGAGCTGATTGCAGCTGTTGTAGATAATGTTCTAGTTCCACCAGCCAAGTGTTCCAGAAGTGTCTCTCTACTCTGCTGAGTGCTGAGTCTGGTATTGACGGAAGCGGACAGAGCTGGTTGAGCCACGCAGGAAGTCAGACAGAGGAAAGGCAGAATGCATCTGGTCAGTTTTTCCAAATGAAACACCCTGTGCAGACTTGTATTCTGTCACACATAACACAGTTGGAGATATTAACAATAAAGACACTTAAAACAGACAAACAACAAAACTATTTGACTACGTAACCTCCTCACCACAATGGAAGCACAAAAATCAGTGATCTGGCAGGCACGACGCTCGCAGCGGGATATGAAGCCAGATGGAGGATGGACAAAAACAGCGTTGCACACACAAGGTCACTGAGACGTGGCTGGTTGAACTGAGACGTCAGAAATGTCTTCAAGTGATGTCATTTGAGTCAGCGTTGGTTGAACACTGTAACAGATCTGTTGGTGTGGTGCTGAGCAGACCTCTGGAGCTGCTCCTCATCTCTGCTGCAGGCTACATTAGCTGTCACTAGCAGTTGCATTGTGGGTAATGTAGGTGCCAGGTTTTGACAAGGAGAAAAGATGTGTTTAGACTTCTAGAGGCGACCTTGTGTTAGTTTTAGTTCTAGTTGGACTTTGGATGGAATTATTTGAAATACGAGACGTTTCTGTTGTGTGCTGGTCTCTTCCTCATCCACCCACTAAGTCTTTGTCCTGCACATGGTGATAATTAGCAATCAGCTAATTAGAAACCACTTCATCTGTTTACATGACCAAGAAATCTGTGGCCTCGAGAGGAAATTGAGCTGGGACACCATGTTTCTCAAATCTCTTACCCCGAGTACTGAAACCATGTTTCTTGCTGACATGATGCTAAAGATGTCAGCTGACTGTGACTCTGCGTGTGAACACACTGATTCAGTTTTTATGAACCTTCTCATGAAGATGGGAATCGTTGTGTTTCAGACTCTCACTCAGGTACAAACTCACACCGTAAGACTCCCCTGGGAACGCCTCTGGTCACCTCTGCAGGGCGATGCTATAGCCCGCTGTCAGTCTTCCAGACCCCTCCACCAATCAAAGAGGAGGAGCCGACCCCTGCTGCAGCAGCTGAACTGTGTGACTCCAGAAAGGTGCGAACCTCTGACCTCAACCTCTGCTTAGAAATGTAACTTAAACTAAACCTTCTGAAAAACCTGAAGAGCCAGATGTTGTTTTACACAGAAGCAGCTTTGACACGATACGTGGCAGGTGATTGGACGAACCGTCTGTCCGTCACAGGCTAACTAGACCCAAAAACATGTTTTCATGAGAAAAGCCTTCAGCATCGTTCTTTGCTCTTTATGAAATAAACTCTCCAGTTCTAATACAGCAGCTGCACTAACATCTGGACGAGCTGCCATTGTTGTTTTCAAACTAACAGTCACTTCTCTCGCTGCTCGTCACATTTAAACCACGCCCACAGCTGACAGTAGTTCCTCAGAGGATGCTGATTGGTTCAACACCAGTGAGTTCAGACTCAAGCACAACGGCTGTGTGAGATCAGACAATCATTTCATCACAAATCCAGCTGCTCACCTTCATCATCACGTATATCTTAAGAGCATGTGTGACTTACATCATGTAATGTGCGTCCTGATTGACAGTCCGACAAGGCCAGCAGCTCCAGCCTGGAGGGGGAGGGTCAGGCCACGCCCACATCATCCCAGCAGACCAATCACAGTCAGCCAGCCCCGCCCTTCTTCACTCCAGAGCCCAGCCTGAGGAGAGCCAACGGTATCCAAGCTCAGCTGAGCTACGACTCACCTGTCCAGGGAGCTCCACCCTCAGCGACAGCAGGTACAGTAAGGCACCAACACTGCCAGAGTTGAGGGTTTGATTCCCGCTCAGTGCATCATCACTGCATTCCAGTTTGACACACAACACAGCATCTTTTGTTGAGATAAAAGATTTAAAGATTGGGGTGAGAGTCCTGCAGTTCAGCAGAAATGGAAAGGAACATAGTGGCTCTTTGAATACGTTGAAGCACAACACACATCTTATTGTAATGTAATGTTATTGGATCACTTTATTCTGCGTCCACGTCAACAGTTCAGTTAATCAGAATGATTTCTATAAGACTGGAGAAATATTGTCAAAGTATTTGAGTCGTATGTTAAAACAACAGTAAGGTGTTTGGAACACGCTGCGTGGCGTCAGTACGAGCCTGCGTTATAAAAACAGCTGAAGCTAATGAAGCCATAACATGCAAGATGATGTCAGCTCAGCTGTCAGACAGACAGAGCAGACTTCAGGTGTCAGTGACTGAACACATGTTTTTGATAGAACAGATTAAATTGGTTCAGGGCTGCTTTGATTTTTTTATTTTCCTGCTCGTGTGCTGATGAGGCTCTTTGTGTCGTGAAGTTTGAGAATAAACGTGCTGCAGCAGAAGAAACGTGACTGAAGGTTACAGCTCACAAGATTCAGTCACATTGTTGGAGGTCAGGGAGAAACCAGAGTTATGAACAGATGGTTCTGAGTTTCTAACAGCTCGGTCTGAACCTTCAGGTGCAGCTCTGTCGGCAGCTGTCTCTTCCTCGCTCTCCCAGAACATCGCAGACGTGGTTGGACAGGCAGGAGCTGCTCCGCTCACCTCCCTGCAGATTCACTTCATCCAAAACATGATTCATGAAACTCTGGAGGACTTCAGGTCGGTGCCCGACTTTTGTCTTCTTCCTTCACAGACTCTTACTACAGTTTGATAAATATTAAATGTCTGAGGGAGACCTGAAGGATCCTAATGGTCTCGATGTGTCTCCTCCTCTGCAGAGACGCCTGTCACAGAGACATTGTCAACCTGCAGGTCGAGATGGTCCGACAGTTTTACATCCAGCTGGTAAGAACCATCACGGGCTCTTTCATCTCTGCCTCCTACAGCCTGTTTGTGCTCCATGTTGACCTCTCTCACCTTTTAGTGCAAGTTTTTTTGGTTTTTAATCAGATAAAAAGAGAAGATCATTGTATCTTGAGTTGACTGCATGTCCATCTTGTGTCCCACATGTTTCAGAATGAGATCCACGGTCTGATCGAGAAATACTCAGTGAACGAGTCTCTGGTGGAGGAGGTCGAGCGGCTCAGAGAGGAGAACCGCCGGCTGAAGACCAACTACTGACCCTCTCATTCAGAGCATGTTAAACTGTGCTGCCCTCAGGCACAGCCTCGTCCCAGACTGTGTCCCTCCTGCAGCAAGGTTCTGTTTATTTTACACATGGTCATGGGATGTGGTTTGATTCTGCTGATGGTCGTCTCTCAACCTGAGGCGAGAAAGTCTTCAGTCAGAACAGAGCTGAAGTGGAGAACACTGCCTTCCTGTGGCCTTCCTGCTGCCTGCTGACTGAAGAGGACCAACAGAGAGCTGCTTTCTTTTCCCCATCACTGCCTCCCTTCAGTCAGACTGCGGTGGCTGAACACCAGCAGTGCCTCCTGCTGCTGACGACGACTGCAGCGTCACAGATTTGAGTGAAGTTGTGTGTTTTGTAGTTAAACAACAAAGAGATAGTGTCATAAAATGTCCATGAACTCATTTAAACATCTTTGGGAATCGTCTGTTTAAAAACTGATTTTGAACAGTTTAAACATTCAGGTTGTTGCTTACAGACATTTGACAGACTTTTTGTTAAATTATCAGCAGCTGTGAGCTTTAAGCAGCTGGACGGTTCATGTGTGCCTGTATCATGTTTATATTAATGAGAAACATTTTGTCTAAAGAATAAAGTTATTCATATTGAAACATTATGGAATCAGATGTTTTCTTTAATCGTTAACAAGTTCCTTCAGTGTTAAGACACAAAACAGAAAAATCTACAAAATATACTTCATGTCAACCTGGAAATCTGCTCGTCTTCTCTTTGTCAGTTTGTTCTGTCTTTTGCACACTGTTAACTGTGTTAGTCAAAGTGTCCAGTCAGTCGGGTCAGAAAGTCTGACACAGCAAGTCAAAATGCTTCTTTAACTTTCTGTCTGCAGTATTTTTGCTTTGATGCAGCTCATCTCTGTGTTGGTGGTCACCACTCTGGTCTCAGCGTCCACAACACTATCTGATGTCACCAGGAACACACGACTTTTAGACTGAGATTTAATATTTTTCCTGTATATCAGTTCCAATGATCAGCTGTATCTGTCAGAATACAGAATATATATTCTGTATTTGTATATGTCATTTATTCTATAGCACATTATCACTCCTTTATAAATATGTGTAGGATCTTGATGTGTAACAAGTCATTTCAGCTGTTAATAAATGTATTGCAGTGAAAAGTAAAATATTTCAATAGTGGAGTAACTATAAATGAACAAAACAAACAATTAAAAACACATGTACAATTACCTCAAAACTGCATTTATTTATACGACTTGAGTAAATGTACTTCCTTACTTTCTACCTCTGTCAGTCTGATTTGTAGGCCCGGATCATTTCAGGTAAACGTGGGTCTAAAGCTGCAGTAACACCTGTAACACCACCCAGTCTCCATGAGGGAACAGCACTACAAAAATATTTATTATTTTCACAACTTTTATTTGACTCAAGTGCTGCAGAATTCCTGTGTTAAACATCAAATATTAGCTTTTTGAGCGCAAACAAAGTGTACATGACTGTTACCACGTAATGCTGATGTGCAGCGATTAATTTATCAGCAGATATTTTAATAATATAAATCAGGGTGCAGAATGGACAACAATAAACAACCTCATAACAGTGAGCTGATGGTAATATACAGGAGGCTGCAGAAAACAGGTCACGGCTGTAGTTGTACAAAGTCACCTGCAGGGGGCAGCATTACGTCATAACTGCGCGCAGACTACTAGATAAAACACCAGAAGAAGAATTCTCCCGCCCCATCCGCTGTTCTTTTTAAACCAAGGCGGGACACTCCGCTGCCTTCACTTCTGCCACTGTTGTTGGAGTCCAAACATCGTTTGACTTTACAGGTCGCTACCAATATGGTGAGGACTAAGGCCGACAGTGTTCCCGGAACATACAGAAAAGGTACAGTAACGTTATTTAGATATTTATCACAAATACAGCATAAAACTGTGAATTTGTGCGTGAGTATAGCTATTTTATCATGTAGTCTGGCGGGCCGGGAGCGCATTCGTGTAACTTTAAGACAAACAAAGCGGGGAAAGTGTAAGACAGCAGTTTCCCCCCCGGTTAGTTCTTCTACATAGCGATATCTGTTTTAATAACCTAAATACCAGCATGTTGGGACAGTAGGCACATGTCGCTGAGTTAAACCCGGGACTGGGGCTCCTAACAACAGCCTCCCGCCAACATGGAGGCTGCTTAGCTTCCCTCTCGGTTCGTCCTGAGCAGCTGCGAGCTTATTAAAAAAACAAATCAAACTCGTGATATCACCAAAAAGCGTGTTTCTAGCTTCGTGTTTTGATCCAGTCTGATGAGATGACATAATTGATGTTTTCCAGAGCTTGGTGTCTTGCTTTCAGTAAACTGGCGCCAGTTTTGAGCGCCGCGGCGTGTCTTTGTGCGGACTTCGTGTCAAACCCCATTCACAAAACGCACCAATTAAAGCGTCGTTGTTTATCATGGAAGCAACATGTGTGACAGGACACCACGGACAATATTTTCGTAAGCGAAGAGATCTTCGCGTAAATTCGGCATACAATTGACCCAACGCTCAACTCTCAAATTAATACAAAACGGACTTTAAAAAAATGGATCAGGTATCGTTGCGTTTAAAGACCCGTTTTAAATAACCACTTGGATACATGCAGAGTTCGGTTAACTTTTTCAAGCTTTAACTTTTATATTATTCTTACAAGTTTTTTTTAAAAAGCCTTTTATGTTATTTCTAACGTTTGTCCGAAGCGTAACTTGGTCTGCTTCTCTTTACCAACCGTGTCATCTTACACTGCTTCAGTAATAACATGGCTGTCCTGCATCCACTTTGATTCTGATGTGTTATTACGCTCAGTCATCTGTGTGTGTGATTGTGTTTGCAGCTGTTGCAGCTTCTGCACCCCGGAAGTCTCTGGGCTCCAGTTCAGCAAACTCCTCCTCCTCCTCCTCCAGCAGCCAATGCTCCACGCCTGGTCAGTCATGACACAACATCACAGGATACACACAGAACATGGTGTGATGGAGTTGATGCTGAGGTTATTTTTTATATCTAATTCACAGCAAAGGGCAAATATGCTGGTGGAAACCCAGTGTGTCCCCGCCCCACGCCCACCTGGCAGAAGGGCATTGGAGACTTCTTTGGTGGTCCCCCGAGGAAGCCTGAGAAGGAGAACCAGAGGCCCCTGGAGGTAGAGGACGATGAAGAGGCCGGAGGCAGCGGGATGTCAAAGGCCAGCAGGAAGTATGTTGGGTTACATTATAGTTACATTGTGTCAGGTGCACCGCTGCTCCTCCAACAAGCAGACTTGTTGTTTTGTCTTGTCAGTGACTACTAGGGTGTAAAAAGAAAACTGAACCCTGATGACGTTGACAGTTTGCTTGTGTGTGAAGCGTTTCAATCTGCTGTCGTGTATGACAAAGAAAATAATCAAATTCTCACTTTGAGAATCTGAAATCAGAGAATAGCTGCAGTTTTTACTCATAACAATTAATTATGTAGTTGCCAATTAGTCTATTAATTGATGAGTCGTTGCAGCTTTCAATACTCGTACAGGGTTCCCACGCGTCCTGGAAAACCTGGAAAATGATTGACCAATTTTCTAGTCATGGAAAACATGGAAAATGCGGAAAAAGGACAAACGTCCTAGAAACGGTTAAGTTTTCCTGGAAAATTATTTCAGGGTTCCCACTCTCCCTGAAGTTCTTTTCCAGGACATTTTCGCTGTCCTGAAAAATTATTTCAAGGAAAGAGTGGGAACCCTGTCTTAGTTTGTTCTACATCACATCTGATCAGACTTGTATCAGTATTTAAGTTGAAATGTTTCAGGTCTGCAGAGGAATATGAATATGAAGGCAGCGATGAGCCTGCTGGTTTCAGGATATCGACCTCTGATCACTTGTAGATGATTCACTTGAAACACATCAGACTTTTATTCTGAGTAAACCGTTTCTCACTGCGGACATTTTTTTAGCATTTCACGGTTTCTTCTGATGGAATATAACAGAAAAAGTTGCTGAGGCTGAAACTGCAGCCCGTTCTGGTCCTACAGTGAAGGTCATGGATGGTTGATTGAGATGTTCTCAAGATCTTGTCTTTTAATCTCTTAAATCAAAATGTTCCTGGATAGATTGTAATTCTTTATTTTGTTCTTGTTTGTGTCAAATTCAAATGGGACAAATACTGTAGAAAGTTGAATTAAAATGACCAGAGACTGTCTGTGGAGACGTTTCAGTCTGGCAGCTGACGTGAACAAAATATTTAATACTGTAAACAAAAGTGTCTTTGCAGTTATGCAACATGTTTGTTTTGCTGACTGATGATGTCGCCTGCAGGTCGAGGCCGCTGCCTGCTGAGGAGGACGAGGAGGACTGAACACCTCGATGAATGAATGAATCCGTTTGACTGTTGGTCCTGTTTGCTGTATGCTTGAATGTCAATGTACATCTGTAAATACTTCTCTGATTAATTCCTCTTTTTTTTTTAATGAGTCAATAAACTTTTTATGTTTTTAACCTGGAGAGTTTCATTTTTAATGTGTTTAAAGCTGTTTGCATTAGGTTTTAAAATACAGGGCTGAAATTCAGAGATTCATGATGTTTTGTTTGGTTGATGATCAGAAAAGTGGAAAAATAAAACTTCACATCCACAGCTGACCACTGGGCTAGAACATATGTTTTATAAACACTACATAAAATAATTTAGGGATATTTAGAAGATATGGACTAATGAAGAAACATGTCCGTGCTAAGAAGCCAACAAATTTAGTTGAACTTCACTGATTCTTTCAAGCAGAGCGACCAGACGCTTGTGGATGGATATCAGATGTTTAACCAGATATTAGGATTGCTGTGTGAAGACCTTTAATAAATTCATTACTGAGCCAAACTTGATGAGTGTTTTTTGTGGTGCAGTAGTTTGTGTTCCTCTCATCCATCACAGAAGACTGAGAGCTGTAAAAAGGTCTCTGGAGTTGAGCTGAAGCCTTTTCCTCTTCACACTGCAGTAGAAACGCTCTCGCTCTCATCAGGACACGGAGACGAGACTTCTGCTGTTCACTTCCTTCTGTTTGATTCCACCAAACCTTGACTGATCTCCAGTTACGATGATTCAACATCTGTTTCCGAACACATTTCTGGGTCACCTCTATCCTTCCAGGTTTGAATAATGCGTCGGACAGTTGTCGGCCGGTCTTCGTGGTCCCAGACTCTCAGGTTCTGGGCCAATAATCTGACCCTTCTGGACCGAGGGGCCACAGGAAATGTCTTCTGACACGGTTGTTTGACAGATCAGAAGCTCTGGCTATGAAAATCATAGACATATATCCTAATATATATGTTTATGATGACATTACCCAGATTCTCCGTGTTGTGCTGACAACAGAGCATGCGCAATAGAGACTTCTGCCGAATGAGCCGGGTGACTTCCGGTTTAGCGACTGGCTAATTTGAACAGGGATTAAATAATTTAATTTCGCGGCTCTTCTAGACTTTATTGGACCGAACGGCTCAGATTCGGACGGTGAGACGGGTCAGAATCCACCGTTTTACAGACGTTTCTTTAACAATGTTAGCTCCCGGGGAAAGTCTTTTTGGGGCCGCAGTGCATCACGGGACGATGTAATCACACTGTTTGTCAAAGGCTCTCATCTGTCTGCTTAGTTAAATCAGGTGTATTTAACATTAAGGTTCTTTATCCATCAGCTCACCGCCTCGTCGGGAGGTCCGGTGGAGGAAATCAAACGCGTTTGTGGAATGCCTACGGAAGCCCGCGCGGTCACCTTTAAGCTACAAAGTGAGGAACAGCGAGGAAACAGGAAACTGCCTGAAGTCTCAGCTGGGTTTGACTGAGTGTCGCAGGCAGGTTCGACCTGTCGCTGCTCAAGTGGTCCGGCGGGTTTTAAGCGGTGGGACTCGTCCATCTTCCTGTCATGTGAGGCTTAGCGTCGGGCTCGGTGTGTATTTAAAGGTTTAGCGATGATCTGTGAAGTTTGTTTGCAGGACGTGACCTGTTAGAGCCGTCAGAAGATGTCCGGTGGCAGCAGGAGCTTCAGCTGGACGGTGGTCGTCCTGACCTGCCAGCACAAAGACAGCGTGTTCTCCTTCCAGAGAGGTGAGGAGCATCTGCGGGCACGAGGCGCTGACGGACAGAAGGCGTGTCGGTCAAATATTTACCTTGAAGTGTGTTTTAATTCATTATTCTAATTCTGTTTATAAGTTAAACATCTAAATGATTCATTTCATCTTAAAGTTTAGATAAAAGAAGAAAAAAAAGTCACTTTTTTGCAGTTTTCAGGTGATTTGATTGTGATTTCCATTAAATTCTAATAATCGTTTTTATTCAATAATAAATTATAAACTTTGTTTCTATACAGCGTTGTTAAAAGTGCCCACAGTCATAGTGGAGTGACAGTAAAGGTGTGGTGCTGGTAAAAGTGAATGTCACCATCTGAATAGTACTCGAGTAAAAACCTTTACGGATCTGATATTAAACAGACTTCAGTATCAGATGCACAGGTGAGTGTAAAGTCCACATATATCTACAGGTTTGTTTACTGTAAACTGTGGGTCAGCTGATTATTGGATCCAATATTCAGCTTTTTTCTGATCATTAGAGTCGATGTTTTGTTTATTTTACTGATTGCCAATAAAATGAATTAATTTTAAAATGCGTTACTTTGGCTTTGATGCCACGTACAATCTGAGAGTTTATCAGTATCTGCAGTTATGAAACAAATGTAATGAGTAAAAAACACAAAGTGCAATATAATTATAAAGCAGTAACAGGAAATACTACATTCCATCACAGAAATAGAGTTGACAGACGAGCAGCAGCAGGAAGACAATATGACAGAATACAGGTCAGACAGGAAGTCCACATGAATGAAATAAGTAAAGATGTAAAAACGGCAAAATCACATTAAAGCAATTGAAATCCAATAGACAGAATAAAAGCAAAACAAATCAAACCTCCACATAAGAGGAATTCAGCAGAGACGCACAAGAATGAAAAGACTGGAAGGAATTTTAAAAAGACAAATTACAACTTCTGCTTCGTGTGTGTGTGTGTGTGTGTGTGTGTGTGTGTGTGTGTGTGTGTCTGTGTGCGTGTGTGTCTGTGTGCGTGTGTGTGTGTGTGTGTGTGTGTGTGTCGTGTGTGTGTGTGTGTGTGTGTGTGTCAGAGCTGGAGTTGCGGCAGCAGCGTGGCGCTCTCTCTCAGGGTGCGTTGGTTTTGACGGTGCAGGACCGGCAGCAGCCGCTGGGCAGCGGGGGGGCGACGCTGAACGCTCTGCTGGTGGCTGCTGAACACCTGAGCAACCGAGCCGGACACACGGTGAGTTCTGCTGCCACCGATCAATCGATTGATCTTTTTGTCTGAACGTCACAGTGAAACTGAGCTGAGAGATTCAGGTTTGGATCATCCAGGACAAAGAAAAGCTTCAGATCCTGAGATGTTTCCTGTAAACTGCCTGAAGCAGTCGGTTCTTATCTCCTGTCTCATCCGTCCTCAGGTGGTGACAGCTGACGTCCTGGCTGACGCTCACATCCTCATCCTCCACACGGTGAGTCCAGGAGCACGTTTGTCTCTGCAGATGTGGGTTTGTCCTCTTCAGGCTGTGCAGATGTTTTCTCCTCCTGCAGGGTCGTGATTTCCCCTGGAGCTCCTGCAGCAGAGCCTTCTGCTGGCTGCCCACAGAGAAGCCCGAGCAGAGGGTCCAGGCTCCGGTCTGCTGTCTGGACCTGATGCTGGACCAACTCACTAACCAGGTCTGAAACTCAAAGATAACTTTTAGTTTATCAGCGAGTGAAATGAGACATACAAAGAAATAAATATATTTGATAAAGTCGTTTGAACTCCATGACACAAACTGTTGGTTCTCTTTGACCCAGGTTTGTCCTGGTTCTCCTCCTGGTGTTTGGGTCTGCAGCACCGACATGATCCTCACCATCCCTCCTGACTTCGGTTCGTGTGCTGTCAGCTACAGATCAGTGTTTCCCAGTTCATTTGAGATGACTGTAGTCTGTTTGTTTCACACAGCTGAACTGAGCTCAGTTCTGTTTGGTCGTGTGCGTTTGCCCGACTATCACTGCTATAAAACTGCATCTACTTTGACTGACTGACAGATAAATCAAAGATACACACGAGCTAAACAAAGTTTAAAATGAATTTAGATGTTCAGCTTTGTTGCTTTTATTTCCTCATATTAGCCAGAAGTCATTGTGCTTTTCACTGCCTGCCTTCACTGTGAGAGTGTTGTTCTTCTGAAGGCTGCTGACTGTGTGTGTGTGTGTGTGTGTGTGTGTGTGTGTGTGTGTGTGTGTGTGTGTGTGTGTGTGTGTGTGTGTGTAGCTCTGTCCTGGGAGGGATTCTCAGGTGTTCGGGCTTTGGCGTTACCAGGTGATCTCTCCTACGCAGCCAATCACGGAGTCTTCCTGTCCGACCAACAGGTGATTTTATTCAAACAGCTAAAAATGTGATTTCTGCGTTTACTTCTCAGTGCAACACGTTGATGATGTTTTATCGTAGTGTTGATCAGCAGCTGTAACAAAGTGAATCCTGAGCGGGACTGAAGGTGCGTTTGTTTCGTCCCTCAGGGTCAGGTCAGAGACATCATTTACAAGGGGACGAAGGATCAGATTCAACGAGCAGTGATGCCAGACGGGAAAGTGCCGCTGGTGAGTTCTCCGTTCTGTCTGTCCAGTGGAATCCAACAAACCTTTGAATTTCCTCTTCGACTGGTTTGTTTCTGGCTTTTGCACATTGCAGTATCAGGATATGCTGCTGTTTGCACTCCTGGATAAATCTGGACAGTCTCTGCCTACTTTAAAACCAGTCACACTCTATTTATATTGATATATGTTTATCATGTCTTTTAAGTATTTTTAGAGTTGTTTGGTCTTTTGCACCTGCAGACCTCAGCGAAAAAGTGTAAACTTACCTGGCAATGAAAGTGATTCTGACTCTGGTTCTGATTTGTGACCGAAGCATGTTTCAGACGTGGCCTCTGATATGTAGGAAAATCAAGAGGACGACTTGGATTCAGTATCAGTGAACACGGTGCCGTCCGTCACGCTCATCCTGAATCAGCTGGATGACTTGTAGCTAAGAGTGTGAATGAAGGGCTGAGGATCGGACCGGGCTCACAGTTCTTCTGTTAGCCCGCGGCTGTGAGATTCACAGGATACATGTCTGTTTGGACAAGCAAAGGGTTGTAATGTATATAATTCCTCTGTGTACTTTGGCCCTTCAGACGGAGTAACGGTGTGTTCAGACCGACTGTGAGGGAATGTTGAAAGACAACAGGAATGTGTGTGTGTGTGTGTGTGTGTGTGTGTGTGTGTGTGTGTGTGTGTGAGTCTTCTCTTACTGCACTGCTCAGTAAACTCAAACACACCTCCCGATTTCCTGTTCGACCAGTTATCAGAGCTGATGATTGTTGTGTTGAACGGCCCGGTTCACCTCTCCTCAGTCAGAACCGTCATCTCCTCAGTCAGAACCATCATCTCCTCAGTCAGAACCGTCATCTCCTCAGTCAGAACCATCATCTCCTCAGTCAGAACCATCATCTCCTCAGTCAGAACCATCATCTCCTCAGTCAGAACCGTCTGTGAGCACAAGGCTGTTTCTCGTCTCGCTCCTATCGCGGTTTGGTCTCAATCAGTCAGAATGTCACGGCTGAATCCTGTTAGAGGCCCGTCAGCGTTCAGCTAGTCTACCTGCAGAATAAATACTTAATATATACAACATAACCATTATAACACACTGTGACATTAAGAATTAATACTCCAGAACTGATGTAACCTGTCTGTCTGTCTGCCTGTCTGTCTGTCTGTCTGTCTGTCTGTCTGCCTGTCTGTCTGCCTGTCTGTCTGCCTGCCTGCCTGTCTGCCTGTCTGTCTGTCTGCCTGTCTGTCTGTCTGCCTGCCTGCCTGTCTGTCTGTCTGCAGGTGTCTGGTCCAGTGTTCTTCAGCATGTCTGTATCAGAGAAGTTGCTGCAGACTCACGTCACTCCTCCTCTGGACGGCTGCACCTACCTGGGCCTGGACTCTGGAGCTCCGCCCCTCCAGGTAACCGTCCGTCTTGCATGAACATAACGGTGGAAAGTAACCAGGTTTACTCGGGGATTTAATTTTCTGACTGTGACATTTCAGAGGAAATAATGTGACTGTTTTTTACTCGACTACATGTAGTTGACAGGCTGTTCCTCGGGGTTTACAAACAGTTAAAGATTAAACTCAGATGTTTGAGAATGTGTATCATGATCCTCACCGTTTATAAAACACCTCACAACGTGTTAACGTGTCAGCACACTGCTCACTAATAAACCTGTCGGACGTCCCTTCATCTTCAACAGATGTCTTTGTTCCTGGACGTGCTGAAATGTCTCTGCTCAGATCTGACTCAGGATCAGTTTGTGAAGGAGGAGCGAGCGGGCTGCAGTTCTGCTGGCGGCCCACAGGGGGTGGCGGTGAGGAGCGGCAGGACAGAGCTGTGGAAGATCCTGAGAGGAACCCCGCTCACACTAGGTGGGTGTTTATGCTGCTCCTGTCTCCGAGACTGAGCACACCTGCTGTCACCATCCGTCCCGAGTCGTCCAATCAGTGTTCAGCTCTCAGTCTGTCAGTTCACAGCTGCGTTCACCTGCGTCTGAGTGACCACCTGTGATGTGATGTCACTTCCTGCTCTGTATGAAACAAACCCGTCCATCACTGGGACAAACAGACTCCATGTTTCTACTCAAAGACAGAAAGAAGTTCATGTAGAACATCTGCTGAATTTACAAGAAGGTCCAAATAATGCAGAATGAGTCAGAGACAGAGTTTCACAGAGTTTATAAAGTGTCTCTGACCTCGTCTCGTCTGTTCTCCGCTCTCTTTGCTCTGACAGCGTACGTCCCCGGCGGTCGCTATGACTACTTGACTCTGTCTGGAAAGCAACATGTGGAGCGGCTGAGCTGTGATTGGCCCGACAGAAACACTCTGTCTCACATCCAGGTGACACTTCCTGTTCCTCAGCACGCGTCGTCTTTAAAACGTCTGACCGCTGCTTCGCTAACGCCTCCGGGCTTCCTGTCTCCCCTCAGAGAGAGAGCGAGGTGAACGGACGAGCTCGGGTCATCAACAGCGTTCTGGAGGGAGACGTTTCCGTGGCAACCGGTGCAGTCGTGCAACACTGCCACCTACAGGTCAGGAGCTTAATGCTGCTGTTGAGTCAGTGAATGCAGCTGTAAGGTTTGGAATGTGCAAGAAAGCTAATATTGCACTTTATTCCACCCCGACTGTGACCTTTGACCTCTCCACCAGGGTCCTCTCAAAGTCCCAACAGGTTGTTTACTGTCGGGTCTCGAGTTGATGACATCACAGTGCATCAGGCAGCTGGAGTTGGCCAATGACATCATCATCCAGGGTCATCGCATTGAGCTGCGGGAGCTGAAGCTGAGCGTCTACACAGTGATGGGAGCGCAGGACGACTTGGAGGTACAAAAACCCCACGAAATATTTAACTCAAGATTCTCTCCAGAGCTTTCACACTCACCTCATGGTCTGCATCTGCTGAGGAAAACTGAGCTGCTGACTTATTACAGCTCGTCACAAAACGAAGTCGAGCGGGAAATAAAAACAGGAAAAAATCACCTCACAACAAAATAAAGAAAAATAAATTCATGATTAAATCTCAAAACACTCCACACACTGGTCTGACCAGGGTGTGGAGGCAGACGGGCGCAGTTCTGTTGATGGCCTTGAAGGCCAGAACCATCATCTGGAATCAGATGCATAACGCAACAGGAAGCCAGTGGAGGTCACGGAGACATAAATCTTCTGTCTTTGCTTCCTCCTCCTCCTCCTCCTCCTCCTCCTCCTCTTCCTCTTCCTCTTCCTCCTCCTCCTCCTCCTCCTCCTCCTCCTCCTCCTCCTCCTCCTCAGGTCTCCTCTGATGATGGTGGCGCCTCCTTCCTCAACCAGAGTTGGAGCCTCTTCTACAGCAGAACAGGAATCCAGTAAATGATTTTATATTCTGACTTTTGTCTCTGAACCTTTTGTGTTGATGTTAATCTGACAGACTTTAACAGGTCACAGAGAAGCTTTTTAATGTTTGTACAAGAAAAGTTTAGAAATCAGACTGAAATATTATGTTATCTCTCCTCTCCTCTCCTCTCCTCCCTCTCCTTCTCTCCTTTCCTCTCTCCTCCTCCTCTCTTCCTCTCCTCACCTCTCCTCTCCTCTCCTCCTCTCCTCTCCTCTCCTCTCCTCTCCTCTCTCCTCTCTCCTCCTTCTCCTCTCCTCCTCTCCTCTCCTCTCCTCTCCTCCTCCTCTCCCCTCTCCTCCTCTCCTCTCCTCTTCTCCTCATCCTCCTCTCCTCTCCTCTCCTCTCCTCTCCTCTCCTCTCCTCTCCTCCTCTCCTCTCCTCTCCTCCTCCTCTCCCCTCTCCTCCTCTCCTCTCCTCTTCTCCTCATCCTCCTCTCCTCTCCTCTCTCCTCTCTCCTCTCCTCTCCTCTCCTCTCCTCTCCTCCTCTCCTCTCCTCCTCCTCCTCCTTCTCCTCTCCTCTCCTCCCTCCTCCTCCCCTCCTCTCCTCTCCTCTCCTACCTCCTCTCCTCTCCTCCTCTCCTTCTCTCCTCTCCTCCTCCTCCTCCTCTCTTCCTCTCCTCCTCCTCTCCTCTCCTCCTTCTCCTCATCCTCTCTCTCCTCTCCTCTCCTCTCCTCCTCCTCCTCTCCTCTCTCTCTCCTCCTCCTCCTCCTCTCCTCCTCCTCTCCTCTCCTCTCCTCTCCTCTCCTCTCCTCTCCTCTCCTCTCCTCTCCTCTCCTCTCCTCTCCTCCTCCTCTCCTCTCTCCTCTCCTCTCCTCTCCTCCTCCTCCTCCCTCCTCCTCCTCCTCCTCCTCCTCCTCCTCCTCCTCCTCCTCTCCTCCTCTCCTCTCCTCTCCTTCTCCCTCTCCTCTCCACTCCTCCTCCTCCTCCTCCTCCTCCTCCTCCTCCTCCTCCTCCTCCTCCTCCTCCTCCTCCTCCTCCTCCTCCTCCTCCTCCTCCTCCTCCTCCTCCTCCCTCCTCTCCTCTCCTCTCCTTCTCCCTCCTCCTCCTCCACTCCTCCTCCTCCTCCTCCTCCTCCTCCTCCTCCTCCTCCTCCTCCTCCTCCTCCTCTCCTCTCTCCTTCTCCTTCTCCTCCTCCTCCTCCTCCTCCTCCTCTCTCCTCGCCTCTCCTCTCTCCTCTCTCCTCCTCTCCTCCTCCTCCTCCTCCTCCTCCTCCTCCTCCTCCTCCTCCTCCTCTCAGGCCGGAGGATCTGTGGGTCACAGGAGAACCGCGCTCCCTCCTGGAGGCCCGTCTCTTCCCCGTGCTCGACCCCAGAGAAGGAGCTGTGGGTCTGGAGGGAGGAGTTGGCTGGCTGCTGGGTGGAGGCGGCTGTCTGCAGAGTTGGAGGAAGGTGTGGAGGCTTTCGCTGAAGGAGGTGATGTCACTCACCCACCAGGAGGCGGAGCTACAGTGGAGGGAGGAGCTACTGTTCCTGGCAGGGAGGAGGAGAGTGATTGATGCCCTGAGGAGTCGCTCGGACGTCTGCCTGCTGCCTTGCTTCAGGGCAGCGGTGCTCGGAGGCCAGCAGGGGGCGCTGCTGGAGACGCTCGACAGCAGTGAGTCTGAACCGCGTCGACACAAGGACTCAGATCTGTTACTGAAGTTCATTCACTGCATCATTTCCTGTTTGTTCAGTAAACATCCTGTTTCTGGTCTTGTTGCAGTTGCAGCAGGAAGCCCGGCGCAGGGGGCGGAGTCAAGCGCAGAGATGGGCTTGGCCACTCGCTGTCTCTCCTGTATCGCTGACGTGTTGGTGTGCATGGCGGGGGGGAGGGGAGGGCTGAGGAGTGGACCGGCCGCCAACAAGGCCTGGAGCTCCGCCTACTCCTTACTGGGGGAGGGCAACCTGAGGGGCGGAGTCCAAGCCCTGGCTTTGCAGAGAGCCCATTGGCTGAGCAGGTGAGCCTCACTCTCAGGTTCCTGTCAGACTGTCCTGTGAATGTACCGCTCAGACCTGGATACGACGGCATCGCACGGCCGCTCGCTCTGTCGCAGCTCAAAATTCTCTGTAAAACTGTAGTGGTTTTATATTTGAAAATCTGTGACATCATCACAGTGTAAAGTCTGTGGTCCAGCAGGCTGAACACATATTCAGTGTGCTGCATCTTCAGAAAGTAAACCGGCGCCAGGTGAGCAGTTCTCATTGGACCGAGCAGGCGCCGTCTCTGTGCTCTCCTGCGGTGTGTTCGGTGTGACATGAACTGTTTTCTGCCCCCTTCAGGCCCGACCTGCTGGTTCGGGCGGCACGCCACTATGAAGGAGCCGGCCAGGTGCTCCTACGACGGGTTATGATGTCATCACAGAGGTTCATCTCCATTGGCCAGGGTGAGGTCCCGCCCCTTGAAGAGTGGCAGGAAGTGGAGTGTCCGGCCAGAATCGACCTGGCAGGTGAGTCCACTGAAAATCTGTAGTGGAGAGAAACTTCTGGGACTAAAGTTACTAAAGTTTAATTTTGAGGTACTTTACTTGAGTTTTTACATTTTCTAAGACAAAATCGTAAGACACCGTTTGTGTGTGAAACCTCAGATCGCACAGCAGCATCAGTCCACGTTTATACACAGCAGGGTATTTAGAGAAACGAATATTTCCCCCCTCCGTTTTCAAAAATAACATCGTGCACACAACATCGTTTTCTAAAGAAGTTGTCATTTCCATCAACCCGCATAAATATGCCGTCGAGCGCCATTCTAACTCTGCCAAACCTCTGGGCGGCAGTGTAGGGAGAAGGATAAAGCCATGCAAGCCAATCAGAATCCTCAGAATCAACAACAACGAATAACACGAGCGACTTCCTGTTCCTTTCAAAACAACGCTCACATGACGTTAAGCATTTTCTGGCGCATAGCCTAATGAGCGTGAGAACCTAAAACCCCGTTTCTCCCAGCTGACACGACAACACATAACCGGAGTTTTCCAAATTCTCCACTTTGCCCGAGTTTAGAATAATCGTTTTCTGTGATAAAAACGGGGTTTTCGTGTAAATGAGAGGCCAAACCGCCTGGAAATATCTGCGTCTTCCCTTCGTGTAAATGAGAGGCTTCAGACTCTCCAGTCCGTAGAATTCTTTTGATTTGTTCCTCCAGAAATATGTTCAGGAGCTCTCATGTTGTTCACCTTCCTGTTCCACAGAGAGCAGTGATCTGTGACTGAGTATGAATGTGTCAGTCGCTTAATGGTTTAGAAGTGAAACAGTATAAAATGTAAATTAATATATTTCACTTAACAAACTTTAACTTTATGGTGGCGAGTGAGATTTTATAGTATTAAGTGTCAGAAACTAAATTTATGCTGTTTTTTGGCTTCATGTCGAACTTGGAAGGCTCCTTCTGTCTTTGTGTTACTGTAGCTGTGTGTGACATGGTAGTGATGATAATAATATTAATGATAATAATGATACATTAAGCTCATACAGAGCTTCAGTGACTGCTGATCCTCCTCTGACTCACCACATCGTCACATTTGTGTTTCAGGCGGGTGGAGCGACACTCCGCCCATCGCCTTTGAGCACGGTGGCTCTGTGACCAACATCGCTGTGAAGATTGACGGGAAGCGTCCGGTCGGTGCCAGGGCCCGTCGCATCAGAGAGCCCCGCCTCCTGCTGGTCTGCTACGTCGGAGGGCGGGACAGCGGGGTTTCCAGGGAGACGGTGTGTGACACCCTGGATGACCTGAAGGACTACTGTCAGCCTCACGCACCTGGTAGGAGACAGACTGTCTTTCTTTACGTGTGTGTGTGTGTGTGTGTGTGTGTGTGTGTGTGTGTGTGTGTGTGTGTGTGTGTGTGTGTGTGTGCAGTAAGCTGACGCTGAGAGCTCAGGTAACATGACGGCTGATTAAGATCAGCTGTGTTGAATCAGTCACACTCGGCTGTGCTGTGTGTTGCAGGAGCCCTGCTGAAGGCGGTGTGTGTGTGCAGCGGTCTGGTGTCTCTCACCTCCCAGAATCCTTTGGAGCAGCAGCTGATGCAGCGGTGGGGAGGCGGGATCGAGCTGCAGAGCTGGTCGGTGCTGCCGACCGGATCTGGACTGGGTGAGAAACCAGCAACATGAAGTACAAGTTAAGACAAGTTAGAACCAGACGAGCTGAATAATCAGAACATTTTAATTTTAATTTTATTTTTAATTAACATTGTCAGTGCAGCACTTCACTTGTGACGCAGTATTATTACAGTGAGGTATAAGTACGTTCACCTGAGCAAAGGATGTGATTGCTTCAGTACTGGGAGGTGGTCCGAGGCTGATCGGTTCTCGTCCTGCAGGTACCAGCAGTATCCTGGCGGGGGCGCTGTTGGCTGCAGTCTACAGGTGTACCGGTCAAACCTACAACACAGACTCCCTGATCCACGCCGTCCTCTACCTGGAGCAGATTCTCACCACAGGTCCTGCTTCTGTTTTACTCATTATATCTTCCGGGTCACTTTCCAACGTATTCACTCCATTCAAACACCAAGATATTCGTCTCAATTGAGAATCGATCGCGTCTATTTTCCTCATTGATATCATTCATAATTTCAGAGATATTTGACGTTTTTCAGCAGTTTTTTCCCGTTCAAGCAGATGATGGGATGTTAAAAAAAATCCCACATTTTCACTTTCTCAAGCATTTTCACAGCTCATCTAGTCGTTCACGCTTCCAGATAGAAACTCTGACATATTCCACAATTTGTCGACATTCAAGGTTCTATTCATCTTTCAAATCCCGTCAAAACATTTGAAAATATTAAACTTCCTTTGAAGCTTTGTCACATCGCAATTCTAAAGGCAGTCATGAGAAACCACCTCACACCCGCTCATCTTCCAGCTCTGCTCCCTCCTTCATACGTTCTCATAGAAACTCCATTCAAACTGTGAAACGTTCACACAGATCAGGACTTGCTCACCTGAATTCAACTGTTTCACAGCATTCACACTTTCTGCACAGTCGCAGTTCAAACACTGGTAACTTTTCAGCCACTTTGAGATTTTTGCATTGGTGTGTATGTGGTGGAGTGCTGACAGCCAACTGACAGAGTGGGGATGAGCTCAGAAAAATCAGAAAACCTCGTCTTCAACTCATCCTAGCTTCCACAATCTTCACCCCAGCAGAAAAATAAAGACATGACCTTGTAGGTACACTCGTGCTGGTCGCTACAGTGGTTCTCTGGAGGCAATCGGACAAAAACCTTTGGCTCTGCGTGTGTTTAACCGTCAGGAGCACCGACCAACTGCCGCATTGAGTCCCATTAAACTGAGAGGAAAAATATCTGGAGGCAGGAAAACACATCCACTTTTCTAAACTGCTCCACAAGACACATTTCTGACCACAATCACACAAGAACTTCACAAAGTGCTCACAAGACTCTCATAGTTTCTGCCATATCATTATTTGAGTGATAGCAGTTACTGTTCTGGATGATAATGTGAGGTAAGCCTCACCTGAAATCACTGTCAAATCAACTCTCACAGTCCGTTACCAGGACCAACCTGGTTACCATCACCGTGGCAACCAGATCACCTGGGCCAACACAGAGAGACAGATTTATCAATGAGTCAGTGACATACAGAGTATATTTACCAGCATTTTAACTATATTTAACTATTATCTTTTCATTCATTCAAACCAGAAGCTCCATCTGAATATTTAAATCTTCCCAATCATCGATACATTGAGATTTATTTAACTTTTCAGTCCCATTCAGAGTCTTTGATTCATCTCACTGTAACATCTCTTCATACTCAGTTTGGCTCAAAGCTTATATTCTATTTTAATGCTTCGTTCTCTTCAGACAAGACTTCAAATAAATTAAAGCCACCAGTTCAGTTTGGCCTCAGCTTTTCAACAATCCCTGAATTATTTCACAGTTTTTAGATATTCTTGACATTATTCAGTTTTCAGCAGGGAGCGTTCACAGCCACCAGTTCTTCAGGACTTTCCTTCTCTAGTTTGTTTAAAGTTGTTGTCATGTTGAATCTGGATGCTTTTATTTTCTTAACGTGTTCCTTCCTGTTTGGAGTCAAAGCTCAGAGAAGAAGACGACGCAGCTTGCTGCCTCTCTCTGATTGGACTATTGTTTTTCCAGGTGGCGGCTGGCAGGATCAGGTGGGAGGTCTGATGGGCGGAGTCAAGGTGGGTCGATCCAGAGTGTCTCTGCCGCTGCGGGTGGAGGTGGAGCCTCTCAGCCCCCCCAAGGACTTCCTGCTTTCTCTTGAGCAGCACCTCCTGCTGGTGTACACCGGCAAAACCCGCCTGGCTCGCAACCTGCTGCAGGTCCGTCCTTCTGTCTGTTTTCGTCTCACTTCCTGTGCTCAGGTAGAGTCTGTGGATTAAAACAGTTCATTAAAAAAGCAGATTATTCTGAAAGAAATGTCATCGACCTGTAAAACCTGGAGTCTCCGTCTGTCGGTCTGCTCCACTCATATCTCAAGAACAGTTAATCAGATGATCTTCACAGCTGGTCGGTGTGTCGTCGGAGACGGGCTCTGCCGAGTGTAAAGTTGTTTAGAGGAGAAATATCATATGATATGATGTAAGATATGAGGTGATGATGGTTTTTGTCTACAGGATGCGCTCCGCAGCTGGTACAGCCGCCTGCCGTCCATCGTCCAGAACGTCCATCAGCTGGTGGCCAACTCTGAGGAGTGTGCCCGAGCCTGTTCAGACGGTGAGACGTTCACCGCCACACGGTTTATTCTGACCAACAGCTGCTTACAGTCAGACAGAGGTGGAGGAGGCGTTAACGTCGTTTTAACTGATCAGCTTTCCACCTCACACCGTTTCTCACACAGCGTGAGCAGCCTGACTACGGTCCAGAGTCAAAACCAACCATCAGAATCACAGTGTGAATCATAAACCCTGATCTCAGAGCTGTGAAAAGTACTTTGACCTTCATTTTTCTGGGAATAGTCCAGTCCGTTGTTGGACTGATCGCTGGGTCTAACGATAGTTATCAGATAAATGTGATGGAGAGGAGGTTCAGTGTAAAGTAGCAGATGAGATGAGGTGCAGTAGAAGAAGAAAGTAGCGTGAAGAGAAAATACTCAAGTACTTTACTACTCAACCAGCTCAAAGGAACAATCCACTTGGATCTCCTCAAACTGACTATCCTAAATTTCCCAGAATGCCTTGTGCCAAAAACTACACAATGATCACAAAAGAAGTGGTGAAAAGATCCAATCCGTCCCTCTGCAGGTTCTCTGTCCAGACTCGGTCTGTGTCTGGACCGGTGCTGGCTGCAGAAGAAGCTGATGGTTCCTGGATGTGAGCCGGCCTCAGTGAGGGCCATGATGGAGGCCCTGAGGCCGCTGGTCCTGGGTCAGAGCCTGGCCGGAGCCGGAGGGGGGGGCTTCCTTTACCTGCTGACCCGGGAGCCTCATCAGCGGCAGGCGGTGCTGCAGGTCCTCAACAACACGCCGGTAAGACACGAGACGATCAGTGAGGCGGTGACATGTGTCCGAGCTGATCCAAACACACGGCGAGTGCGAAGTGTTCGCGTAGACTAATGTATCCTGACGATCCCCGACAAGGACGTCAGAGCGTGATCGTTGTCATAGTGACAGGACGCCAACTCACATCCTGTATAACGAGAAGCAGAAGCCACAACAACAGGCAGAAAGATTACACACTGATGTAAATGATCCAACCACTGAACCAGACTCCATTCACAAATGTAGTGATTTTAAGAGCCGTTTCATGAGGAGAAACTTAACAGACTTCGTGAAACGGCTACGACAAATTCTGAGTCATTGTTTCCTTCTTGTAAATGTGTATTATGTCATATAGAGCAGGAAGTGACATCAGATCACAGGTGGTCACTCAGACGCAGGTTAATCTATAAACGTGCTTCATCGATCACATGTAGCTCACTGTGGTCATGTCTGCTATCAAACCACAGGCAGCAAGTGATCGGTTACTTTACTTGTTAGTAGAATGTCGTTTTGAATCTAGAACTCCAACTTTCAGTTGTTTGTGTGAATAAAAATGTGAAGAGAAAGAAACTTGACAACAAAAGTCGTCTAGTCATGGAAGAGAAGTGATTAAAGCGGTCAAAGAAGAACATGACTTCAGTAAACTTGTTGGTTGATGATCATCATGGTGATAATTGGTTTTCTTTCAGGGTCTGGGAGACTTCAGCGTCCACTCAGTGGAGCTGGACATGGACGGGATCACAGTCCTGCCTCCATCCTGAGGACACACACGGCCAGATGGGTTGAGTCGCTTTAATTCAGGGAACGTATAACAGAAGGAAGGGACATGACGACATCTCGTCTGATAATCAAGTGTAAATCTGATGTCGTGGCAGCCCTGATGTATTCTGATCAAACAACTTCTGTCGGGAAATCAACTCAGAGCATTTTAAAGGGATGAGTCAGGTAGTCTGAAGTTGGGATGTGTGAGGTATTTATCTGTGGTCAGTGCGACGGGGGAAGGTGGTGCAGTGTGGAGAAGCAGCATCAGAGCACATCTTCATGTAAAACAAGACACAAAGTGGCTTAGGATGGAAAAGTGCTCCAGTGATTGGTGATGACTCTAATTGGCGAGTTCACATATTTCCAATCTGTGTTAAAGGTCCAGTGTGACAGATTGTGTGACATCATATTAAAGCCTGTGTTGGTGAGTTGTTCCAGAAGCCTCTTTTGTTATTGTGTAGAAAATCTCTTGACCTCCCGACAGCAAGCAATAAATCCAGCGCTCAGAAAAGACCGGACAGGCTGTATTGCTAAAGCTATTAGCGAGCTAGCAGTCTGCTAACTTCTGGTTTAGCACCCGGCTAACTTGAATGGGGATAAAATAATTTAATCATGCAGCTCTTCTACACTTTCTAAATGTTATCGATAAGTCTTTTTGGGCTGCAGTGCATCATGGGACTATGTAATTACACAGTTCTACCACTACAAAAATTAGCTTCAAACCCGGAGCTCCTCCTGGAGGACTAGAGTCCAACAGGAGGAACCCGAACCCTCTACAGACGGACTCGTTCTCCTAAAGTTCTGCCTGGTGTTTGATCAAGTATCAGACTGGATTCACTTAATAAACTGACGGGATAAATACTCAAGAAAAATGTGTTGGTGGTGTTTTTGTTGTAAATACTTTATTCAAATAAATGTGTCGGCCCACCAGAGGAACACACCTGGCAATGATTCAAAAATGTTGATTTGAAAAGACGTTATTTACGCCGTCGAGCTCGTCCACTTGGACCTCAGCAGCTCAGTGAAGCTTTCAGCTTAATAAAGTGTCTCCAGCTGCTTTAGCTGCAGCTCTGTTTCACCGTGAAGCTCCAGAACTGTTCTTTAAATAACCGTCTAAATGCTGATACAGAGACAAGTTTAGTTTCATATTCACAGCTATGAAAAGGGAATAATCTTTAAGCATTTTTCTGCAGTTTGAGGGTAATATATGTCTGACCCTTGGACCCTTAATTATTCTTCTGATCAGTTATTTCATGTACAAAAACAGTAACTAAGACCCAAAGACAAGTTAAGTAATCGTTTCAACTTCACAATATTTTGTAATTTTACTGACTGAAATGATAATTCAGTTATCAAAGTCAAAATCTGTAGCTTTTTCTCCTCACTGATGAATCAGCTTGTCAGCTGAGGGTTAATGAATCATACAAACCTTCAGGAGAAAACAATCTGTTTCATTAAATCACTTGAACATGAGGATCTCTAACGTCAGCTTCAAACATCCAAACAACAAATCCGTCCGTAAGAAATGTCCTCTGTGATGTCATTATACAAACAAGCCAATCAGCTGTCTGATTTCAGTCTTTATTTCCCAGCGACCACAGACAGCTGGTCTCTGATGCGTCCCAGTCCGTCCAGTATGGTGTCCAGAGACTCCCTGCCCAGCTCCACCGTCACCGCGGAAACCGACTCGCCGCCTGCCGACGGATCGTCCATCTGGAAACAC
The DNA here is from genome assembly GCA_039737535.1 of Lagodon rhomboides. Classification (NCBI taxonomy): domain Eukaryota; kingdom Metazoa; phylum Chordata; class Actinopteri; order Spariformes; family Sparidae; genus Lagodon; species Lagodon rhomboides. The sequence goes on along the minus strand of CM077793.1, from coordinate 32,992,951 downwards.
ATCACACGAGATTACAGCCGCAGTAAACCAACAGATTACTGACCAACTATCTTAGGAAGCAACAGGGTTCTCGTAACAACTGAAGTAGCTGGAGACTAGTTTTAAATCTGGGAACCGTCTGATACTTTGAGTCGTATCTCTGACTTTCATCAGCATGGAGGGAGGAGGAGATGACTGAGTTTACGTTCCCGGGTGAACTGTTCCTTTAAGCTTCTGTGTTCTGTTGGTTCTGATGCTTTCATAGACGTATATGAAGGTCACATGACTGTGACTCAGCACACGGACGCTGTGGTTCGGAGTCAGTACTCACCTTGAACTGAACCAGGCAGGTCGGGACGGACATACGACTGACGGAGTCCGAGCCGGTCACCATGTCGACCCTCCAGTCCAACTCCTTCAGCTGTGGGAGTGAGACTACACACACACACACACACACAGAGTTTAGAGCCTAACACACACTGCTGAGCTCCATGAAGTAGACAAAATATGAATCTCCGACTCACTCTGATTACTGACGGCTTCTGTCCTCCATGTTGGACTGAAAAACATCAGAGGGAGACACGTGATGTCATGACAGCCTGTTGTTACATTGTTACATCATAGTTAACCGACCAATAGGAAGAAGAACAATCGATGCTTTACGTTACACGTGTGTAAGTTATGAATAATTCCCTCCGGAGGGTTTAGAAAGAACTTTGAGATCAGTTATTAATTAAAGCAAAGTTACAGAAAGTGTTCAGCTGAAATGTGGAAATATAAACTTCAGCTCATACAGAGTCTCGTGTCTGATGAATAATCAAACATTAATCAATAGGTGATATGGTGATACGTCCTGAGTTTCTGTTCTACTTGTTCTGATTCTCGTCTTTATATCCACACGACTGATGATTCCTGATCAACATCTCTTTGTCTATGTTGTGTTTTTGGACAAAAATATCACGATATGATGAAGTATCAAGATTCATATATTGTCTCGTGATAATAATAATATTTTAAAGCCGTATCCACCTGCCCATAAACAATTATTTACTTGGATTTAAAATGTTTTTACCTCCAAACAAATTCAAGTTGTTGCTGAAATTAGAGTCAAATTAAGTCCTCAGAAATTAAGACCCTGTAAAATAAATGTTACTGAACAATCTGATCTATAAATGATAATCAGATCATTTATCATGTGGCAGTTTAAAGTCCCTCTGAGGCCAACAGATGAGAAATGATCGTCTGGAGACTCTGACCTCCAGTGAGATGGACCAGTCGGGACCAGTGAGAGGTCTGAGGGGCTGACCTGTTCTCCAGCAGGATCTTGGTGATCAGGTTCTTCAGACTGGAGTGGAAAGACTCCGGGAAGACATCGAGGATCTGCTCCGGAGAGCTGAGGTTGTAGAAGAGGACGTGATGGGACAGAACGTGGAGAGACTGAACCAGCTGGAGGAAAAACACAGAGTTCATCAGTTTATTGTGCAGTCAAACATCTGAACCTGCGATGACACTGAGGTATGTGTAGTGCTGAAGCCAGCTTTCCCTGTTTCATCATATGTAGTGTCAGAGATTAGAGGGATTAGAGAAGTACAACTGTAACGTAATCCTACTGAAACGTTTGATCTGTGTGTGTGTGTGTGTGTGTGTGTGTGTGTCTGTGTGTGTGTGTGTGTGTGTGTGTGTGTGTGTGTGTGTGTGTGTGTGTCACCTGTGCAGCCTGGGCTGCAGGGATGCTGAGCGTGGCTGCTGTGGTCTCTGCCAGCCGTCGACTCGGACCTCTGTGACTCTGAACACAAACGTCCCTCACGGCGTCTTTAGATGGAGCCTCGGGAGACAGAACAGCGACACGACGTGTTGATGTTTGTGATAAACTGAAGGATGAAGGGAAAATCCTCCTTCTGCCAAATTAACTTTTCATAAAGCCTCTGAGATCAGCTGGAAGATGCATGAAACGTGGTTCTCACAGCACAGGCTCGCTGTGAACACATGATGATCTGCTGTAGATCAAACTATCCAGCAGCAGCTGAAATGAGCTCAACCTTAAAGGAGCACTCTGTAGTTTTGGTGCAGTCATGAAAGATTTTATTTACTGCACAAACAAACTGACCTTAAAGAACAACACAACCTGCCACCTTCCAGCTCCGGACAGAGTTCTGGGACCTGACTTTCCTCTGAGAACAGCCCCAGTTTGTTTCATTACCTCATTAATATTGTAAATATTAGAATTCGCAGTTTGAATTTTTAAACATCCACAGCAGAACAAACTCATTGCTGCAGACTGAACAGGACAACACCGGACTGCCTGTCAGCGCCTTTTGCTTCTAACACGAACAGAGTTTTACTTCAGGTTTTAAATTGTAGTGGAGTATTTTCATAGTGTTATAAGAGTACTTTTACTGAAGTAAAGTATCTGAATGCTTCTTCCACCACCACGGTGTGCACAGACAGCTTGTACATTTACACATTTATCAGTTCAAATAGCACCACATCCTTTAAACTGCAGCGGCTCTGAGCGAACACGGATGCTAGCAGGCTAACGGCTAAATCTTCTGCAACGTTCAGCTGCTTTAATGAAACTGCGAGAAGAAAACCTACAAATAAAGTTTAACTTTACAGTCTGACGGTTTAAACAGACACGTTCACGGCTCAGTACCTTCAGGAGAAGCTGTAAGTTGTTGAAATGTTCGGGGGAGACAGCGGCGGCCATGTTGGCAAGTGACGTGAGGAGGGACAGTCATGTGACACGTGGCGCGAGTGCTCATGGGAAGTGTAGTGACATTTATACAGAGACCCTATGAAATGCTACTGATCAGAAGAGTATGGAAGCTCATTACTGCCAGAAACAAATGAATAAATGTAGGAATTAAAGAGTACGTGGCAGAAAGTCAATAATTACACTTTAGAGAATGATGTAATATTATTCTGACAGGGTGGATTCTGTATATGAATGTGTACGACGACCTGTTTTTAATATCTTATATTGTCGTGCTGTTTGTCCGTGGAGGTTTGATGTTTGTAAAACTTCCCTCAAGCTGCAAAAAGCGATTTAAAAACTGTGAATATTAATTTTCAGTGAGCTGCAGAACCAGGAAGTAAACACAGAAGCCAGGAAACGTTTTCTAGGAGAGAGATTCTCATCGGTCTGAACGGACGCCATCTTTGCATCTGGTGTCTAGTTCTTCTCTAAATCTGCGATGTGAACACACTTTAATGTGTCACACTGGTGGAGCTCCCCTTTCACTCACAGGAGGTTCCTGGAGGAACCTTATTTAAAGGGTTCCTGCAGGATCTTAATTAATGAGGCTAATTAACGGTTTCTTCATCCTCCTGCAGCTGCTTCTTCATACAGATTACAGATTACATTTTCAAACATTTTCAAATTGTAATCCTGTTAGTAATCCCCTTTACCTTTTTCTACTTTTTTAAGTGTAATTCCACTTGTAGTAGGAAATCACAGCTCTCTGATCACCACAGACCTTTAAACCATTCAATTATTTTAATGTACATAAACTGTGTGTGTACATGTGTGTCCCAGCACACACACACACACACACACACACACACACACACACACACACACACACAGGTAAGCTCAGAGGGGAGGAGCAGCTCAGTGTCACATGAGAGGCTGAAAGTGAAAGTGTTCAGTCCGTCAGACTCCAGTTTGAGATCAGAACAGACAGAAGAAGACGGAGGAGGAAGA